>JANHMN010000009.1:18833509-18844962 GCA_030674055.1 Rhabdomys pumilio
AGAGAGAGAGAGAGAGAGAGAGAGAGAGAGAGAGAGAGAGAGAGAGACAGACAGACAGACAAACAGACAGAGAGACACAGAGAGACAGAAAGAGAGAGAGAGCAAGAGAGAAATCTCTCTTACACATATATGCACACATAAAACTATTACCAACCTCAAAATAAGAGAAATTAAGATCATTGTCAATATTACTTCACAGCATAAATGAACTCAATTTCTGCAGTAACAAGACACAGGCAACCACAGGGCATGTGACAGCAGGACCCATCATTTTTCTGCATTAAAAAGAAATACCTCAGTATCAAAATTAATGACTACATCTGAGAAAATGGCTGGAAAACCAACAGACAAAAGCAACAGGCTGGAGTAGGCATTCCAATGTCTAATAAAATTGAAAAATCAATCAAAAGTAATCAACAATAGAGATGGAAACTTCATGTCCATAAAAGGGAAAATCAATGAAGGTCACATCACAAACCTGAATATATATGCCAAAATTCAGGGGCAACCACATTCATAAAATAATATTACTAAAGCTTAAATCATTTATCTAAGCCAATATATTAATGGTGCCAGATTTCAGCAAGTACTATCACCAGTAGAGAGGAGACCACAAGAAAAACCAAACCATAGAATAATGAAAATAACATATATAAGTAAATAAGTGGAACTGATAGATATCTACAGAATATTTCACACCAAAAATTATATACACACAGACACACACACAAACACACACACACACACACACACACACACCTACTCCCCTCAGTAGTGCACAGAGCCTTCATCAAAACTGAACATAAACTCAGTCACAAAGCAAGCAGCAAGAGGTAGAAGGCTGAAATAACTCCTGCATCTTTACAAATCACCATGGATTAAAGTTGGACGTCAGCAACATTCAGGAATCAGAGTGCCCACAAACTCATAGGGACTGAAAAATTCTTTACTCTCTGACCATTAGGTCAAACAACAAACAAAGAAAAATAAGAAAGACAGACATGAAGGAAGGAAATGCAAAGGTCATGACTCTAAGTACCTTTTTCCAGAAAATGGATATATCTCATACTAGCAATTAAACAGCACATTGAAAGCTATAGAACAAAAAGATGCAAACACAGCAAAGGGGAGTAAATGACAAGAAATATACAAACTAGGGGCCACATGCAATGAATTACAAACAGAGAAAAACATAAAGAATCAATAAAACCAAGAGATGGATCTTTTGGGAAAATCAAAACCATAAAAAAATCCTTAGCTATACTAATTAAAATCCAGGAAGTCCATATCAAAAACAAGAGAATTAGAAATGAAATTGGGGACATAATATCACTGAGGAAATCCAAAGAATCTTTATGTCTTATTTCAAAAGTCCATATTACATAAAATTGGAAAATTTAAATAAAGTGAACAAATTTCTGGATAGATTCCACTTACCAAAATAAAATCAAGATTAGATAAGCAATCTAAAAAGCCCTATAACTCCTTAGAAAATAAGGAAGTCATGAAAATCTCAAAACAGCAACCTCAACAACCACAAAAACAATAAAAATCTCACGGCCAGATAGTTTTAGCATATAATTCTACTAAATTTTTAAATAAACTAAAATACCAATCCATCTCAAGCTATTCTGAGAGTAAAACAGAAAGAACATTGCCAAACTCATTCTCTTGAGAACACAGTCATCCTGATACCTAAACCATATGAAGACTAAACAACCAGGCAGAATTCCAGGCCACTTTTAATTATAAACATTGCTGAAAGAATACTCAATACAATGCTTGCAAATAGGACCCAGAAACACTATAAAAATATCATCCAACAAAATAAAGTAGACTTTAGCACAGGCATGCAGGGATTATTCAATATATGAAAATCCTTTAACTTAATCCTCTGTTTAAATAAACTGAAATTTAAAAAATTATGATGATCACATTAAATACTTTTGAAAAGGACTCTGAAAAACTCGAACACCGCTTCCTTTTGGATAAAAAGCCATGACGATGAGACTCTTAGCTGGTCTACTCCCAAGAAGACACCATATTCAGATGCATACCAGAGGGTCTGCTATACTCAGATGGTGGATAAAACCCTTCCCTCTCAACCCAAAGTCCCAGAGCTACAGCTGGGAGACCAGAGTTGGTGCACTAGGGACCCATCACCCACCAAAACCCTGCACTCCCATATACCACTCCCCTTCCAGCCCCTCCCTAGTTGTCTTGCATGCTTAAGCAAACTCATAGCTGATCTCCTCACAGGAAAACACCAGAATTAGACCTATGCCAAAGAACCTACTGCACTCTGAGCAGGTAGTAAGAATCCTCATCCACAATGTGAAGTCTCAGAAGTGCAGATGAGAGGCCAGCTGCAGCACACTAGAAACCAATCACCCACCAAAACCCCACCCTCCCAAATACCACTCTTCTTCCACCTCTCCCCCTGGTCCTTCCTGTTTGAGCAGACTCATAGCTGGACTGCTCCTAGGAAGACACTATATTCACACCCATCCCAGAGAATCTGCTGCACTGAGAGCAGTAGCCCATAACAGAGGATCTGCTTTACTTAGAGCAGTTGAGGATTCATTGCAGTCAGAGCAGTTGACTTCTAGCTGGTTTCTTTCTGTGAAGACTCCATATCCTGACCCATTGGCATGGAACCAGTACATTGAGCAGACCTTGGGCACTACCTCTGCAACCAATCTTATGACATCCAGAGAAATCTGGACTCAGATTAGCTCTAACAGCCCCAGTATCATAGAGGAAGCTAGACTCCCATGAGCTTTAATACGCCTAGGATTATATGATTAGATGATCACAGAGGCAGCCTGAATCCCATAAGCTCTGACACAACCAAGAGAACAGGAGGGACAGGCTTCAGTCAGAGACAGTGTGTGCAGGGAGTACTAGAGATAACCCGATGGTGAAAGGCAAGAGCAACAATATAAGCAATAGAAAGCAGGTTACTTGGCATCATCAGAACCCAGTTCACCTAACATAGCAAGTACTAGATACCATAACACACTGGAAAAGCAGGTTTCAGATTTAAAATCACTTCTTATGATGATGATAGAGGATTTTAAAAAGAACATAAAAAATTCTCTTAAAGAAATACAGGAGAACACAGGTAAACAGAAAGAAGCCCTTAAGGAAAAAAATACAAAAATCCCTTAAAGAACTGCAGGAAAACACAATCAAAAAGTTAACAGAATTGAATAAAATCATCCAAGATCTAAAAATGGAAGTAGAAACAATAAAGCAATCAAAAACAGAGACTGTCCTGGAGATAGAAAATCTAGGAAAGACATTGTGGACATACATGCAAGCATCACCAACAAAATACAGAAGATAGAAGAGAGAATTTCTACGGGACCATTAAAGGATGATTTGATTTTTGGTAGAGCACTAGCTTAGAGATAGCAGGAGACCCAACAAGTGTTCATTGCCTGTGAGGGATGGCACAACTCTTGCCATGTCCCCAGATTCCAGACTCCTGACATGTGGTCTAAGATCTCCATTGACCTGTGCCTTGCAGTCAGCCTGTATTGACCTGCAATACAGCCCTTCCCTAGATTTACATACTAATGAGACACCTAAAAACCAGAGGTTGTAGCCAATTCAGCATTCTTCCCTACACCCTACCCCTTCTCCCTCCCTATTTGACTCAGGTCTGCCCTGAGTTTCACAGGGGTGCACATCCAGATTCAACTACCACCCTGCATGAACAATAAAGCTTATGAAAACCCATGGATTTCATGTGTCATTGGGGCCTGCCATTGTGGAGAGCTTTTCTGTTGAACCCACATCTTAAAACAAACAGAAGATTTCTGGCCAAGTGAGTATAAAAAGTGGACACCTCCCTCGGGACATGGCGCCAGAGCTGTCTCTTCCCACCTTGTCTCCTTCAGCCCAAGGGCCACCATGAGCCTATGTGCTCCTTGTCTCCATTCTGCCGGGCCTCCCAGCAGCATCTGGGACCACCAGAATTGAGTGCAACCAGTCCCTGGCCACCTCTGGGCCTGGGCATTCCCACTCATGAGCCCTGCACTGACCGCTCAACCAGGCTGAGTGAAAACTCCCCATGCCAGGTGGGCCCCCAGCCACTTCTCACAATGTAGAGCCCACCTGATGCCCTGCACTCAAACCACTCAGTCAAAATTCCCATGCATGTTTCTGCCATGCTGAACTGCAGTTCCAGCCAACTGAGCCATGGCACACAAGCAGGAACAACACCCCACAATGCAACAGAGTATTCCATACCTGCCTATGCTGGCCTGTGAGCCATCTTTTCCCCAAAAATCTCAGGTGCAAAAGATGCCATAGAAGACATTGAAACAACAGGGAAAAAATGCAAAATGCAAAACTCAAAAAGCTCCTAGCCCAAAATATTCAGGAAATCTAGGACATAATGAGAATACCAAACCTAAGAAGCATAAGTATAGATGAGAGCAAAGTTTCCCAACTTGAAGTGCCATTAAATCTCTTCATCATAATTATAAGAGAAAAAAATTCCTAACCTAAAGAAAGAGATTCCCATGAACATACAAGAAGCCTACAGAACTCCAAATAGACTAGATCACAAAAGAAATTTGTTCCATCACATAATAATCAAAACACTAAATGCACAAAACAAAGAATATTAAATGCAGTAAGATAAAAAGGTCAAGTAACTTATAAAGACAGACATATTAGAATTACACCAGACTTCTCACCATAGACTATAAAAGTCAGAAGATCCTGGACAGATGTCATACAGACACTAAGAGAACACAAATGCCAGCCCAGGCTACTATACCCAGAAAAACTCTTAATCAATATAGATAGAGAAACCAAAAAATTCCATGACAAAACCAAATTTACAAAATCTCACAACAAATCCAGTCCTGTAAATGATAATAGATGAAAAACTCAAAAACAAACTGGGAAACTACACCCTAGAAAAGACAAGAATGTAATCTTCTTCCAACAAATGCAAAAGAAGATAGGCACACAAACATGATATGACCTCTAACAAGAAAAATAACAGGAAGCAACAAACTCTTTTCCTTAATAGCTCTTAACATGAATGGACTCAATTCCACAATAAAAAGACATAGATTAATGGACTGGATACTTAAAGAGGAACCAGAATTTTGCTGCATACAGGAAATGCGCCTCTATGACAAAGACAAACACCACTTCAGAGTAAACGGCTGAAAAACAATTTTCAAAACAAATGGTCCCAAGAAACATGCTGAAGTATTCCTACTAATATCAAATAAAATCAACTTTCAACAAAATAATATCAAAAAAGATAAGGAAGGACACTTCATGCTCATCAAAGGAAAAATCTATCAAGATGAACTCGTAATTCTGAATATATATGCTACAAATGCAAGGGAAGCCACATTCATAAAAGAAATTTTACTAGAGCTCAAGGCACACATTGTGCCTCACACAATAATAGTGGGAGAATTCAACACCCCATTCTCTTCAGTGGACAAATCATGAAAATATAAACTAAACAGAGACACAGTGAAACTAAGAGAAGTTATGAACTGTGGGGAGCTGACAGAAGGCAGATATCATACTTGCAGCCATCTTGAGCCATATACCCTGATAAGAGATTTGATTGCAATAGCCTACAACAAGCAGAGCAGACTCTGATGACATCATGTTTTAGATACCCAGGATCTTCCCTTGGGTGTGTGAGACTTAAAGGTGTGATTTAGAGATAAGACCTAAGGGCATGACTTAAGGGCATGGCTTAGAAGTGAGACATATAAAAGGCAAGAGGCAGACAGAAAAGACAGTACAACTTAGAGATAGTTATTAGAGCATTTAGACAGTAGGCACTTGGAACTTGGAGGCACTAGGGACTAGGAACTAGGGACTAGGAACTCATGACTTAGGACTTGGACTAATAAGAGAGACTGAAGAATAAACAGGATTGAATCACACTCTGTCTGATCTCCATTCCTGCAGTCAGTCCTTACTTTCTCTTGCTGAACCCCGACCAACAGACTGGAGCAGCTCAGGGCTCAACAATAAACCAAATGGAGTTAACAGACATCTATAGAACATTTTATCCTAAAACAGAAGATTATACCGGATTCTCAACACCTCATGGTACCTTCTCCAAAACAGACAATATAAGTGGTCACAAAACAGGCTTCCAAGATACAGAAGATTGAAATAATCCCATGAACCTTATCAGATGACTACAGACTAAGGTTAGTCTTCAATATCAACTAAAACAACAGAAATCTCACACACACAAGGAAACCAAACAACACTCTACTCAATGATAACTTGGTCGAGGAAGAAATAAAGAAAAAAACTAAAGACTTTTTAAAATTTAATGAAGATGATGGTACATTATACCACAAATTATGTAACACAATGAAAGCAGTGCTAAGAGGAAAACTCATAGCTCTAAGTACCTACAAAAAGAAACTGGAGAGAGGATACACTAGCAACTTGACAGCACACCTGAAAGATCTGGAACAAAAAGAAGCAAATACACCCAAGAGTAGTACATGGCAGGAAATAATCAAACTCAGGACTAAAACCAACCAAGTAAAAACAAAAAGAAATATAGAAAGAATCAACAAACCCAGAAGCTGGCCTTCTGGTCTGGGCCTGAGCGCTGAGAATATCCAGGGTTGGCAGCTCTGCCTCCAATCTCACAGAACCTAGAGGAAGTGGGCCTTTCAGGAGCCCTAAACTGGGCAGTATCTTATGTAAGGAGAAAGTGACACCAGCCCCAAATAGGAAGCATCTGGGACCCACTAGGACCCAGGAAGTAACTCCTGGCCCAGAACTCTAGTTCGTTCCAGTCTGGGCCTAGGCACTGTGCAAATCTTGGACCCCACCTCTAACCCCAGTAGTAACACCCATCCCACATATTTCTGATACAACAAAAAAATTAGGAAAGACAGGCTCCAGTCAGAGATAGGACAGGTAGCACTAAAGAGATCCAGATGGCAAAAGCTGACTGGAAGAACATGAGAATAAGCAATCCAGGGTACTTGGCATCATTAGAACCTAGGTCTCCCACACAAGAAATTCCTGAAATCCCCATATAACTAAGAAAGCAAGATTCAGATTCAAAATCACTTCTAATGATGATGATAGATGACTTTAAGTAGGACATAAATAACACACTTAAAGAATTTGAGAGAACACAGGTAAAGAGGTAGCAGCCCTTAAAGAGGAAAAACAAAAATCTCAGAAAGTATTGCACGAGAACACAACCAAACAGGTGAATGAACTGAACAAAACCATCCATGACATAAAAATGTAAGTAGAAATAATAAAGAAATCACAAAAGGAGACTACCCTAGAGTTACAAAAACCTAAGAAAGAAATCAGGGATCATAGATGCAAGTATCACCGACAAAATAAAAAGATAGAAGAATCTCAGGTGCAGAGAGTACCATAGAAAATATTGACACAACTGTCAAAGAAAATGCAAAATGCAAAAAGTTCTTAACACAAAACATCCAGGACACAATGAGAAGACCAAACCTAAGGATAATAATTATAGATGAGAGTGAAGATATCTTCAACAAACTTATAGAAGAAAACTTTCCTAATGTAAAGAACAAGAGGTCCATAAATAGAATGCCAAATAGACTAGACCAGAAAAGAAATATCTCTCATCACATAATAATCAAAACACCAAGTGCACAAAACAAAGTAAGGATATTAAATGCAGTAAGGAAAAAAGACCAAATAACATATAAATGCAGACCTATCAGAATTACACCAGACTTCTCACCAGAGACTATAAAAGCTAGAAGATGGTGGGCAGATGTCATACAGATGCTAAGAAATCACAAGTGCCATTCTAGGATACTATACCCAGCAAAACTCTCAATTACCATAGATGGAGAAACCAAGATATTCCACAGCAAAACCAAATTTACACAATATCTTTCCACAAACCCAGCATTACAAAGGATAATAGTGGGAAAGCTCCAACACAAGGAGGGAAATTATACCCGAGAAAGAGCAAGAAAGTAATCCTCTTCCAACAAATCCAAAAGAAGATAGCCACACAAAGATAATTCCAACTCTAATAAAAAATATAACAGGAATCAACAGTCACTGTTCCTGAATATCTCTTAACATCAATGGACTCAATTCCCCAATTAAAAGACACAGGCTAATCGACTGGATATGTAAACAGAACCCTGCTTTCTGCTGTATACAGGAAACCAACCTGAGTGACATAGACAAACTTTACCTTAGAGTAAAAGTATGGAAAACAATTTTTCAAAAAAATGGCCCTGGCTAGGCAGTGGTGGCACATGCCTTTAATCTCAGCACATGGAAGGCAGAGGCAGGTGGATTTCTGAGTTCGAGGCCAGCCTGGTCTACCGAGTGAGTTTAAGGACAGTCAGGGCTATACAGAGAAACTCTGTCTCAAAAAAAACATAAAAAAAAGAAAAGAAAACAAACAAACAAACAAACAAAATGGCCCTAAGAAACAAGCTGGAGTAGTCATTCTAAATTCTCCAGCCCAAGAACACATAGGGAGGGACTCATGGCTCTACCTGTATAGGTAGTTGAGTAAGGACTTGCCAGGCATCAGGGGAAGTGAACAGCCTTGGTGCCTGAAAGTTTGGATATTCCCTAGTGTTGGGGAATTTTGAGGGCAAGAAGACAGTAATAGGAGGATGGTGGGAGCACACCCTCATAATAAGTGGAGGAGGGGGGATGGGGTAAGGAGTTAGGTATCAGTAGAAGTGGACAGCCTTGGTGTCTGAAAGTTTGGATTCCATAGTGTTGGGGAATTTGAGAGCAGGAAGGTGGAAATGGGAGGACCATGGGAGCACACTCTCATAGCAACTCCCAGAATTATATGGATTAGACATGAGAGAGGCAGGACACCAGAAGACTAGATTCCAGAATTCAAACAAAAAATTATCTTGATACTAAAATTTGTTTTGAGAATTATATATTGCAGAATACACAACCTCAGTGCATCTAATCATCAAGGAAGCTGAGTAGACCTGCTCAAACCTCTGATTTTCTAGAATTCTAGCTGGATGCAGTGAAGAAACAGTGTCAGAGGCTTATCAATTTAATCTTCCCGCTACCCCTTTTCTAATATCTCAACATCCATAATCAGCTTGAAGAAGTTAATGAAGAGTCAGCACCCGTATTCCCTGGACTCACATTCTATTACAAAAGCCTATACTCAACAAATCTGGAAAATCTGGATGAAATGGACAATTTTCTAGACAGATACCAGGTACCAAATTTAAATCAGTAGCAAATATACCGTCTAAGCAATCTCATAACCCCTAAAGTAACAGCAGCACTCATTAAAAGTCACCCACCAAAAAACAGCCAGATGGTTTTAGTACAAAATTCCATAAGAGCTTCCAAGACTTAAAACAAACTCCTCTAAAACTATTCCACAAAACAGAAAAAAGAAGGAACACTACCCAATTTATTATAGCCACAATTACATTAGACCACACATAGACCCAACAAAAAAAGAGAAAATCAGACCAATCCTCCTTATGAGTATTGATGAAAAAATACTCAATAAAATTGTCACAAACTTATTCCATGAACACATCAAAATAATCATCCATCATGATCAAGTAAGTTTTAGGCCAGGAATGCAGGGATAGTTCAATACATAGAAATTCATCAACAGAAACCACTGTATAAACAAAGTCAATATAAAAATAATATATGATCATCTCACTAAATGGTGAGAGATCATTTGACAAAATTCAACATCCTTGCATGGTAAATGCCTGGAAAGATCAGGAAGTCAACTGAAAGATCTTATGAAAACTGAAAGATCTCTATGAAAGTCCCAGAAAAAGAAAATGATGATCTCACAAGATGAAAATATTTCCCATGCTCATGGATTGACAGGTTTAATATAGTAAAAATGGCCATCTTGCTGAAAGCAACCTAAAACTTCAGTGCAATCCCCATCAAAATTCCAACTCTATTCTACACAGAGTTAGAAAGAGGATTTCTCAAATTCATTTGTAATACCAGAAAACCTACTATAGCGAGAACTATTCTCAACAATAAAATATCTTCTGGGGGAATCACCATCCCTGACCTCAAACTGTACTATGAAGCAGTAGTGATAAAAAACACTAAGGGGTATAGGTACAGAGACAGGCAAGAAGATCAATGGAATAGAAGTGAAGACCTAGAAATGAACCCACACACCTATGGTCACTAGATCTTTGACACAGGAGCTAAATCTGTTCAGTAGAAAAAAGAGCATTTTTAACAAGTGGTGCTGGTTCAACTGGAGGTCAACATGTAGAGGAATACAAATAGATCCATTCTTATCTCTTTGTACAAAACTCACGCCCAAGTGGCTCAAGGACCTCAATATAAAACTAAATACCCTAAAACTAAGGGAAATGAAAGTGGGGAAGAATCTCCACACATGGACAAAGGGGAAAGTTCCTGAACAGAATACCAATGGCTTATTATCTATGATCAAGAATTGACAAAAGAGACATCATAGAATTTATAAAGCTTCTGTAATGAAAAGAACACTGTCAATAGGACAAAATGGCAACCAACAAATTGGAAAAAGATCTTTACAATCCTACATATGATAGAGGGCTCTTATCAAATATATACAAAGAGCTCAAAAAACTAAACTCCAGACAATCAAATAACCCTATTTAAAATGGGGAACAGGAATAAACAAAAAATTCTCAGCTGAGGAAACTGGAATAATTAAAAAGCACCTAAAGAAATGTTCAACATCCATAGTCATTAGGGAAATGCAAATCAAAACAACCCTGAGATTGTACTTCACACTACTCAGAATGGATAAGATCAAAAAATTCAGGTGATAGGATATGCTGGCAAGGATGTAGAAAAAGAGGAATACTCCTCCATTTTTGGTGGGATTGCAAGCTTGAACAACCACTTTGAAGATCAGTCTGGCTCTTTGTCAGAATATTGGACATAGTATTACCTTAGGACCCAGTTATGCCATTCCTGGGCATATACCCAAGAGATGGTCCAACACATAACAAGGACATATGCTCCATTATGTTCATAGCTGCCTTATTTATAATAGTCTGAATCTGGAAAGAACCCAGATGTTCTTCAAAAGAGGAATAGATAAAGAAAATGCAGTACATTTACAGAATTGAGTATTACTCAGCTATTAAAAACAATAAATTCATGAAATTATTAGGCAAATAGATGGATCTAGAAAATACCATCCTGAGTAAGGTAACCAAATCACAAAGAACACACACATGGTATCTACACACTGATAAGTGAATATTAGCCCAAAACCTCACAATACCCAAGATGAAACTCAAAAACCACATGAAGTTCAAAAAGAAGAAAGACCAATAAATGGATTTTTCAGTCTTTCTTAGGAGTAACAAAATACTCAAGGGAGCAAATACAGAAACAATGTGTGGAGCAGAGACTGGAGGAGGGGCCATATAAAGATTGCC
>JANHMN010000009.1:18849962-18926663 GCA_030674055.1 Rhabdomys pumilio
AAGATGCAGAAACAATGATCTTCTAAAGACAGAAACAAATGATTTTCGTTTTCTGCATTTAGGTGCTCTTTTTTTCCAGAAGATGTTGTATTCCTATACAGACTTGAGTATGTGACTGCAGTGACCTGCTATACACTTAATACAGGCAGATCAGAATTGTAAATACAGGCTCAACACAGGTGTTAGTAGAAATTGATTTTCACCCTTTCTTTTCTTACTTTTACCTAAGGCATCTATTTGCAATAATTAGCAGAATCTTTGAAGTAACCCCAGCTGAATATACTTCTGTTACTCTTTAAGCAACGTAGTTTCCTGGGACCAATAAAGCAAAGCAAATATTTCCTCCCTTACCACTGTATCCAGAGAGTTAGTAGTTTTGGAGTCTTATGTTGAGTTCTAAAAGACCATGATTTGTGGTTTTGAAGGAGGTTGCAGTATTGTATTATGTCATCAGTTTCCCCCTTTTTTGAATATATTGTTTATTTACATTTCAGATGTCATATCTTTTACCATTTCCCTAGGGAGGGAAATCCAAATTCCTCATCCAACTTCCTCCTATTTTTTATACCATTTTAATTACATGCAAGTATTCAGCTCAGTTCTAGGTTGAGAAACTAGCAATATAATAGGTGCAAATAATCAAGGAACAAAAAAGACAATAAACACAAAATAGTCAAAGAACAAGCAAGGCAATAAACAAAGTCTTCTGATCACTGTTTCTAAAGGCTTAACAGGATGACCAAAGTATCAGAACCTACTTCCCTGTCCTAGCCCAAAGTCATTCTCATACCTGAAGCCTACTTGAACTTTCAGTAGTTATTTTACTCAGTAGTCTTTATATTCATTTATTTACCAATATTGACATTTTTCCATTGGTAATAGCTTTATTAGGATTTAATTCAAACATTCTTTTTAATTTTTGCTACAACAAATTACTAACAAATTAATTTCTGAAAGCAATAAAAGTTTATTCGCTCATGGACCTGGAACCCAGAAGTCCAAGGTCAACATGATGAGTCACAATCAGGTGTTGGCAGGACCACAGCCCCAATGAAAGATTGCCTTAAGCTTCTGGTCACAAGTGGGTTCTATGCCTATAGCATTACCAACCTCAGCCTCTATAGCATCCCGGACCATAGCTGAGAAAACTCCCTGTCTCCAGTCACATGTGATTGCATTTAAGGTTTACCTGCAAAATTCAGGATGCTTTTCCTGCCCTTAAATCTTTGTTTAGGTCACATATACATGCATTTCTTTTCTGTGTAAGGTATCATTTATGGAGTCAGGGTCCTAATCATTATTCCAGGCATTTATCCAGCTCACTTTACAACACCTTGTGCCCATTTAAAGGTATAGAGTTGAATGTATTTTAATATATTCTCAAAGTAGAGTAACTGTCTTAAAAATCCACTTTAGAATAATTTCTTTTCTGAATAAAGAAGACCTATGCAGGGTAATAATCACTCCCCCTTGTCTTGGACAGCACAGGCCATCAGCAGCCACTAAGATACTTTCTGTTTCACTTTCTGTTTTGGCTCTTTGCGATATTGTCTACAAATGGGACCACTCAACCGTGATTTTTCACTTTTTACACTTACAATGTTCTATAGGTTCACCCATTGAAATATGTTGCTTCATTTTTATTGCCAATTACATTCCTCTGTGTGGACATACACTTTTTATTTCCCTACTGACCAGTTGGTGAATATTCTGGTTTTTCTTACTTTTTGATTACTGTGAACAAATTCTTCCCTTAACATTTGTGTGTACATTTTTCTTTTTTATTTTCTGTTCTTTTATTAGCTATTTTATTTATTTACATTTTAAACGTAAAGGGCCAGTAAATACCTTCAACAAAGTTATAGAGGAAAACATCCCTAAAGTAAAGAAGGAGATGACCAGAAGCATACAAGAAGCCTACAGACATCCAAATAGAATGGACCAGAAGAGAAATCACCACCCCCATTACATAATAATCAAATCAACAAATAAGCAAAACAAGGAAAGAATATCAAAAGCAGTAAGAAAAATAGGTGAAGAAACTTATAAAGACAGATTTACCAGAATTACATCAGACTTTTCTACACAGACTTTAAAAGCCAGAAGATCCAGGAAAGATGTCATAAAGAAGATAAATGCCACCCCAGCAAAACTTTCAATTAACATGTGTGGAAAACTGAAGATATTCCATAAAAATACCAAATTTACACATTAGTTTTCTACAAAACAAAACCTACAAAGATAATACATGGAAAACTCCAAAACAAGAAGGAAATCTACACCCTAAGAAAAGCAAGAAAGTAACCTTCTTCCAACAAACCTGAAAGAATATAACCACACATACATAATCCCAAATCTAACAACAAAAATAATGGGAAGCAATGGTCACTGATCCTTAATATCTCTTAACATTAATGGATTCAATTCCTGTCAGTTCTCTCTCTGACCGGCAGACAGGAACAAAACAAGTGGGAGTTCTTCTCAACACAGTTTATTCAGGATCCTTTACAATCTCCTCTCTGGAGGCCCTCTTCTTTAGCTCCCTAACGGCTGTCCTTTTATACCCCTGCCTGTCCCAATCAGCACCTGCCTCGTGGGTATGCCTCATTGGTGCACGTCAAACAGCCCTATTCTCCTGGCAGTGAGTCTGCGCAGTAGTTCTGCCGTTGTGGCTCAGTTAGGGAAAGGCGCACGGCAGGCAAACTGCCAAGAAGCAGCACCATTCATAAGATTTGACAGGTGCCATTCATAAGATTTGGCCCAGGCACCATTTTAGCTGGCTGTGCTGCTGCACCTGCTCCTCACAATTCCTCCTTATTTATTAATTTTGGCAGAGAGAGTGCCTGTCTTAGGTTGCCCCTTGTAAGCAATGCTCCTTACCCGTCATGGGGAGTCAAACAGCTTTGGTTTGGTCCCTGTCTTAGGTTGGTAATGTACCCAAGGAGTCTTACCCATCATTGACTACCTCTCTAGCGTGCCAAGCCACACTTGAGGAGACTGTCCATCTCCACTGCTGCAAATGCTTGCTCTGAGTTGTTTCCTGTTGGGCTTTCATCTGACACATGTACCAAAAGGCAAGGCAACTGATGGGGACCAGTCACATAGCAACCTCCCCGATTCCCACCCATTCCTTGATGTAGGACATTGCTTGAAGAGTCCAGCTGGTCAATCTGGAGACCAGGGAGGCGTCCACTCTGGTCAAGTTAATGTGAACAGTGGACTGTCGTAATTCTCTTGATCAATTTCCTGTAAGAAACTGAGAAAGGCTTTTGGTAAGATTACTACCATGGGTTATATTCTGAAAAGGCATGGAGGTAACACATATAAAAGAAATACTGAGCTTTCAAGTATTCAAAGGTGAGACTTCCATAACAAAAACTAGCATTGCTCCTTATTGCTGGTAGCATCCACATCAGCAGAAGAGTCTTCCTTAGCATCTCCATTCCTGTCTTCTTGCTGTATAACCCTGGTAAGTCTTTCTGGAACCCAAATTGGCTGATGCTGATCCTGAGGAAACACACAAACAGACCCTCTCGCCCACACCAATACTGGGTCAGGGCCACTCCATTTTCCTGTAAATATGTCCTTCCACATTACCATGCCTTTATGGGTAGCATCAGGATCAGCATGGCGATCAGCTGCAGACCATCCCTGCTTATCCAGAGTCAAAAAATTTAGGGTAAAGAGGGCTATAGCCACTCTCTCTCTAGGCTTGTGGCCAGAGGCTATTCCCCCTCTTTGTTTAAGAAGACATTCCTTTAGGGTGCAGTGTGCCCATTCAGCAATGCCCTGCCCCTGAGGATTATAGGGCAAACCATGGTTAAGGTAAACTTCCATGGTCTTACAAAAAAACACGAAAGAAGTAGATGTGTACACCGGTCCATTATCTGTCTTTAAACATTTAGGCATAACCCAGGCTCCCCAGGCTTCAAAACAATGAGCAATGACATGGCAAGCCTTCTCCCCAGAATGCAGGGAGGCAAACATAATTCCAGAAGGAGCATCTATAGATACATGAATATATTTTAATCTTCCGAACTCAGAAAAATGGGTGATATCCATTTGCCATAAATGTAGGGGGCGTAGGCCTCGGGGATTAACCCCGATTCCCATCTGGGGTAACAATGGGGCACAAGCTTGACAAGCTTTCACTACATCTCTAGCATCAGCACAAGGAATGCCAAAGCGAGTTGATAGGGTTTTAGAATTTACATGAAACTGGCTATGAAAGTGTCTTGCTAACTCCAGGGAATCATAGATCGCAAAATTTGCAACATTAAAACAGGTCTTTGAAGCTTTATCAACAATATCATTCCCTTCAGTCAATGGACCAGGTAAACCAGTATGGGCACAAATATGTTGAACAAAAAAGGGTTGTTCTCTATTCCAAATAAGAAATTGCAATTGGGCAAGTAACTCTCCTATGGTGGACTTTAGGTTTATTTTACCTACAATTTCCAATTGTTTAATAGCATTTACTGCATATTGACTATCAGATATCAAATTAAAGGAAAGAGAAAGTTGTTCAAAAACCTTTATCACAATCTGTAATTCTATAACTTGAGGGGACGCTGGAGGAAATTGGATGGTTACAGGCAAGGATCCTGCAACCAAAAACGCTCCACATCCTGTCTTAGAACCATCTGTAAAAATAGTAGGGCAATTTAACAAAGGCTTTCTATGGGTGATCTGTGGAAAGACCACAGGATGAGCATTAATCAATTGTAATATAGGGTCCTTTGGAAAATGATTATCCACTGTCCCATTAAAAGTACATCTCAAAATTGCCCAATCATCCACAGTGGCCGTCAATACTTCGAGTTGAGCGGCTGTATATGGTACAATTAGGCTTGTAGGTTGGATGCCAAAGTGTTGATCACTCTGAAGAATTCCCAGCATGGCTAATTGGGCTACTGCAGTTGGATACTGAGTGAGTGTCTGAGCAGGAGAGATTTTTGGATGTACCCAAAGTAAAGGAGCCGCTTGCCATAATACTCCTGTAGGCTGACATTCAGTTGGCAATATGCATAATGTAATATCCTGGGATTCATCTCTATGCCTCAAGGGTGCATCTTGTATGCCTTTTTCCACTAGTGTTAATGCCGCTCTAGCTTCATTAGTTAAATGTCTAGGGAAGTTGAGATCCGAATCACCTGATAGAATGTCATATAATGGCTGTAATTGTTTATTAGACAATGAGAGATAGGGTCTAAGCCACTGTATATCTCCCAACAATCTTTGAAAATCATTCAAGGTAAGCAAATTATCTGTGCGAATCTGGATTTTTTGAGGAATTACTTGTCCTAAAGATATTTTTGTTCCTAAGTAATTAACCACAGAGCCCTTTTGTGCCTTCTCAGGAGCTATCACTAACTGTTTCTTTCTTAAACTTAACACAACAGCTCTATAGGCTTCATAACATTTGATTTTCAAAAAAATTTGTTTGACTTCTTTCAAGGCGCCATCAACATACAGTTGACATATAGTGGGACTGTTGGCCATGCCTTGTGGCAATACAACCCATTCATATCGCTGATCTGGCTCTGCATAATTCATGGAAGGGACTGTAGCTGTGTCCTTTTGATACAATGGGATTGAAAAGACTAAAACTATGACAGGCCAATTTTTGGGCAATGCAAAGTGTAAAGGCAGACCTCGTTGTACCTGTCCCATCAAAACCATTTGTTTATTAATTTCTCTTAAACCATGTAGAAGCCTCCATTTCCCAGATTTTTTCTTTATCACAAAAATGGGTATATTCCAAGGTGATGTAGATGGCTGCAGATGACCTAACAATAATTGTTCTTTTACCAGCTCTTGTACAACTTGTAATGTCAATTTGATACTATTAATAATGAACACATGACCTGAACTTTCACTCTCTTGCTTGATGTGATGTTTGTCTTAAAAGTTAAGAAATCAAGTATTAGAAGCACAAGGGCCGTTTATTTTTAATGCAACTAAAAAAAAAATCCCTTAAATACTGTGTGTTCTTCTTATTTCAGGGCTAGGCTAGTACCAAAGTTTACTGAAAATTAAGAGGGGTGCATCAATTCACTACCCTTTCTTAAGCCAATTTAAAAACACCCAAACTTTTGCTGACCTTGTTCCTTCGGTAGATACTAATAGAGGGGGAAAAAGAAACAAAGTTGTTTTCATACTCCTGGACTAGTAGAGGGGGAAGAAAGAAACAAAGTTGTTTTCATACTCCTGGGAAAACCTCTGTGGTTGGTATCAAGTGCCTTTTACTCCTGTGATTAGTTCCCCTCGTTCCTCAGCCATCTTAAGGTCCTTTCCCCAAAACCGAAACCTTATCCTCAGCCTGTAAGAATTTTTCCTTTCACTTTTAACTTGCCCCAAACCCGGGAACTTATATTTTCACTTTCAACTCGTCCCAATACCGGGAACTTATATTGTCTCCTATCTGAGAACTTGCCCTTGTCTCACTTGCCTGGGAACTTTATAGTCTCTAAACCAAGAACTTGCCCTTGTCCCACTTGCCTGGGAACTTTATTGTCTCTGAACTGAGAACTTTCTTTTGTCCCGCTTGCCTGGGAACTTACCAGCTAGTTGCCCTGACTGTGCTGAGTTCTGAACTCCCAGTACCGGCCACCATTTGTCAGTTCTCTCTCTGACCAGCAGACAGGAACAAAACAAGTGGGAGTTCTTCTCAACACAGTTTATTCAGGATCCTTTACAATCTCCTCTCTGGAGGCCCTCTTCTTTAGCTCCCTAACGGCTGTCCTTTTATACCCCTGCCTGTCCCAATCAGCACCTGCCTCGTGGGCATGCCTCATTGGTGCACGTCAAACAGCCCTATTCTCCTGGCAGTGAGTCTGCGCAGTAGTTCTGCCGTTGTGGCTCAGTTAGGGAAAGGCGCACGGCAGGCAAACGGCCAAGAAACAGCAACATTCATAAGTTTTGACAGGTGCCATTCATAAGATTTGGCCCAGGCACCATTTTAGCTGGCTGTGCTGCTGCACCTGCTCCTCACAAATTCCCTAATAAAAACACATAGACTAACAAACTGGATACATAAACAGGACCCAGCATTTTGCTGTATGCAGGAGATGTACCTCAGTGACAAAGAAAGATATTACCTCACTAAAAGGCTAGAAAATTGTTTCTAAGCAAATGGTTCAAAAAAAAACAAGTTGGAGTAGCCATTCTAATATTGAATAAAATCAATCTTTAACCAAAAGTCATTAAAAATAGATTTTAAAAAAGACACTTAATACTCAACAAAGTAAAAATCAACCAAGATGAACTCACAATTCTGAACATCTATGCTCCAAATGCAAGGGCACTCACATTTATAAAGGAAACTATACAAATGTTCAAAGCACACATTGCAAGTCACACAATGACAGTGGGAGACTTCAATGCCCCACTCTTATCAATGGACAAATCATAAAAACAGAAACTAAACAGAGACACAGTGAAACTAAGAAGTATGAACCAAATGAATTTAAAAGATATCTATAAAACATTTCATCCCAAGGGGAAAAAAAAGAATATACCTACTTCTTGCCAACATAGGTACCTTATCCAAAATTGACCATACAATCAGTCACAAAACAGGACTCAACAGATACAAGAATATTGAAATTCTCACTCTTATTCTATCAGATCATCATGGCCAAATACTGGTATTCAATAACATCACAAACAAGAGCAAGCAAACATACATGTGGAAGCTGAACAACATTCTTCTCACTGAAAAAATGACAATGAAGAAACAAAGAAAGAAATTAAAGACTTTTTAAAATTTAATGAAATTGAAGGCAAAATATACCCAAACTTATGGGACACATTGAAAGCAGTGTTAGGAGGAAAACTCACAGCTCTGAATGCCTCCAGAAACTGGAGGCAACATAAACTAGCAGCTTTACTGCACCACTGAAAGCTCTAGATCAAAAAGAAGCTAATGCACACAAGAGGAGTAGATAGCAGGAAATATCCAAACTCAAAACTAAAATCAAGCATGTAGAAACAAAAAGGACTATCCAAAGAATCAACAAAAGCAGGAGTTGGTTATTTGAGAAAATCAACAAATAGATAAATGCTTAGCCATACTAATTAGAGGATACATAGACAGTATCCAAATTTAAAAAGTCATATATGAAAAGGGAGACATAACAATAGAAACTGAGGAAAAATAATTCAAAAAATAATCAGATCCCTCTAGAAAAGCCTATACTCAAAAAAACTGGAAAATCTGGATGAAATGGGATAATTTTCTAGATAGGTACCAGGACCAAAGTTAAACCAGGATCAGATAAACCATCTAAACAGTCCCATAACCACTAAAGAAATGGAATCAGTCATTAAAAGTTTCTCAACAACAACAACAACAAACCTAAGATCAGATGTGATTAGTACAGAATTCTTTCAGTCCTTCAAAGAAGACCTAATAACAATAATTTTCAAACTATTGAACAAAATAGAAAGAGAAAGAACACTACTCAATTTGTTATATGAAGCCACAATTATGCTTATACCTAAACCACAAAAAGACCCAACAAAAAGGATTTCAGACCAATTTTCCTTATTAACGTTTTTAATAAGAAATTTTCTATTTAATTTAATTTAATTCTATTTTAATAAGAAATTTTCTATTTAAATTTAGCTTTCCCATAATTGTTATTAGCTAAGGTGCTTTAGTAATTGAATAATAATTAATCTGACTGATTCTTTTTCAAAATATCAATCAAGTTACTATAACTTACTTGATGAAAAGTTTATGCTTTTTCTTCTTTTGGGAAAGTCCTTATTTGTGTACTTTACTTATTTACATTCCAGTCATTGCCCAACACATTGTGCCCCTCCTATATTTCTCTATATTCCATCCCTCTTCCCTACCATAGGTTACCCCCAACAGGCCTTCCCCTTCACTGCGGGTGCAATTATCTCCAGGATTAAGCACATCTATAACTGAAGTCATACCATGAAGACCTCTGCTGTATATGTGCCATGTACACATGGTCTTGTATTCTAAATGTGTTATATAGGCACAATGCCTATGAGAGTAACAATATTCTTATTGATATTTTATATCAATAAGAAGTTTGTGCCAAGAAAAACCTTAAATTAAAAATCAAAGTAAAGTTTGTACCATTTAAGAAATTTCACAGATGACTAAGGATGTTGAGCATTTCTTAAGGTGCTTCTCCACCATTCAAGTTTCCTCAGTTGAGAATTCTTTGTTTAGGTCTGTACCCCATTTTTAATAGGGTTATTTGGTTTTCCTGAGTATAATTTCATGAGTTCTTTGTATATCTTGGATATTAGCCCTCTATCAGATATAGGAATGGTAAAGATCTTTTCCCAATCTGTTGGTTGCCATTTTGTCTTATTGAAAATGTCATTTGCCTTACAGAAGCTTTGCAATTTTATGATGTCTCAAATGAGATAAAAAAGTTAAAGGACTCTGTCTAAGCCTTGTATTCCTAAGTGTGTTACACAGGCACAATGCATATGAGAGTAACAATATTACTCACATTTTTATTAAAGCTCCTACCAATGAAAACCTTAAATTTGAAATCAAAGTAAATTATGTACCATTTAGGAAATTATAACTTCATCTTAAAAACAAATATACATATTTCTACTAATTGGTTAAGGCTATTAAATAAATCCTAGCCAATCCTCCCTGTTCCTATAAAACCAGTACTTTTCTCTAGAAAATCAGCTCAATATTAACCACCTCATTCTCCAAGCCCAGGAAATAGGGGCGCTGACTCATCATTAACTTCTTCATGCTGATTATGGGCATTGAGATATTAGAAGAGGTGTGGGGGGGGGAAGAGTAATTTCATAAGCCTCTGATGCTGTGTCTTCACTGCTTCCAGCTAAAATCCCAGGACATCAGAGGTTCCAGCAGGTCTGCTCGGCTTGCTTCATGAGTAGATATACGAAGGCGGTGTATTCTGCAATATACAATTCTCTAAAAAAAATTTAGTATCAAGATAATTTTTTGTTTGAATGCTGGAATCTAGGCTTCTGGCAGCCTGACTCTGTCATGTCTAATCCATATAATTCTGAGAGTTGCTATGAGTGTGTGCTCCCACAATCCTCCCATTTCTGCCACCCTGCTCTCAAATTCCCCAACACTATGGAAACAAAACTTTCAGGCAAGAAGGCCCTAGACTTCGATGGATGCCTAACCCTTTACCCTATGCCCCCTCCCCCAATTATTATGAGGGTGTGCTCCCTCCATCCTCCCATTTCTGCCTCCCTTCCATTTTTATGTCCTGAATGGCTTTGTTCAATTTCATCACCTGTTTGGTTGTGTTCTCTTGTAATTCTTTAAGAGATTTTTGTGTTTCCCCTTTAAGGACTTCTACCTGTGTTCTCCTCAAATTCTTTGAGAGTGTTACATATGTCCTTCTTAAAGTCCTCTATCATCATCATTAGAAGTGATTTTAAATCTGAATCTTACTTTGCTAGTGATATGGGAAATTCAAGACATTCTTGTTTGGGAGAACTAGGTTCTAATGATATCAACTACCCTGGGTTGCTGATGCTTATTTTCTTACACTTGTCTTTTACCATCTGTATCTCCTTAGTGCTACCTGTCCTGTCTTTGACTGGAGACTGTCTTTCCTATTATCTTGGTTGTATCAGAACTGTGTGGGATGGGTGTTACTACTGGGGTTAGAGCAGGGCACAAGATCTGCTCAGTGCTCAGGCTCAGATCTAAAAAACCAGTGCTCCAGGCCAGGAGTTACTCTCTGGGTCCTAATGGGTCCCAGTTACTCCCAGTTTGGGGCAGGCATTGCTGTCTGCTTACCTAAGATACTGCCTGGGTTAGAGTTCCTGGTAGGCCTGATTCCTCTGGATTCTATGAGATTGGGGGCAGAGCTGCTGACCGGGATCTGCTTAATGCTCTGGCCCAGACCAGAAGGGAAGATGATATTTTCTAATTCCATGTATTTGCCTGCAAAATTTATGATGTCCTTATTTTTGACAGCTGAATAAAATTTCATTCTGTAAATGAACCTATATCCTGTATATATTTTTCAGGTGGGACATGTGCTTTTTCTTGTCTAAAGCTAAACATTGAAGAGATGGAGAGATGCATCAGGGCTTCAGAGTTCTTTCAGTGGATACAAGTAAAGATCTGGTGGTCTATGTATCTCACTCACAATTGTCTATACTCCAGATTCAAGAGATCATACACCCTCTTGTGGTCTCTGAAGATCTCAATGTATGTGTGCCATCAATTTACTCAGACAAACTAATATACATGTAAATAAAAATTAAAATAAATTTTAAAATTGAATGTTAGGTTATAAACAATAAATCAACTCATCAGTTTATTTATGATTGTGACTGATATAGTAACTGGACATAGTCATCAGGCACTGGTAATGTTCAGATGCAAGGCAGTGGTTTATGATGTCTTCAGGTTCTTTGTTTTTTTCAAAAGCTGAGAGAGAGACTTAGGCTGAGAAACATATAAAAACAGCAAAATTGAACTGAATTCCTATAAAACATATACATAAACCAGAAGAAATGACAGGATTGCATGTTTAATAACACTGCAGAATATTCTGTATAACAAAATGACATCCTTGTTACACAAAATGCCCATATTAAAGACTGGTTAAGGCCCTGTACTTAAACTGATGACTGTACTGTTGAAGGCAAAATAATGGAGAGCTCACAGCTTGCCTACATGACTAAGACCACTTGCCAACATTTCACAGAGAAGACCAATGTCATTTTTATCTGCTCTATGAAAGTATATCACTGGGCAAATATAAATATAAAGAATTTTGTACAGAGACAACATAGGTTTACCTTCAGAAGGCTGAAACAAACTCATTATGACTGAAGAATATATACAAGAAGTGCAATGATGTGAGATGGTTTGGGGCATAACTATAACCACACTGCAGGTGTGTGCTAGGACCAGCCAGTTTTCCCAGACATCCTGCTAACCAGTTGCCCTTGTGTGAGATACATGAACTGGATGTCCAGTAGATCTCACTTTGTTATTCAGACTGAGACCAAATTGATAGGACTCCTGTTTCAATTTCCTCAGTTGAATGTCATGCTGAAACATTACCTTAACCCACAAGAATACAGAGATCATATTTTTGTTCTTTACATCTGGCTCATGCAGAGAAGAAGGGACAATTTGAGGGCTGTATGCCTCACTCCAGATGGGGAAGACACTGAGAGTTGCTGAGTGTAACAATTAACCAATTGAAGCTGAAACAATGCAATGAACATTGATCCTTGGGCATACTTTCTAGAGATATCACAGCAGTAAGTTCCAGAAGACTGTAGAAACAAATTTTGTCATGGGTAATAGGATATACTGATATAAACTAACATGGTTTTCTTTATATTCTTGGCAATTTTGAATCTGGCCATAAATGGTAAGACTATGACTGTCTTAGACATAAAAATGTCACTTGACAAAGCTTCATCTAAAATTAGCATGTAAATCTCATTAGATTCATAATCCTTATATTATCATGTCATCCTTCACATGGCATGAATGAAGATTTACTACAATTTGAACTGATCATATTAACTAATACAAAGGTAGTAGCCTGCTGGCATATGTGTCCTCTTAGAGTCTGTTTCACATCTTCACAATATCTTCTGGTTTAGATTCTCTGTTGAGAAGTCTTGTGTAATTCTGTTAGGTCTGCCTTTATATGTTATGTCATCTTTCCCCCTTACTCCTATTAATGTTTCTTTGTTCTGTGCATTTCATGCTTTAATTATTACGTGATGGGAGGAATTTCTTTTCTAATTCCATCTATTTTGTGTTTTGTAGGCTTCTTTTATGTTTATGGTTATCACTTTCTTTAGGTTAGGGAAGGTTTCTTTTTTAATTTTGTTGAAAATAATTGCTAGTTCTTTGAGTTGTGAATCTTTACTCTCTATTAAACCTATTTTTCTTAAGTTTGATCTTTTCTTAAATGTTTTAACTTAAAAGCTCTTTGCTTTTATGCATTTTATTTGACTGTTCTGTCAATGTCTTCTATGATATCTTCTACTCCTACGATCGATCCTCTCTTCTAATAGTTTATATATCTAGGTTGATTATTGGGTTACACTTCTGATTGAGCATTACCATACTTATAAAGTCTTTGATTAACATTTAAAAAATGTATAAAAGCAAAATGGATAAGGGGTTACAGGATAGGGGTTTTTTAGGGAGAGGAAATGGGGAAAGGGAATGGCATCTGAAATGTAAACAAAATATCCAATAAAAAATAAGATTCTCAAAAAAAATAAAAAAATAAAAATATAAAAAAATAAAAATAATAAAAAAATAAAATAAAAAATAAGATTCTCTCTTCTATCTCTTATATTCTGTTGGTGATTTTTTTCATTTGTGACTCCTGCTCTCGTTCTTTGATTTTTTTTTTAATCTCCAGGGCTTTCTCCCTTTGTGTTTTCTTGTGTGTTTCTATTTCCACTTTTAGATCCTGGGCTTATTTTTTTGATTCCTTCATATGTTTGAAAAAATTACATAACATATAAAGGCAGACCTATCAGAATTACATGTGAAGCAGAGACTGAAGGAAACACCATTCAGAGACTGACCCACCTGGTGAACCATCATTTATACTGTTACCAAATGGAGACACTATTGGGAATGCCTAGAAATTCTTGATGACAGAAGCCAAATCTACTGGCAACAGGCAAGCACAAGAACATGAACATGAAGAAGAGAAGCCAATGCAAGGTGCCATAACAAATTTCAGGTCTACTAACACAGTAAGCCCTGGTTAGCCCCAGAACAACTGAAAAGCTGGAGTAAGGTTTAAATTATCCTTTCATAAAGATGATATATGACTTTAAGAAGAACATACATGAATACCTTGAAGAAATATAGGAAAACACAGGTTAAAAAAAAGTAAAAGCTCTTAAAGAGGAAATTCATAAATCATTTCAAGAAATAAAGGAAAACACAATCACACACAAGAAGGAATTGAAAAAAACAGTCCAGGGTCTAAAAATGGAAATAAAAACATTAAAAAAAAACACAAAGGGAGACAACCCTGAAGATAAAAAGAGAGAAAAAGAGAGAGAAATCAGCAGTCACAGATGCAAGAATCACCAACAGAGTATAAAAGATAGAGAAAAAAATCTCAGGTGTAGAAGATACCATAAAAGACATTTGACACAACAATGAAAGAAAACACAAGAAAAACCCAAAGAGCTACTAACTCAGAACATTTAAGAAATCTAGGACACATTGAAAACAGCAAACCTAAGAATAAATAAAAAAGAGAGTGAAGATTCGCAACTCAAAGAGCCAGCAATTATTTTCAACAAATCTATAGAAGAAAACTTCCCTAACCTAAAGAAAGAGATGCCCATAAATATACAAGAAGCCTACAAAGCACCAAATAGATGGAATCAGAAAAGAAATTCCTCCCATCACATAATAATTAAATGATCAAATGCACAGAACAAAGAAACATTAAAAGGAGTAGCAAGGAAAGATCACATAACATATAAAGGCAGACCTATCAGAATTACACGAGAATTCTCAACAGAGAATCTAAAGCCAGAAGATCTTTGGCAGATGTCATACAGACATTGAGAGAAGATATATGCCAGCAGGGTACTATACCCTGCAAGACTCTCAATCACCAGAGATGAAGAAACCAGAGTATTCAATGACAAAACCAAGTTGAAACATGATCTTTTCACTAAACCAGCCCTACAGATGATAATAAAAAGAAAACTCCTAAACAGAGGAAAACTACATGCAAGAAAAAACCAAAAAAAATTTAATCTTCTAACAACAAATCAAAAAAGGGAACCACACAAAAATAATTCCACCTTTAAAATAAAAAATATCAGGAAGCAACTCTTATTGGTAGTTAATATATCTCAATATCAATAAAATCAACTCCCAATAAAAAGAAAGAATTGATACATAAACAGAACTTATCATTTTGCTGACCACAGGAAACAAACTTCAGTGACAAAGACAGACACTACCTCAGAATAAAAGGCTTTCAAATGTGTCTTTCAAGCAAAAGATCCAAGAAACAAGCTTGAGTTGCTAATACTAATATCTAATAACATAGACTTTGAACCAAAAGTTATCTAGGGAGAAGAAGGACACTTCATATTCATCAAAGGAAAATATCTACCAAGAGAAAGTTTCAATTCTGATCATTAATGCTCCAAATGCAAAGGCATCCACATTCATAAAAGAAACTTTACTGAAGCTCAAAACATACATTACCACACAAAATAGTAGTGGGAGACTTCAAAACCCCACTCTCACTAATGGGCATATCAGAAACTGGAGCACGGGGACCCCAATGGAGGAGTTAGAGAAAGGAATAAAGAAGCTAAAGGGGTTTGCATAGCTCCAGCTGCATATATAGCAGAAAATGGCATTATCTGACATCAGTGGGAGGAGAGGCCCTTGTCCTGTGAAGGATAAAATCCCAGTTTAGGGGAATGCCAGCTCACTAATTTGGAAGTGGCTGGGTGGGTGGAAAAGCACCCTCATAGAAGCAGGGGGAGGTGAGTTGGTCAGGGGTTTGCAGAGTGTAAGTTATGAAACAGAATAACATTTGAAATGTAAATAAATAAAATATCCAATAAAAAACTTATATTCTTGTTCTTCACAGCTAAGAGTTTTTGTTATTCCAAATACATTTGCAGATTGTTCTTTATAACTCTATGAAGAATTGACATGGAATATTGATGGGGATTGCATTGAATCTGTAGATTGCTTTTGGCAAGATGGCTATTTTTACTATATTAATCCTGCCAATCTATGAGCATGGAAGATCTTTCCATCTTCTGAGATCTTCTTTCATTTCTTTCTTCAGAGACTTGATGTTTTTGTCATACAGATCTGTCACTAGCTTGGTTAGAATTAAACAAAGATACTTTATATTATTTGTGACTATTGTGAACGGTGTCATTTCCCTAATTTCTTTCTCAGCCTATTTATCCTTCGAATAGAGAAAGGCTACTGATTTGTTTGAGTTGATTTTATACACAGCCACTATGCTGAAGTTGTTTTTCAGCTGTAGGAGTTCTCTGGTATAAGTTTTGGGGTCATTTAAGTACACTACCATATCATCTGAAAATAGTAATGTTTTGCCTCCTTCTTTCCAATTTCTATTCCTTTCACCTTTTTATGTTGTCTAATTGCTCTGGCTAGGACTGTGGTTGCTATATTGAATAGATAGTGAGAGTGGGCCCCCTTGTCTACTCCCTGATTTTAATAGGATTGCTTCAAATTTCTCACCATTTAATTTGATATTGGCTACTCATTTGCTGTATATTTCTTTTACCTTGTTTAGGAATATGCTCAAATCAATGATCTTTCCAAGCCTTTTAACATGCAACTAGTGAAATGGTCCTTGTTGGGAGCCGAATCCTAGCAGAAAGCAGCTATCATCTTTGCAACCATCTCAAGTCATATACCCTGACAAGAGACTTGTTTTCAACAACCTACAACAGCTGAGCATACTCTGATAAACATCTTGTTCTTCTCACATATCTTGTTTGGCTGTTTAATATGCCCAGTTGCAAGGTACAAAAAATGTGTCTTCAGATATGTTCCCCTGATTGTGCTTATATATACCCATGATTTTCTTTCAATAAATGGGACTCGATCACATACCCTGTCTTGTCTCCATTCTTCACATCTCTTGCCCCTCCATCCCAACTCTCTCTTCTTGGTAGTCCCTGTTGATGGATCCCTAGGACCAGAACACTTGGCACCCAAATATGGGGCAGCGTGGAGTAGTGCAGACAGGACCAGGCAGGTCCTGTGGTTTTTTTTCTTTGAGTTTGTTTATATCATAGATTACATATTGAATCATCCCAGCATTCCTGGAATGAAGCCTACTTCATGGAGGTGAATCATCTTTTTGATGCATTCTTGAATCGGTTTGCAAGAATTTTACTGAGTATTTTTTACATCGATATTCATTAGAGAAATTGGTCTGAAGTTCTCTTTCATTATTCAGTCCTTGTGTGGTTTAGTTATTAGCATAATTGGTGTATCATAGAATGAATTTGGTAGTGTTCCTTCTGTTTCTACTTTGTAGAATAGTTTGAAGAGTAAAGGTGTTAGGTCTTCTTTGAAAGTAAGAAGAATTCTGCCCCCAAACCATCTATTCCTGGGCTTTTATTGATTGGGTGACTCATACTGGATGCTTCCATTTCTTTAGGGGTTCTGGGAATGTCTAGATAGTGTATCTGAACCTGATATAAATTCCGTGCATAGTCTCTGTCTAGAAAATTGTCCATTTCATCCAGATTTCTCAGTATTGTTGTATATAGGCATTTCTACTAGGATCTCATGACTTTTTTAATTTCCTCAGGTTTTGCTTGTTATGTCTCCATTTTCAGTTTGGATTATTTTTTCTAATTATTGGATATTTTATTTACATTTCAGATGCCATAACCTTTCTCCATTTCCCCTACCTACAAAACTCCTATCCCATGCCCCCTTTTCCTTTTTGCTTTTATACATTTTTTTAAAATGTTAATCAAAGTCTTTATAAGTATGGTAATGCTCAGTCAGAAGTGTACACAATACCCAACCTAGCTATGTAAACTACCTTTGACTGGTGGAGACACATGAACATCTGCCTCCATGCCCCCTCTCTTTTTCTCTCTTTCTCTCTCTCATCATCTAGCTTCTCCTCCACTTCATCTTCTCCTCTCTTTACTCCACCTCTTCCTCTCAATGCTCCTTCCTACTTAGCTCCTCCTACATATTACTCTTCCTGTTAAAATAAAACTGTTCTCTCAAAATACAATTAGAGCATAATTATTCCTACTTGTACTAGTTAGGTAAAAGATAGTCTTAATACCCAGTCCATCCTTTTGTTGACTAACCAGAACCTCTGTCATCTCTCTTGACTAAAACACTTAGTTTTAAACCTGGCTTTTTCTTGGCTTAAGAATGAATGTCAGCTGAAAACCATCCACTCACATCTTTTCTCTCAAGGTAAATAGCCAAGATTGTCTATGAGACTATAGGTCTTTAACACTGTCAGAAATCCAGAATGACTAAATTAACTGAATTTATGGGAAGCACTAAGCATAGCTTCTAAAACTTAGCCAATTTGAGAGACCGCTGAACTCCTAGACAACCCCTATACTACTGGACGTTGGAGCATCAAATCTTCAGCCTTCTGGCCCAAACTCATCTGACAGACTTTAGTGCTGTAGAATTATTAAGGGCTGATTACTCTGTCTAGGCAGATATAATCAGTCAACTATTTTGCAAGTGTGTCCTTTTCTGTACATTAATTTGTAGATGGAGAGAGGCAATTCTTGCCTAGTGACTGTCTCACTACAACTGGAGTAACTCCAAAGATGCTCAATTTCTTCCTAGAATCCAAGACAGGAAGCTGTCAGGAGCAGACAGGTCTCTAATCAAAATGAACATTAATATAGAAATATTTGTGACGTCAATTCTATGGATTTCTGATGTTTTGAAATCCAATTATCCATGTAAGGCAATCTGGATTATTGTTTAACTCCTCTCAGCTATTTCCAAATAAAATATAGAAAACACCCTAACAATAAACTCAAAGTCATGAATTTGCTATAGTCCCTTAACTCAAAGACTAACCATCCCAAATCAGTTAAAAGGTTAAAAAAAGACTGGGTCTAAGCCTTGTATTTCTAAATGTGTTATACAGGCACAATGCCCATGAGAGTATCAATATTCATTTCACTTTCATATCAATAAGAAGCTTATAACCATAAAACCTTGAATTTGAAATCCAAATGAATTTTGTACCATGTAAGAAATTATAACTTCATCTTTATACAAAATTATACAGATTTCTACCAATAGGTTATGGCTATGCCATAAATCCTAGCTAATCCTCCCTGTTCCAACAAAACCACTACTTTTCCCCAGAGAGACAGCCCAATATAAACTACCTTAGTCCCCAAGCCCAGGGAATAGGGGCACTGACTCTTCTTTAACTTCTTCAAGCTGATTACGGGCATTGAGATATTAGAAGAGGGGTGGGGGGAAGAGTAAATTGATAAGCCTCTGACACTGGGTCTTCACTGCATCCAGATAGAATTCCAGGACATTGGGGGCTTAAGCAGGTCTGCTCAGTTTGCTTGATGAGTAGATACACCGAGGCTGTGTATTCTGCAGTATACAATTTTCTGGACAAGTTTTAGTATCAAGAAAAAAAATTTTTTTCATAGAAGGCTGACTTTTTTTTTAAAGATGTTGGTCCTAACAACTGTTTATTCATTTTATGTAGTTGGTTATAATATTTACATTTCAAGTTTTATCCTCTTTTCCCATTTCCCCACCACTCAGGAACCCATTATCCCATCCCCCCTCCTTATATCCATTCTATGAGGCTGTGCCTGCACCTACAACCCCACCTCTACTACCCCCTCCCCACCCTCACATCCTCCCCCCAATTCTGTGTTTGTTTTGCATGGGACCAAGAATCTCCTCTCCCACATATGCCCAACAAGGCCGTCCTCCACTAGTTGTAGGTCCTTCTCTATGTGCTCCCTGGCTGGTGGTTTAGACCCTGGGGGTCTCTGGTTATTTGGTATTCTTGCTTTCCTCTTGGGTTCACAAACCCTTCCTGCTCCTTCAGTCTTCTAAGTTCTCCATTGGGAAACCCTTGATTATATCAGTGGTTAGCTGTGAGCATGATCCTCTGAATGTGTCAGTCTCCGGCAGATCTCTAAGCAGACAGCTATATCATGTTCTTGACAGCATGCACTTCCAGCCATCCACATCAGTGTCCAGCTTAGGTGACAGTACATGAGATGGATGCCCAGGTGGAATGGTCTCCTGATGGCTCCTCCTTCAGTTTCTGTCCCATGTTTTGTTTCCGTAATTGCTCTCTTGAGTGATTTTGTTACTGGTTATAAGTAGAACTGAGGCATCCCCTCTTGGTCTTTCTTCTTCAGAAGCTTCACGTGGTCTGTGGGTTGAGTCTTCGCTGTTCTAAGTTTTTGGTCTAATATCTGCTTATCAGTGAGTAAATACCATGTGTGTTCTTTTGTGATTGGGTTAACTCACTCAAGATGATAATTTCTAGATGCATCCATTTAACTATAAATTTCTCGAATTCATTATTTTTAATAGCTGAGTAATACTCCATTGTGTAGATATACCACCTTTTTTGTATCCATTCCTCTGTTGAGGGACATCTTGGTTCTTTCCAGCTTCTGGTTACTATAAATAAGGCTGCTATGAACATAGTGGAGCATATGTCCTAATTATATGTTAGAGCATCTTCTGGGTATATGCCCAGGAGTGGTATAGCTGGATCCTCAGGTAATGCTATGTCCAGTTTTCTGAGGAACCGCCAGACTGATTTCCAGAGTGGTTGTACCAGCTTGCAATCCCACCAACAATGGAGGAGTGTTCCTCTTTCTCCTCATCCTTGCCAGCATCTACTATCACCTGAGTTTTTGTTCTTAGCCATTCTGACTTGTGGGAGGTGGTATCTCAGGGTTGTTTTGATTTGCATTTCCCAGATGACTAAGAATGTTGAGCATTTCTTAAGGTGTTTCTCAGCCATTTGAGTTTCCTCTGTTGAGAATTCTTTGTTTAGCCCTGTACCATATTTTTAATAGTTTTATATGGTTTTCTGAAGTATAATTTCTTGAGTTCTTTGTATAGCTTGGATATTAGCCCTCTTTAGGATGTGGGATAGGTTAAGATCTTTTCGCAATCTGTTGGTTGCCATTTTGTCTTACTGAAAATGTCCTTTGCTTTACAGAAGCTTTGTAATTTGATGAAGTTTCATTTGCCAATTCTTGATCTTAGAGCATAAGCCATGTGTGTTCTGTCCAAGAACTTTTCCCCTGTGCATAGGTATTTGGGGATCTTCCCCACCTTCTTTTCTATTAGTTTCAGTATATCTGGTTTTAAGTGAAGGTCTTTTATTCACTTGGATTTGAACTTTGTACAAGGAAATAATAATGGATCGATTTGCATCCTTCTACATGTTGACCTCCAGTTGAACCAGCACCATGTGCTGAAAATGCTGTCCTTTTTCCACTGGATGTTTTTAGCTCTTTTGTCAAATATCAAGTGACCATAGGTATGTGGGCTCATTTCTGGGTCTTCAATTCTGTTCCATTGATCATCCTGCCTGTATGTGTATCAATACCATGCAGTTTATATTACTATTGCCCTGTAGTACAATTTGAAGTCAGGAATGGTGTTTCCCCCCCGAAGTTCTTTTGTTGTTGAGAATAGTTCTCACTATCCTGGGTTTTTTGTTGTTCCAAATAAATTTGCAAATTGCTCTTTCTATCTCTATGAAGAATTGATTTGAAATTTTGATGGGGATTGCATTGAATCTATAGATTGCTTTTGGCAAGATGGTCATTTTTACTAAATTAATTCTTCCAATCCAGGAGCATGGCAGATCTTTCCATCTTCTGAGGTCTTCTTCTATTTTTTTTTCTTCAGAGACTTAAAGTTCTTGTCATACAGATCTTTCACTTTCTTGGTTAGGTTCACTCCAAGATATTTTATATTGTTTGTGACTATTGTGAAGGATGTCATTTTCCTAATTTCTTTCTCAGTCTGTTTATATTTTGAGTATAGGAAGACTACTGATTTGTTTGAGTTGATTTTATATCCAGCCACTTTACTTAAGTTGTTTATCATGTTTAGGAGTTCTCTGGTGGAAATTTTAGGGTCACTTAAGTATACTATCATATCATCTGCAAATAGAGAAATTTTGACTTCTTCCTTTCATATTTGTACTTCTTTGACTTCCTTTTGTTGTCTAATCGCTCTATCTAGGACTTCCAGTACTATATTGCATAGGTATGTTGAGAGTGGGCAGCCTTGTCTAGTCCCAGATATTAGTTGGATTGCTTCAAGTTTCTCTCCAGTTAGGTTGATGTTGGCTACTGGCTTGCTGTATATTGCTTTTACTATCTTTAGGTATGGACCTTGAATTCCTGCTCTTTCCAAGACTTTTAACATGAAGGGATGTTGAATTTTGTCAAATGCTTTCTCAGCATCTAGTAAGATGATCATGTGGTTTTTTTCTTTGAGTTTATTTATGTAGTTGATTGCATTGATAAGTTTTCGAATATTGAACCATCCCTGCATTCCTGGGATAATGCCTACTTGATCATGACGGATGATTGCTTTGATGTATTCTTGGATTTGGTTTGCAAGAATTTTATTGAGTATTTTGGCATCAATATTCATAAGAGAGAATGGTGTGTAGTTCTCTTTCTTTGTTGGGTCTTTGTGAGGTTTTGGTATGAGTGTAATTGTAGCTTCATAGAACAAATTGGGTTTTGTTCCTTCCATTTCTATTCTTTGGAATAGTTTAAAGACAATTGGTATTATGTCTTCCTGGAAGGTCTGATAGAATTCTGAACTAAAACCATCTGGCCCTGGACTTTTTTTGGTGGGGAGATTTTTAATGATTGATTCTATTTCTTTAGGGGTTATGTGACCATTTAGATGGTTTATCTGCTCCTCATTTAACTTTGGTACCCCGTATCTATCTAGAAAACTGTCATTTTCATCCAGATTTTTGAATTTTGTTGAGTATTGGCCTTTGTTGTAGGATCTAATGATTATTTTAATTTCCTTTGTTTCTGTTGTTATGTCTCCCTTTTCAGTTCTGATTTTATTGATTTCAGTGCTGTCTCTGTGCCCTTTGGTTGCTCTGGCTAAGGGTGCGTCTATCTTGTTGATTTTCTCAAAGAACCAGCTCCTGGTTTTGTTGATATTTTGTATAGTTCTTTCTGATTCAACTTCATTGGTTTCAGCCCTGAGTTTGATTATTTCCTGCCATCTACTCCTCTTGGGTATATTAGCTTCTTTTTGTTCTTAATCTTTCAGGTGTGCTGTCAAGTTGTTAATGTATGCTCTTTACATTTTTTTTTTTTTTTGTGGGCACTTAGAGCTATGATTTTTCCTCTCAGTACTGCTTTCATGGAGTCTCACAAATTTTGATATGAAGTGTCCTCATTTTCATTTAACTTTAAAAAGTCTTTAATTTCTTTCTTTATTTCTTCCTTGACCTAGTTATCATTGAGTAGAGCATTGTTCAGTTTCCCTATGTATGTGGGCTTTTCATTGTTTTTGTCCATGTCAAAGATGAGTCTTAATCCATGGTGATCTGGTAGGGTACAAGGGATTATTTCAATCTTTTTGTATCTGTTGAGGCCTGTTTTGTGACCAATTATATGGTCTATTTTGGAGAAGGTACCATGAGGAGCTGAGAAAACGGTATATTCTTTTGTTTTAGGATGAAAAGTTCTACAGATGTCACTTAAGTTCAATTGGTTCATAACTTCTATTAGTTTCATTGTATCTTGGTTTAGTTTCTGTTTCCACTATCTGTCCATAGCTTAGAGTGGGGTGTTGAAATCTCTCACTATTATTGTGTGAGGTGCAATGTATGCTTTAAGCTTTAGTAAAGTTTCTTTTATGTATGTGGGTGCCCTTGCATTTGGAGCACAGATGTTCAGTATGGCAAGTTCCTCTTGTTACATTTTTCCTTTGATGAGTATGAAGTGACCTTCTTTATCTTTTTTGATTTCTTTTGGTTGAAAATTAATTTTATTTTATATTAGAATGGCTACTCCAGCTTGTTTCTTTGGGCCATTTGCTTGGAAAATTGTTTTCCAACCTTTTACTCTGAGGTAGTGTCTGTCTTTTTCACAAAGGTTCATTTCTTGTATGCAGCAGAATGTTGGATCCTGTTTATGTATCCAGTCTGATAGTCTATGTCTTTTTATTGGAAAATTGAGACCATTGATATTAAGAGATATGAAGGAAAAAGGAATGTTGTTTCTTGTTATTTTTGTTATTGGCAGTGGAGTTATGTTTGTATAACTACCTTCTTTTGGTTGTTGGAGTATTACTTTCTTGTTTTTTCTAGGTAGAATTTTCCCTCCTTGTGTTGTAGTTTTCCTCCAATTATCCTTTGAAGTGCTGGATTTGTGGTAAGACATTGTGTAAATTTGGATTTGTCATGTAATATTTTGGTTTCCCCATTAATATTGATTGAGAGTTTTGCTGGGCATAGTAGTCTGGGCTGGCATGTGTGTTCTCTTAGGGCCTGTATGATATCACACCAGGATCTTCTGGCTTTTATATTCTCTGGTGAGAAATCTGGTGTAATTCTTATAGGTCAGCCTTTATATGTTACTTTGCCTTTTTCCCTTACTGCTTTTAGTATCTTCTCTTTGTTTTGTATGTTTGACGTTTTGATTATTACAAGATGGGAGGTATTTCTTTTTTGGTCTAGTCTATTTGGGATTCTGTAGGCTACTTGTATATTTAAGGACATCTCTTTATTTAGGTTAGGGAAGTTTTCCTCTACAATTTTGTTAAAGATATTATTTACTGGTCCTTTAAGTTGAGAGTCTTCACCCTCATCTATACCTATTATCCTTAGGTTTGGTCTTCTCATTGTGTCCTGGATTTCCTGGATGTTTTGTGTTAGGAGCTTTTTGCATTTCACATTTTCTTTGACAGTTGTGTCTATGTTTTCCGTGGTATCTTCTGTGCATGAGATTCTCTCTTCTATCTCTTGTATTCTCTTGGTGAGTCTATGACTCCTGATCTTTTTCCTAGGTTTTATATCTCTAGGGTAGTCTCCCTTTGGGATTTCTTTATTGTTTCTACTTCCATTTTTAGATCCTGGATGGTTTTGTGTAATTCCTTCACCTGTTTGGTTGTGTTTTCCTGTATTTCTTTAAGGGCTTCTACCTGTTTTCCTGCATTCTCCTCAAATTCTTTGAGAATGTTGTTTATGTCCTTTTTAAATTCCTCTATCATCATCATAAGAAGTGATTTTAATTCTGAGTCCTGCTTTTCAGGTGTGATGTGGTATTCTGGACTTGCTATGGTGGGAAAGCTGGGTTCTGGTGATGCCAAGTAACTTTGGTTTCTGTTGTTTACATTCTTATGCCTGCCTTTTGTCCTTTGGTTAGCTGTAGTGCTACTCGCACTCACTGGTTCTGACTGGAGTCTGCCTTTCCAGTTATCTTGGTTGTGTCAGAACTCCTTGGGGTCCGGATGACTCTATGATCCTGAGCTCCAGCTGTTCTGGGTACAGTGGTTCCTCTAGGATATCTCAGGATATGGTGTCTCCACGGTAGTAGACCAGCTAGGTATTTGCTTCTCTGAGTGTAGTTGCTCCTCTAGAATGCTTCAGGATACACTGTCCCCTGCTCTGCAGCTCTGAGGTCTGTGACCTGGCTGCAGCTCTGCAGTTCTTTACCTGTCTAGAATGTGTTGAAGTCTCCCATTATTATTGTGTGAGGTGCAATGCATGCTTTGAGCTTTAGTAAAAACTGTTTTTTATTAATATGGTGCCCTTGCATTTGGAGCATAGATGTACAGAATTGAGAGAGTTCATCGTAGTTGAATTTTCCTTTGAAGAATATAAAGTATTCTTTCTTATCTCTTTTGATAACTTTTGGTTGAAAGTCAATTTTATTTGATATTAGAGTGGTTATTCCAGTTTGTTTCTGAGAATCATTTGTGTGGAAATTTTTTTTCAGCCTTTTGTTCTGAGGTACTGTCTGTCTTTGTAATTGAGTCATGTTTCTTGTATGAAGCAAAATGCTGAGACTTATTTACATATTCAGTCTGTTAATCAATGTCTTTTATTGTGAAATTGAGTCTATTGATGTTAAGAGATATTAAGGACCAATGATTGTTGTTTCCTATCACTTTTGTTGTTAGAAGTGGGATTATGTTTGTATTGCTATCTTATGTGATTGCTGAAAGAAGATTACTTTCTAGATTTTTTTTAGGGTGTATTTTCTCTCACTGAGTTGGAGTTTTCCATCTATTATTCTTTGTAGTGCTGGATTTGTGGAAAGATATTATGTAAATTTGGTTTTGTTATGAAGTATATTGGTTTCTTCATCTATGTTAATTGAGAGATTTGATGATTACAATAGCTTGGGCTAGCATTTGTTTCCTCTTAGGGTCTGTATGACACCTGCCCAAGATCATCAAGCTTTCATAGTACCTGTTGATAAGTCTGTCTGCTGTAGTTCTGATAGGTCTGCATTTACATGTTGCTTGATTTTTTTCCTTACTACTTTTAATATTCTTTCTTTGTTTTGTGCATTTGGTGTTTTGGTGATTATGTGACAAGATGAATATTTTCTGGTATAATCCATTTGGAATTTTGTAGACTTCTTTTATGCTTATGGGTGTCTCTTTCTTTAGATTAGGGACATTTTCTTCTATAATTTGTTGAAGATTTTTACTGGCCATTTGAGTTGGGAATCTTCTCACTCTTCTATACCTATTATTCTTCTCACTGTGTCCTGGACGTCTTGAATGTTTTGAGTTAGGAGCTTTTTCATTTCGCATTTATGGACTGATGTTTGAATGTGTTTTATGGTATCTTCTATGCCTGATGTTCTCTCTTCTATCTCTTTTATTATGTTGTTGATGCTTGTATCTATGACTCCTGATCTCTTTCCTAGGTTTTCTATCTCCAGTATAATTTTTATTGTTTATTTTTCAATTTTTAGATACTGGGTGGTTTTGTTCAATTGCTTCACCTATTTGGTTGTGTTTTCCTGTATTTTTTAAGGGATTTATGTGTTTCTTCTTGAAGAGCTTCTACCTGTTTCCTGTGTTCTCCTGTACTTCTTTAAGGGTGTTATTTCTTTCTGTCTAAAAGTCCTCTATCATCTTGAAATGTGATTTTAAATCTGAATCTGGTTTTTCTGGTGCAGTGGGGAATCCAAGGCTTACTCTGGTGGGAGAACTGGGTTCTGATGATGCCATGTAGCCTTGGATGCTGTTGTTTAATTTCTTATACTTGCCTTTCACCATCTAGTTATCTCTGGTGTTAGCTGGTCTTGTTGTCTCTGACTGGAGCTTGTCAATCCTGTGAGGCTCTGTGCCTGTGATCTTGGGTATGTCAGCATCCTTGGGAGGCCAGCTCTTTCCATGTGGTGTTTGGATATTGAGAGATGGGGCACAGTACTGTCTATAGGGCTTAAATGCAAACTGATAGGACCTTGTCCCTGGCAGTTCCATGGTTCTTGTACCATGTGGGTTCCTGGAAGGTTCCTCTTGGGCCAGTTCTGGCAGCAAGAATAGTGGTCTCACCTGTGACTTTGGGTCTGTCAGCCTGGGAGACCAGCAGGCTTTATGCAGGAGGAGGATATGGAGAGCTGCTGCACAGGGTAAACCCCCAGCTGCTGCTGAAAACCAGAAAGATCCTGTCCCCAGCAGCTTCTAAGTTCCTGTATACTGTGGGGTCCTGGCAGGTCCCTCTTGGGCCAGATGTGATCATGGTTTTGACAGCATTCCTGAGAAGCCACTTCTATCTTGATGGGATTTGGGGACAAATGGCTGTGCCACAGGGTTCTCTGCAGGGGGTAGAAGGAAATCAGAAGTGGCATCATGAGTTTTGAAAGAAAATGGAAGGAACTAGAATATATCATCCTGATGGAAGTAACTCAGAACCAAAAGGAATATGGAATATACTCACTAATAAGTGGTTGATAGCTCAAAAATTACAGAACACCAATGATACAATCCACAGAACTCAAGCAGGTTAAAAAGAAAAAGGGTCCAAATGGGTATGCCTCAATACCACAAAGGAAGTAGAAGAAAGCAATCACAGGAGTGGGGAGGGAGGGAGAGTCCAGGATGTGAAAGAGGATATGGATGGGAAGAGGAAGACATGCAAAGGTATTGGGTGAGGGGAACAGGACTGGAGTCCTGAGAGTAAGCAGAAAAAAATGGAAACAGGCAATCTTGGGATGAAAGATGTGGGGAGACCTTATAGTATGTACCAGAGAACTGAGAAGTGAGAGAATCTCAGGACTCAAAGAGAGAAACCTTAGATGAAATGCCCTACAGTGAAGAGAGAGTACCTGAATAGCCCAATTCCAGCAGAAATACAAGGTACCATGTGAGGGATGCAGATGTGGTTGACAACTCACAGTCAAAAACTATGACCCATAATTGTTCCTGTCTGAAAGAATTGAAGGAAGAAACATAGAGAATAGCTTGAGAAAAATCAAGTCCAGTGACAAGACCAAAGTGAGATCTAACTCAATGGGAGGCTCCAAAGCCTGACATTATTATTTAGGCTATGGAGTTTTCACAAAAAGGGGCCTATTATACCTGACACCTTAAAGACCCAACAAGCAGCTTGAATAGTCATATACAGATATTTCCAGACAAACAATAGACAAATCTCGTGACCCCTGTGGTTGAATTAGGGAAAAACTGGAAGAGTGAGGAGGAGGGTAACCATATAAGAGGACCAGCAGCCTCAATTAACCTGAACCCATGAGATCTCTCAGACACTGGACCACCAATCAGACAACATATACCAGCTGATATAAGACCCCTAACAAATATACAATGAAAGACTGTGTTAAGTGAAGGATCTGTGTTACTTCAAAGAAGATACACCTAGCCCTCAAGAGACTAGATGCCGTAGGAAGTGGGGAGGCCTGGTAGAGTTAGAATAGGGGAATGGGAAAATGCTAGTGGAGATGGCTGTTGAGTTATGGGATATGGAACAGTCAGAGGGTGGACTGGGAGGTGGATAAAATCTGAAGTGTAAAAAAAAGATTAACTAAAATTAAATATATAAATATAAATAAATAAATTAAACTGAGAAATATTTAGAATATATTAAGAAATCATAAATTAAATGGTAAAAATGTGAATGTTCATAAAATGGCCCTCACATCTTAAATAACTTGGAGAAGTTATCTTGCTGTAGACATAATGGCAAATATCAACCAAGTAATTGACAGGAAATACTGCAAAAAAAAAAAATTGGAAAACTACATTGACATTTGCCAGATTGAAAACTCATGCAGCAACTATGGAAACCAGTGTGAAAAATTCTCAAAAACTAAAATCAAATGTATCACAAGACCCAGCTGTACCACTTCTTGACATATGAGCAAAGGACTCACATGCCTACTTTATAGACACTTTTTCCTCCTGCAAATCACTGCTCTATTCACAACAATATAAAATGCAAATGCCCTAAATATCCTTGTCTTGCATGCTTAAATCCAGAGTTTCTCACAGAGACTCAATTATTCAGTAAGTTTTCATTTGAGATAAATAGAAGAGAGCATGACATATTTCATCATAACTTTGTGATCTCGTGAGATTGGAAATTCTTACACAAGAATTAAATTCAATTGTTTCTTTGATAGGAGTAATGTTTTTTTTCTTTTTTTTCTTTTCTTTTTTTTTTTTTTTTTTTTTTTTTACAAGCTATGGCCATTCCTGATTGCAATATTAGAAAACTAGGTCCAAAATCAACCTTTTTGCTTCTAATGGATATTTTTATCATATTCTATATGTTTTAATTATATAAATTATAATATCTCAATAATGCTAAGGCTGGGCAGGTAGATAAAATTGTGAAGAATATTTGTTATTTATATTTTGTTAGAAAAATTTGCTAAGTCACAGCTTAGGTGATGAATACATTGAAAAACACAATTCTAAGAACCAAATCCATTTAGAAAAATTTCCTTCTGTGAATTGATGTCCATAAAATGTTATATGTAAAACTTCCTAATACAATAATTACTGCTTACTGTACTATAATTTTTCACCTTCATAAATTAGAAATAAATTTCATTTGAAAGACTCAAAATGTCCCTTCCACCCCTCTCCCAGACCTGAGGCCTGACGCAGACCTCTGCTAGGTCTGCTCCTGGGGACACCGGATTCTTCCTGACCCACCCTAGAAGGTGCACAGAACACAGAGCAGTAGGTGAGAAGACCCACTCACTGCCCTATGCCCAGAGCTGAGTTCATGGAGTGCTCAGATTCCAGCAGACTCCCAAACTCTACCCCTGCAGAATAGCACACTCCTACCGCCCCTCTCCCAGACCTTAAACCTGACACAGACCGATGCCTGGTCTGCTGCTGGGGACACTGGATTCCTCCTGACCCACCATAGAGTTGGCACAGAACCCAGAGCAGTAGACATTCTAGAGGGTCCACTGAACCCAGAGCAGAAGAGGAACAAAGGAACTCAGACAACAAATCCTGAGATGTAATAGGGGAGCCACTTCACTCAGAACAGTGGACACATTACCCTGAGACATCCTAGAAGAGACATTATACCCAGAAAAGTGGACACCTAGCTGGACTGCTACCTAGGAGACACCATATTCTAAGTCATCCTAGAGCTACCACTGTATTCAGAGCAGCTGGTAAAGATCACAGAGACATTGAGACCCTGAGAAGACCAGACACAAACAAGATAACTGGAAAGGGAGGCCTCAGTCAGAGACAGAAAGTACAGGGAGCACTAGAGTTAACCAAATGACAAAAGGCAAGTGCAAGAAAATAAGCAACAGAATCCAAAGTTACATGGTAACATAAGAACCCAGTTCCCCCATCATAGCAAGCCCTGAACACCCCATCACACCAAAAAAACAGGATTCAGAATTAAAATCTCTTCTCATGATGATGTTAGAGGACTTTAAGAAGGACATAAATAACACTCTCAAAGAAATTAAGGAGGACACAGGCAGACAGATAGAAGCCCTTAAAGAGGAAACACAAAAATCCCTTAAGGAATTGGAAGAAAAAATAACCAAACAGGAGAAGGAATCAAACAAAAGCTTCCAAGATCTAAAAATGGAAGTAGAAACAATAAAGAAATCGCAAAGGGAGACTATCCTGGAGATAGAAAACCTAAAAAAAAAGATTAGGAGTCAAAGACACAAGTATCACCAACAGAATACAAGAGATAGAAGAAAGAATCTCATGTGCAAAAGATACCATGGAAAACATTGACACAACTGTCAAAGAAAATGCAAAATACAAAAAGCTACTAACCCAAAAAATACAGGAAATCCAGGATACAATGAGAAGGCCAAACATAAGGATAATAGGTATAGATGAGGGGGAAGACTCCCAACTTAAAGGACCAGTAAATATCTTCAACAAAATGATAGAGGAAAGCTTTCCTAACCTACAGAAAGAGATGTCCATAAATATACAAGAAGCCTACAGAACTCCAAATACTTTACACCAGAAGAGAAATGCCTGATGTCACATAATAATCAAAACATCAAATATACAAAACAAACAAAAAATACTAAAAACAGTAAGGGAAAAAGGTAAAGTAACATATAAAGGATGACCTATAAGAATTACACCAGACTTCGCACCAGAGACTATAAAAGCCAGAAGATCCTGGACGGATATCATACAGATCCTAGGAGAACACAAATGACAGCCCAGACTACTATACGCAGCAAAACTTTCAGTCAATATTGATGGGGAAACCAAAATATTTCATGATAAAATCAAATTTGCACAATATCCTAACACAAATCCAGCCCTTCAAAGGATAATTGGGGGAAAACTACAGCACAATAAGGGAAACTACAACCTAGAAACAGCAAGAAAGTAATCTTCCAACAACCCTAAAAGAAGACCGCTACACAAACATAACTCCAACACCAATAACAAAAATAACAGGAAACAACATTCATTATTCCTTAATATCTCTTAATATCAATGGACTCAATTCTCCAATAAAAAGACATAGAATATCAGACTGGATACATAAACACAACCCATAATTTTGCTGCATATAGGAAACGCACCTCTGTGAAAAAGACAAACACTACCTCAGAGTAAAAGGATGGAAAACAATCTTACAAGCAAATTGTCCCAAGAAATAAGCTGGAGTAGCCATTCTAATATGAAAAGGACTAAGAAGGAGGGGAATTTTTTCCTAACTGGCTCAAGGGCCTTTTGTACATATAGCTGGCACATGGTAGGACTATTATCCATACCCTGAGGCAAAACTTTCCACTGATATCTCCTGTCTGGTTCAAGGTGATTAACAGCAGGCAGGGTAAATGCAAATCTTTGCCTATCTTGTGGGTGTAGGGGAATAGAAAAAAAGCAATCCTTAATGTTTATAATTATTATCCTCCATTGCTTAGGTAAAGCAGAGAGCAGAGGTAGGCCTCGTTGCACTGAGCCAAACAGCTGCATTTGTGCATTAATGGCCCTTAGATCATGGAGAAGTCTCCATTTCCCTGATTTCTTTTTTATGACAAAAATAGGTGTATTCCAAGGAGAAGTGGAAGGCTCTAAATGACCAAGCTGTACTTGTTCTTTAATCAGCCTTGTAGCAGCTTCCAATTTCTCAGAGGATAGAGACCATTGAGGAACCCACTCGGCTTCCTCTGTAAGCCAGGGTATGGGCATAGAGCCCTCAATGGCAACTAGATAAAACCCAAACCTTGTCTTCCTGTATTATTTTCTTGTGAGATTGGGTTTAACCTTCCTTGTTCTTTTCTGCCAAGGCCTTTTACTTCCTTATATCCCATCCTTTTCATAATACCAATAGCTTGCTGAGAATATTCATTAGTTAATGTTAATCCTAAGTCTTGTAAGAGGTCTCTTCTTCAGAGATTAACAGGGAGAGGAAGCACATAAGGTATGAAACTTCCTGTTTGACCCTCTGGTGTCTGCCAAGTCAAGGAGCATGAGCTGACTGTAGGGCTGGCCTCGTATCCCAGTTCTTGTAGGGAATGGGATGATTGTGTAATAGGCCATGCCTTAGGCCACCATTTGGAGGAAATAATGCTTTTATCAGCTCCTGTGTCTAAAATTCCTATAAAATTCTTCCTCTCTATCATTAATTGTAAAGTGGGTCTAGTTTTAAGATCAACTACCAGGTGAGCAAAGTCATTTCCTGAAGAACCAAGCCCGTTGGCACCTCTGGGCACTCCGGTGGATGGGAAACAATCATGTAAACTTGGAAGAATAACTAATTGAGCAATCCTATCCCCAGGGGAGATGGAAAATATGCCTCGTGGACAAGAACAGAGAACTTGAAGTTCTCCAGTATAGTCTTGGTCTATCACACCAGGATGAACCACAAGCCCCTTTAAGGCAAGAGAGGAGCGACCTAAAATAAGGCCGACACATCCTTCAGGCAGGGGTCCTTTAAAATCAACTGGGACAGGCTGTACGCCCCCATGTGGCATTAGTAAGAATTGGGAGGTAGAGCGGAGGTCCAATCCTGCGGAGCCTCTTGTAGCTCTGCGGCTGCAAACATCCTCTGGCCCTGAACTTGTGTCCCATATTTTTTGGGGCCCTGAGACCTGGGGACCTGATACCTGATTTTTGCAGTGCCTTCATCTCTTCCTGCTGGGGAGGGGTCATGCTGAATAATCCTTCCTTGAATGTCCCTAACTGAGTGACATTCATTGGTCCAATGATAGCCCTTCCTGCATTTTGTGCATAACCCAGGAGGTCTTTTTAGTATGGGAGTACGACATTCTCATTTCAAATGACCTGGCTTACCACAATTATAGCAGACCTCACGTACACTAAGATTTGTGTGATTTTGGCTTTGCAAAATGGCTGCAGCGAGGCCAGCATTAGTTAGTGGGTCTCCTAGTCCTCGGCAGGTTTTAATCCAGTCTGTCAGCCCTTTGTCTCTTCTAGGGATAATAACTGTCTTGCATTCTGGTGAGGCATTTTCATATACTAATTGTTCTATCAATGGCTTAACCCGTTCCGGATCTCCAAAAATCCTGCCTGCCGCTTCTGTCATCCTAGCAACAAAGTCTGCGAATGGCTCTTGGGAGCCTTGCAAGATTTTGGTTAGATATCCCTCAGCTTCGCCTTTCCTTGAAAGAGCCTTCCACGCCTTAATAGCGGCAGCGGAGATTTGACCATAAGCTTCCCAATCATAATTTAATTGGTACTTAACAAACTGTCCCTGCCCTGTTAACAATTCAAACGCCCACTGTCTTTGATTGCCTTCCGCATTAGTGGTGGCCTTTGCCTGCACTTGAGAAGCATCGTGCCACAAGGCTTTCCATTCCATGTACTGTCCCATATTAGGGAGAGCAGCTTTTACTGTATTTTGCCAATCATTCGAAGTCATCGCCGTAGCGGTGAGTCTCTCAAGCTGCATGACTGTAAAATTAGCATCAACTCCATATTTGTTAACTGAATCAGCAACCTCCTTAATAGGGGTATACTCTATCGGCGCGTGGACGCAACCTCACTCTGCAGCCTCAAACACCGGAAAAGCTTGTAACATCCTTCTTTTGTCTTCCTCTGATAGGAAGGAGTCTGAGCAGCACTTGTCCGCATAAGGCGGAGGAGTGTTGGGGACAACAAGTTGGGAGTGCGCGACAGGCTGAGAAGCCATGCGATTCCCATCTCCTGCCTTTTCCCACCCTCCATCTTGTTGAGGCGGCTGCCTATCCGGATGGTACCTTTCCTTCTCATAGGGACCCAGTTCCCCTATTTCTGAGCCATCAAGCCCCAAGTCCTCCAATTCCTTTACTGGATAAAGAGTTTTCTTTTTTGGAGCCTTCCCTCCCTTCTCACAATACTCTCCCAGGGCATTCTTTCCCCCCATTACCACTTCCGTGGACCGAACATCTTTGGAAGGGCCTGTATTCTTGTGCACACTTTTCCTATTCTCTTTATGAGTGGCTAGCCTCTTATCCAGCCCTGTTTCTGACATGCTGTCTTGTAACTCCTCTAACACTCCCTGACCTGCCATGATATTTGAGTGTTTTTTCTTATCCTGTAAAATCAAAAGGAAGAGAGCAAACACTGCTAGCGCAATAGTGAAAGCTTCTGGAGCTTCTATCAATTGGGGAGGAAAATGGAATAAATCAAGACCAAACATGCCTCTCAGAGCTTATCTTTATGCTGCAGCTCTGAATCCTCTCCACAAGCGGAGGCCCTCCTCGGTGCCTGCGATGGTGGGTTCCCGGGTTTCGGCACCAGCTGTGACCCGCACAACCATCTTGCTGGCAAGAACTCATGCGGACACATAGGATTCTACTGAAGCACGTGTTTTATTCCCAAGCATGGTGGAAGAGAGAGAGAGTTGAACATTGCGCCCACCTTATATACCCCTTGGGGTGGACAATTCTGATTGGCTGCTTGCTCAAATTCCCATGTTCTCCTGCCACTGTACATGCACAGTTTTACTAGTTCAGTGGCGGATGTGACGTCCCAAGCTGGGCGGTGACTAAGGTTCCTTTGCCACTGCACATGTGCGGTTTTGTTATCTCACACGAGTCAGGTGTCAGCATGATCAGCTTCCCACACCTCTCCCCTTTTACTTTATTAAATGAGACCGTAAGGCCGTCTGGCAAGTCTCTGAATCATCTCTCTTGTAGAGGAAGGTAGAGGTCTAGTCCCTTGTGCAGAATGTTGGGATAATGTAAAGAATTTCCACCCTGGTCGTTGAGTCCACAAGTGTACTTTTATCTACCCATCCCGTTGCCTTTGACAGGTAGAGGATTTTGGCAACTCGACCTCTATGCAACCAGACATGCCTTCGAGGAATCTATCCCTGAGGAACATCCCCTGTATATCACAGTATACACTCTACCCAGAGATGTGCAGAGAGCGGGCTTTTGCCTCACCGAACCAGTGCAATGGGATAGAACCTGTGGGGTGCATTGGCTGAGGGTTCAAGCGCTAGCTACTTTTTGTAGCACAGACAGACAGACTCTAGGGGAGGAACCTTGTTGGGCAATCACCACCTTGTCACACTTCTGTTGGGTTTTTGAGTTTGCAGACCAACCAAATATGTCCACAGCATAGGGCTATACCAAGCAGGCCTATTCCTCTCCACACCTCTCCTTTTTGCTTTATTAAAAGGCACCCTTTTATCTTTATTAATAGCAGTCCTATTCCCACCCATTCTTAAAAGAAGGAGAAGGCCAAAGATCTCTCAATGTTTCCTTGAACTCTAGGGTCCAGTTCTGCAGCAAAACCTAGAAAGGGATGATCGCCATCAGCAGGAGGGTCCCCATCTCTCTGGGCAGGCTCAAGCTGAGACTTCAAGATTCTTCGTGTTAGGCATTCCGGCAGCCAGAATATATTATCTTCCTCCTGTGGAAAAACACAAACAGCTCCCCGGGATCTTATTAAAATAGGATCCGGGCCTTTCCATTGTCTAGTCAAAACATCCTTCCATTTGACCATCTCTTTTGGCCTGTCAGGTTCTAAACAATGACGGTCAGCTGCCATGTGGCCTTGACTGTCCAGATTTAAAAAATTAAGGGTGAAAAGTATTATAGAAACGGCGACTCATGGCACTGAGGGTAGAGCTTCCTCGACTCCCCCCTTTTGCTTTATTAAATAGGACTTAAGTGTGTGGTGAGCCCATTCTATAATACCTTGTAATCTTGTATTAACACAATTATAATTTTATAATAGGATGTTTAAACTTTACTTGTAGATGTAGAAAGATGAATCCACATTAATGGTTTCTTTTGTCAGAGGGCTGCTATGGGCATATGAGTAGTAATAACACAAACAGCCAACAATTTATCAGTTTATATAATTGATCTGTTGTTAACTAACAGTTTACTCTACTTTTAATAAAGCTATCTCTCGTTTATAGTTAATTGTCAAGGGGAATTAGGACTTGTATCTCTTTGATAATATCAAACAGAGGTTTAAATCCTCCTATGGTAAGCTTAAGATGAGGTTTTAGCCAATTAATATCTCTTAACAACTTTTGAAAACCATTTTCTTGTTGCATGTACACTTACAAGCCAGCAGAGGGCACTAGATACCACCACAAATGGTTGTAAGCCACTACGTGGTTGCTGGGAATTCAATATTTATATTTTTATAAGTCTAGCCTTTAATGGCTGAGCCATCTCTCTAGCCCCAATCATGTATTTTTATTAGAATTTTCTATGTCACAATCCGTTTCAGATGTAACTGAGGTATTAAATATTAAAAGATACTGCCTTTGAATCCTTTTTGGAGTAGCAAATACTCTAAAGTCTTTTAAAGCTCATTATATTGGAGCAAAGGCTTGTAGAAAAAACTCCTTTAGAAGAATCCGCTAGTAAAGTATCACACAATGAATATACACTAAAAGATTTAAACTCTTAATTTTTAGTATCAAAGGAACAACAATATTTTTATGTAAAGCAATTAACCATTCTTCAGGGCAAATATTTCTAATGATATCACTTCATGGGCTCTTAAAAATTACGAATAAATTTACCAAATGTAAACCTCTCACCTTTACCAGAAAAGTAAAGGAATGGTATAAAAACATCTTTTATATCTATAATAATTCTATATGTATTTACTGGAATGGCAGCTGGAGTAAGCAAGTTAGGCTGTAATGCCCCATTAATTTCATAAATCTTAAGTTTGAACTCTCTTTTGGATTAATTTAATAACCAATCTTTTTTAGTTGAGTGAGAGTATCAGATAAAGCCAATCTTGTCCTCTAGATATTGTTATATATACTAGAGGAACCAAAAGCATCTCATTTTTAACAACTTTGGAAGGAGAGGACACAAAAGGAACCAAAACAAATTGAACAATTTTTTGTCAGCAGGTACATTTATAACTCATGGAGGGAAGTAGGCATAATTTTAATGTCTCCAGCATAATCATAACTCTCGGCCCACAGACTGTTTTAAAGGTCTTTGGCTCTTAGATCTACCCTTCCTCCAGCAAGAAACAAGCAAGGCAAAAGACAAATTCCACACCCATTTCTAGGATCTGGTCTTGAAGACCCAGAACAAAAGAAAAGCTTAGCACCTGAGCTTTTGCAGAGCTCAGTCTGCATTGTCTTAATTCAAATGTAAATGTTCTTAATCTCTGGCCTGTTTTCTGAGGCCTGAACTGCACTGTAAATTTTTTCTTTTTTAACTTAAATTTAAACCTTAAAGATACGTGTATCTTTTTTTTTTATAAACATGGGTAAATCAAAATTTCTCAAACTTACGATTGAACTACCTACCAACTGTAGCCAATGGAATATTGGCAGTTTAACTATGTTTTTATGCTTCTTTTGCAACATTAGGGTATAACCATAATTTTGAGAAACAACCAATTTTTAAGCAATCTATTTTCTCTAAAATCAACACCAAGAAGATTACCTTTATGTTACAAAGTTTTGTTGCCAACTCTTATTTGTGAATGCACGATAGTGCAGCCTTTAATATCTCACTAAAGAGACATTGTTTTTAAATCTTACCCTTACACATCTGGTTTCTGAATGACTCTAACCCTGAGTTACCAATCTTAAGCCAACCTTTGTTACCAAGGTTGTAAAAATTTTTCAATCATACCCAATAACTTATAGGCCGAAACGCTATAACCAAGACATGTAGAACATATTTATTACTTAAAACCAATTAGAAACAAAAATGAAGTGACAACACATCTATATATTTGGACCAAACAAAATTTCTCGCTTTTTCTAGCTGTAATTTCAAGAGAGAAGCACCTTGTCACAGAGATTTTTCTAAGACAAACTGTAGAGTGAAAAATTATAAAGACCATTTTATAAAATATATACAGGCTCACTAGTTCCAGGAAGGTGGAACTGAATGTAGGCTTTCGGGCCTTTACTGCCCCATACATTCCTCAAGCCTCAGGGAAGAAAACCCACCTATGGGTGGGGTAGGCCCAAAGCAGGAAGACACATTCCTGGCCACAAAGAAAAATAAAAAAGCATGCCCAGACAAGTCTTAAGTAGCCATCCTGCCACCTCTGCAAGTTGTTGATATTTGAAATAACCAATCGCGTGTAACCGCGCCAAACCTTTTTGCCTTTCCCTACCCCTACCCATAAATGCCCCCCCCCCCCCCCCCCCCGGGTTCCGGGGCGAAACCCCCTTCCTCCCGCGTGGGACGGGTTTCAACCCAAGGGCCCTTGTTATTAAATTACCTTATGCAAATGCATCAAGGAGGTCTCTCATGTGTCCGTGGGTGAGCGCCGGTCCAGACTGGAGGTAGGGTCCTTCAAAACCACTCTTAGCTTCCTTACCGAATCTAAGAAACCTGTTGCTCCCTTTAAAAGCATCTTATACCGACAATCAACTGTTAGAAAAGCTTTTTTAGCTCAGCTCGACTCTAACTACAGGTGTTAAGCAAACTTATCAGCCGCTGCTCTGCATTTTAAAACTGCCTTTGAAAACCAAGTTAAACTCGAGCAAGGGTTGAATCAAGCAATTTAAACGATCTTTCGAACATTAAACATAGAACATCACAAGACGTAGACCACCAATCATTCATACAATGAGACACATGGACAAAGACACACAATGAGACACGTGGACATTGGTGTGCCAAGGGACAAACAAGGAAGGCGGAATCATGGAGAATCCTTTCCAAAATGAGTAACAGCTGTTTTAGTCCACAAAGGGCAAGCTGAGCAACTGCATCTGGAATCTTTGTAGAGGATGCTTTAAAAATCCTGCCTGCTGCTTTAAACATCCTGCCTGCCGCTTTAAACATCCTGCCTGCCTCTGCCTCCCAAGTGTTGGGATTAAAGGCATGTGCCACCGCCACCCGGCGGTCTTCCTCTGAAAAGAAGGAATCTGAGTAGCGCTTGTCCACATAAGGTGGAAGAGTCTTGGGGACAGCAAGCTGGGAGTGCGCGACTGGCTGAGAAGCCACGCGATTTCCGTCTCCTGCCTTTTCCCGCCCTCCATCTTGTTGTGGCTGCTGACTATCCGGATGGTACCTCTCCTTCTCATAGGAACCCAGTTCCCCCACTTCCGAGCCATCAAACCCCAAATCCTCCATTTCCTTTACTGGATAAAGAGTTATCTTTTTTGGAGCTCTGCTTCTCTTCTCACAAAACTCTCCCAGGGCATTCTTTCCCCGTATCATCTCTTCCTCAGACCGAAGGTCTTTGGAAGTGCCTATATTCTTGTGCATGTCATGAGCAGCTAGCCTTTTTCTCAGCTCTGTTTCTGACAGTCTGCCTTGTACCTCCTCTAAAACTCCCTGACCTGCCACGGTATTTGAGCAACTTTTCCAATCCTTTAAAATCAAAAGGAAGAAAATAAACACTGCTAGCGCAATAGCGAACGCTACCGGAGTTTCTATTGCTTGGGGAGGAAAATGAATTAATTCAAGAACAAATATGTCTCTCAGAGCTTATCTTTTATGCTGCGGTTCTGAATCCTCTCTGCTAACAGAGGCTCCCTCGGTGCGGTGATGTTAGGTTCCCGGGTTTTGGCACCATTTGTAACCCGCGCAATCTTCTCGCCAGCAAGAACTCACAGGGACACACAGGATTTTACCACAGCACGTGTTTTATTCCCAAGCATGGTGGAAGAGAGAGAGAGAGTTGAACATTGCGCCCACCTTATATACCCCTTGGGGTGGACAATTCTGATTGGCTGCTTGCTCAAATTCCCATGTTCCCCTGCCACTGTACATGCGCAGTTTTACTAGTTCAGTGGCGGATGTGACCTCCCAAGCTGGGCGATGACTAGGGTTCCTTTGCCACTGCGCATGCGCGGTTTTGTTATCTCACATGCATTAGGTGTCAGCATGATTAGCTTCCCACAAATACCCAATTTGTTCTACAAAGCTACAATTACGCTCATACCAAACCCTCACAAAGACGCAACAAAGAAAGCGAACTACAGACCAATCTCTTAGTAATATTGATGCAACAATACTCAATAAAATTCTCGCAAACTGAATCCAAGAACACATCAAAGCAATCATCCATCATGATCAAGTAGGCTTCATCCCAGGAATGCAGGGTTGGTTCAATATTCGAAAATCCATCAATGTAATCAACTACATAAATAAACTCAAAGAAAAAAACCACATGATCATCTCACTAGATGATGAGAAAGCATTTGACAAAATTCAACATCCCTTCATGTTAAAAGTCTTGGTAAGAGCAGGAACTCAAGGTCCATACTTAACATAGTAAAAGCAACATACAGCAAGCCAGTAGCCAACATCAAACTAAATGGGGAGAAACTTGAAGCAATCCAACTAAGATCAGGGACTAGACAAGGCTGCCCACTCTCATCATACCTATTCAATATAGTACTGGAAGTCCTAGCTAGAGTGATTAGACAACAAAAGGAAGTCAAAAGGATATAAATAGGAAAAGAAGAAGTCAAAAATTCTCTATTTGCAGATGATATGATAGTATATTTAAGTGACCCTAAAATTTCCATCAGATAACTCTTAAACCTGATAAACAACTTAAGTAAAGTGGCTGGATATAAAATCAACTAAAACAAATCAGTAGTCTTCCTATACTCAAATGATAAACAGGCTGAGAAAGAAATTAGGGAAATGAAACCCTTCACAATAGTCACAAACCATATAAAATATCTTGAAGTGAACCTAACCAAGAAAGTGAAAGATCTGTATGACAAGAACTTTAAGTCTCTGAAGAAAGAAATAGAAGAAGACCTCAGAAGATGGAAAGATCTGCCATGCTCCTGGATTGGAAGAATTAATTTAGTAAAAATGACCATCTTGCCAAAAGCAATCTATAGATTCAATGCAATCCCCATCAAAATTCCAAAGCAATTCTTCATGGAGATAGAAAGAGCAATTTGCAAATTTATTTGGAACAACGAAAAACCTAGGATAACGAGAACTATTCTCAACAATAAAAGAACTTCGAGGGGGAAATCACCATCCCTGACCTCAAACTGTACTACAGGGCAATGGTAATAAAAACTGCATGGTATTGGTACAGATACAGGCAGGACGATTAATGGAATAGAACTGAAGACCCAGAAATGAGACCACATACCTATGGTCACTTCATCTTTGATAAAGGAGCCAAAACCTTCCAGTGGAAAAAGGACAGCATTTTCACCAAATGGTGCTGGTTAAACTGGAGGTCAACATGTAGAAAAATGCAAATCGATCCACTCATAGCTCCTTGTACAAAGCTCAAATCCAAGTGGATAAAAGACCTTCACTTAAAACCAGATATACTGAAACTAATAGAAGACAAGGTGGGGAAGACCCTCGAATATTTAGACACAGGGGAAAAATTCCTGAATAGAACACCAATGGCTTATGCTCTAAGACCAAGAATTGACACATGGGACCTCATAAAATTGCAAAGCTTCTGTAAGGCAAAGGATATTGTCAATAAGACAAAATGGCAACCAACAGATTTGGAAAAGGTCTTAACCAATCCCACATCCAATAGAGGGCTAATATCCAAGATTTACAAAGAACTCAAGAAATTATACTTCAGAAAACCATATAACCCTATTAAAAAATGGGGAACAGAGCTAAACAAAGAATTCTCAACAGAGGAAACTCGAATGGCTAAATAGCAACTTAAGAAATGCTCAACATCCTTAGTCATCACTGAAATGCAAATCAAAACAACCCTGAGATACAATCTCACACCAGTCAGAATAGCTAAGATCAAATACTCACTTGATATTAGATGCTGTCAAGGATGAGGAGAAAGAGGAACACTCCTCCACTGTTGGTGAAATTGCAAGCTGGTACAATCACTCTGGAAATCAGTCTAGCAGTTCCTCAGAAAACTGGACATAGCATTACCTGAGGATCCAGCTCTACCACTCCTGGGCATATACCGAGAAGACGCTTTAACATATAACAAGGACATATACTCCACTGTGTTCATAGAAACCTTATTTATAATAGCCAGAAGCTGGAAAGAACCAAGATGTCCCTCAACGGAGGAATGGATACAAAAATGGTAGTACATCTACACAATGGAGTATTACTCAGCTATTAAAAATAATGAATTTAACAAATTTATAGTCAAATGGATGGACCTGGAAATTATCATCCTGAGGCAGTTAACACAATCACAAAAGAACACACATGGTATTTACTCACTGTTAAGCGGATGTTAGCCCCAAATCTTAGAATAGTGAAGACTCAACCCACAGACCAGGTGAAGCTCATGAAGAAGAAGGTCCAAGAGGGGATGCCTCAGTTCTACTTAGAACCAATAACAAAAATACTCAAGGGAGCAATTATGGAAACAAAACATGGGACAGAAAGTGAAGGAGGAACCATCAGGAGACCATTCCACCTGGGCATCCATCCCATGTACTGTCACCTAAGCTAGACATTGATGTGGATGACGGGAAATACTTGCTGTCAAGAATGTATTATAGCTGTCTGCTTAGAGATCTGCCAGACACTGACACATTCAGAGGACAATGCTCACAGCTAACCACTGATATAATCAAGGGTTTCCCAATGGAGAAGATATAAGACTGAAGGAGCAGAAAGGGCTTGTGACCCCAAGAGGAAAGCAACAATACAAAACAACCAGAGCCCCCCAGGGTCTAAACCACCAGCCTGGGAGCACATAGGAAGGGACCTACGACTCTAGTGGTATAAGTAGGGGAGGACAGCCTTGTTGGGCATAGGTTGGAGAGGAGATTCTTGGTCCCATGAAAAACAAACACAGAAGGGGGAGAATGTGAGGGTGAGGAGAGGGTAGTAGGGGTATGAGTGTAAGTGTGGGCACAGCCTCATTGAAGAAATATAAGGAGGGGGGATGCGATAAGGGGTTCCTAGGTAGTGGGGAAAATGGGAAAAGAGGATAAAACTTGAAATGTAAATATTATAACCAACTACACAAAAGGGGGAAAAAGTTGTTAGAACCAAATTCTTTAAAAAAAATTGTCAGCCCTCTAGGAAAAAAAATTTTCTTGATACTAAACCTTGTCCAGAGAAATGTATATTGCAGAATACACAGCCTTGGTGTATCTACTCATCAAGCAAAAAAAGCAGACCTACTCAAACCTCCAGTGTCTTGGAATTCCATCTGGATGCAGTGAAGACACAGCGTCAAAACCTTATCAATTTACTTTTCCCCTACTCATCTTCTAATATATCAACTCTCATAAAAAGCTTGAAGAAGTTAAAGAAGAGTCAGTGCCCTAATCCCTGGGCTTGGGGACTAAGGTGGTTAATATGGGGCTGTCTCTGGGGAAAAGTAGTGATTTTGTTGGAACAGGGAGGATTAGCTAGGATTTATGGCATAGCTATAAACTATTGGTAGAAATATGTATAATTTAGAAATCTGTATCAAGATGAAGTTACAATTTCTTAAATGGTACAAAATTCACTTGGATTTTAAATTTAAGGTTTTTATTGGTATAAGCTTTTTATTGCTATGAAAGTGAAATGAATATTGATACTCTCATGGGCATTGTGCCTGTATAACACATTTAGAAATACAAGGCTTAGACCCAGTCCTTCTTTATCTTTTTTACCTGATTTGGGATGATTAGCCTGTGTGTTAAGGGACTATAGAAAATTCATGACTTTGAGTTTATTGTTAGGGTGTTTTCTATATTTTATTTAGAAATAGCTGAGAGAAGTTAACAGACAACAGTCCAGGTTAACTTACACGGATAATTGGATTTCAAAAGGTCAGAAATCCATAGAATTGACATCACAAATATTTCTATATTAATGTTCATTTTGATTAGAGACCTGTTTGCTCCTGACACCTTCCCATCTTGGATTCTAAGAAGAACTTGAGCATCCTTGGAGTTATTCCAGTTGTGGTGAGACAGCAACCAGGCAAGAATTGTCTCTCTCCTTCTACAGACAAATTACTGTCCATAAAAGGACACACTTCCAGAATACTCGACTGATGATATCTGCCTAGACAGAGTAACCAGCCCTTAATTATTCTGCAGCACTAAAGTCTGTCAGATGAGTTTGGGCCAGAAGGCTGAAGATTTGATGCTCCAACATTCAGTAGTATAGGGGCTCTCCAGCTGTTCAGTGGTCTCTATAAATTGGCTAAGTTTTAGAAGCTATTCTTAGTGCTTTCCATAATCAGTTAATTTAGTCATTCTGGATTTCTGACAGCATTGAAGATCTATAGACTCATAGCCAATCCTGGCTATTTACCTTGAAAGAAAAGATCTGAGTGGAGGGTTTTCAGCTGACATTCATTCTAAAGCCAAGAAAAAGCCAGGTTCACAACTAAGTGTTCTAGTAAAGAGTGATGACAGAGGTTCTGGCTAGTCAACAAAAGTATGGACTGGGTATTAAGACTATCTTGTACCTCACTGGTACAAATAGGAATAATTATGCTCTAATTGAATTCTGAGAGAAAAGCTTTATTTTAACAGGAAGGATAATATGTAGGAGGAGCTAAGGGGGAAGGAGCACTGAGAGGAAAATATAGAGTAAGGAGAGGAGAAGATGAAGCAGATGAGAAGCTAGGTAATGAGAGAAAAATAGAGAGAGAATGAGAGAGGGGACATGAAGGCAGAAGTTCACGTGTCTCCACCAGTCATAGACACTTTACATAGCTATGTTGGGTATTAGGTAACACTTCTGACTGAGCATTACCATACTTATAAAGCCTTTGATTAACATTTTAAAAAACTTTTATAAAAGACAAATGGAAAAGAGAGGGGCACGGGATAGTGGTTTTCTAGGGATGGAAAATGGTTATGGGGGTGGCATCTGAAATGTATATAAAATATCCAATAATAAAAATAAATAAATAAATAAATAAATAAATAGGAAAAAATTAACATTTTCAGAATATCTCCAGCAATCGATCTGTTGTTGTGTCAGGGCAATACATAAAAGACAAAAAATCAAGAAAAAAAGAACCTGTTTTAAATCTACAATCTAGTACGATACTAGTGATGTGATCTGCATTGGTGAAACAGTGCAACCAGAAAGTTCAGCATGATCATTACACACAGATGAAAAGGGAACTCAGGTTATATCAACAAGACAGAAGAGAGCAAGAGGTTGTGTGTGGAGGGTGTGTGTGTGTGTGTGTGTGTGTGTGTTTGGCTCATCTTCATAGAAATACATTCATTATAGGAGCAATAGATTGCAAAAAACTTCTGTGAGCATGAATTCTATGATGTACAATACGTAGCACACATTGTCATTATCAATAATTTAGTTTGGCAAAAGGAAAATTTGTCATATTAAAGGTTCAACCCTCTCCTTCCCAAAACTGGTTCCGTATAGGATTTTCCTTAGAGCAGAGGCTATGTTCACTGAAATGCCAGTCACTTTAGCCACATAACTCACACATGCAAATACACGCATGCACACACACACACACACACACATGCAAACACACACAAGCACAAACATACACTCACACACAGAGAGAGACTCAAGAAACCTCAGGGTTTCCTTGATGTACCATATATAATCTTCCTAATTACTGTATGGTATTTGTCTAAAGCAATCAAATTTATCATTTTGTGATGTGCTTCTATTGGCATCCTTAATCAGAAAATAAAAGATATGAATGATACCATCTAAGCATAAAATAGATACTAATCACACTAAGGCAATATTAATAAAAGACAGTTGGGACATATTTATTAATAACTTTAAGAAAGAAGAGATTAGTTTCAGGTTAAAAATTACTCTGTAAAATCTTAAAGACTAACACCACAATCATCATTGCAAAGAATATATCTCACAAATCACAGTATTCTACCAAACTAAATTATACAGAACTTTATGCAAGAGGTTTGTATAAGAATGTACAATGATATTGTTTTGGCCTAAATGCTTACATTTTAAAATATGAGTTTGAAAATTTATTCTATATCACCATTAATCAATGTCAGATTAACACTGGGTGAAAGATATTTTCATATTTTATAGTTATTAAAACAATTTAAAATGAATATTTGTCATTTCTGAGTTAAAATATTTCCAATTAATACCAAGTATAGGACTAACCTGTGGGAATTCTCTGATAATGAGTAAGGTATCAACACTGATTGCATACTTACAACTATATTTCTCCTTTTAAATAACATGTTTCTATATAAATATTCAGAATGCAACTACCTAACAAGTTAGTCTGCTGTATTGATGTATTTTATCCAAGGTTTAAGCCTGTGAACTAAATGATTTGCCATATAGTTGATATTTTTAAGGTTTCTCTCCAGTATGCATGTTGTGCTATGTCTGAGGATATGATTTCTGTGAAAAAAAAATTCACAACCTTTAAATAGTAATGCTTGACCCCAAATATATTCTGTGATGATCTTGAAGGGATGGGGACCAAGAAAAGTATTTCACACATTCATTGCACTTGGAATAGAAAAGGCTGCTTTCCAGAATAGGTTCTTTGATGCACATGGAGAGTTGAGGACCAGGATAAAAAAAACTGCCAACTTTTTTTTATTCAAGAAGTCTACTTCTTATATGGATTCTGTAGTGAACATGAACATTTGACGATGGGATAAGTGAGATACCACATTCACTATATTTGTAACATTTATGTCCAGGAAGGATTTGGTGGTGAACTTTAAGATCTGAGAACTGTGTAAAAGATTTGCCAGATTCAATGTATTTCTAAGATTTATTCCCATTATGGATTCTATGATGAACTTGAAAATTTGAGAAATATGTAAATGATTTCACACACTTATATGTTTGTAAGGTTTGTTTTCAGTGTGAATTTTTTGGTGAACTTTAAGTTGGAAAAACTGGTAAATTATTTTCTACACTTATTTTATTTATATGGTTTATCTCTAGTATGTAATCTAGTGTGAGTTTTAAGACTTGAAGACTGTGTAAAAGATTTCACACACCCATCCAATTTTTAAAGATTTTCTCCAATGTGGATTCTATGGTGAACTTTAAGATCTGAAGATTGTGTAAAACATTTGCCACAATCACTACATTTGTAAGTTTTGTCTCCTGTATGAATTTTGTAGTGAACATGAAGATGTGAGGACTGTGTAAAACATTTTCCACATTCATAACATTTGTAAGTTTTGTCTCCAGTATGGATTCTGTGGTGAACTTTAAGTCTTGAAGAGCATGTAAAACATTTGCCACATTGATTACATTTGTAAGGTTTGTCTCCAGTATGGATTCTATGGTGAACTTTAAGGCCTGAAGATTGTGTAAAACATTTGCCACAATCACTACATTTGTAAGGTTTGTCTCCAGTATGAGTTCTGTGGTGAACATGAAGATTTGAAGACTGAGTAAAAGATTTCCCACATTCTTTACATTTGTAAGGTTTATCTCCAATATGGATTCTGTGGTGAACTTTAAGTTTTGAGGACTCGTTAAAAGATTTCCCACATTCATAACATTTGTAAGATTTGTCTCCTGTATGAATTCTGTGGTGAACATGAAGACTTGATGACTGTGTAAAAGATTTCCCACATTCATAACATTTGTAAGGTTTGTCTCCTGTATGGAATCTATGATGAACTTTAAGACTTGAAGACTGTGTAAAGCATTTGCCACATTCATTACATTTGTAAGGTTTGTCTCCAGTATGGATTCTGTAGTGAACCTTAAGTTTTGAGGATGTAGAAAAAGATTTCCCACATTCATTACATTTGTAAGGTTTGTCTCCTGTATGGATTCTATTATGAAGTTTAAGACCTGAAGAGTGTGTAAAACATTTGCCACATTCATTACATTTGTAAGGTTTGTCTCCAGTATGGATTCTATGGTGAACTTTAAGATCTGAAGACTGAATAAAAGATTTGCCACATTCACTACATTTGTAAGGTTTGTCTCCAGTATGAAATTTGTGGTGAAGATGAAGAGTTGAGGACTGTGTAAAAGATTTCCCACATTCACTACATTTGTAAGGTTTGTCTCCAGTATGAAATCTGTGGTGAAGACGAAGAGTTGAGGAATGTGTAAAAGATTTCCCACATTCATTACATTTGTAAGGTTTGTCTCCAGTATGAATTCTGTGGTGAAGACGAAGAGTTGAGGACTGTGCAAAAGATTTCCCACATTTATTACATTTGTAAGGTTTGTCTCCAGTATGGATTCTATGGTGAACTTTAAGATCTGAAGACTGAATAAAAGATTTGCCACATTCACTACATTTGTAAGGTTTGTCTCCAGTATGAAATTTGTGGTGAAGACGAAGAGTTGAGGACTGTGTAAAAGATTTCCCACATTCACTACATTTGTAAGGTTTGTCTTTGGTATGAATTCTATGGTGAACTTTAAGTCTTGAGAACTGTAGAAACAATTTCCCACATACATTACATTTGTAAGGTGTCTCTTGAGTAGAAATTCTGTAGTGAGCCTTAAGATTTGAGGACTGAGTTCTCTCAGGAGGAGTATCTGGAGCTTCGTGATCTGTTTCTGGAATGAAACAATTTTTTCTTGCAAACAGATGATTTCCATAATCACATATAACAAATTCTTCACTGGCATCTCTATATTCCCAGAATTTGATTCTATGTAGAGGTGAAAGTTCAACACATGTAAATTTTTGTGTTATTTCCCTCGAAAAATAATCCTGTGTAAATGCCTTTGTGAATAGCTTCTTGGTATGTTCACAAGATAGACCTGAAATTAATGAGAGTATGTCATTATTTGACATTTTACAATTTGTTGAAAATAATACATATGTATAATGGAAGATATAGTACTAACCTGAGGAGAATCATAACAAAATCATACACACAGAACTGCAGTAATTTTATTACAATGAAACAAATCAAAAAATATAATCTTTTAGGAGATATTTCATGAAATACATCATATATGTATGAACATCATCAATAATTACTCAGTATAACATATAACTTGAAACAAACTTGTTGTAACAAACATGCAGTAATAACAAAAGATATCTACTCAGTATGAAATTCAATTACCAATACAGATGCAAGTAATTATTCCAATGAGAGAATAATAAAAAAGAGGAACTAGAATAACTTTATTGGAATTGAATACTGCTGTAAAAGTAAATAATAGATTTAGTATCAATAAGACTATATATTAAAATAAAGTAATAAATACAATAAAATTTTTAATATTTCAGGTAAAAAGCATGGAACATGCATGAGAATAAAAGATTTAAAAATTTGCACAAACCTTGTGGAACAAAATACAGCATACAGAATAAGCAAGTCATGCCTTGGGTGAGCAGTGAATACAGAGCAAATACAATAGAAGAAATTGATAGATTTGATAAAGAAAAGGTTGCATATAAGAAATTTATGACACAAAACGTGCTAGAAATCAAGGATACTATGATAACACCTATGGTAAAAATTATAGGAGTAGAAAATTGAGAAAAGTTCAAGCTCCAAGGCACAGAAAACATTTTCAATGAAATCATACAGGAAAACTTTCCTACTTAAAGAAAGTGATGCTTCCTCCCGCCAGTCTGCAACTCCAAATGTATTTGTGGTAGATGAGGATGCCAGCCTCTTACCCAATCACACAGCCTAGCTGTCTCAAAGTACAACTGCCATAATCAAGAAGAAAAGTTGACTTCCCTTCCCCAAGACCACAAAGCCAGCAGGTCTCCAAGGTCTCCAAGGAGGTCTGACTGAACCTGGGACACAGGAACATAACATCTCTAATCCAGCTCTAATCTGAGACAGAAAAAGCCTGCCTTAACCAAAGAATGCACTTCCCCCCCCCCCCAAATGACATGTTCTAACCAGGAGATATATCTCTACCTGCATCCATAGAGTCTGTTCCAGTCCAAGACACCCAGGACAGTTGACCAGAAAGATACCAGATGGCAAAAGTCAAGCACAAGAATATTTTTTAATTTAACATCACCAGAACTCAGTTTTCATACCAAAGCAAGACCCAGATATCTGAACACACACAAAGATCAAGATTCTAACCTAAAATCCCATCTTAGGATGATTATAGCCTTATTAAAGAAAATATACAGGTAGAAGCCCTTAAAGAGGAAACAAATAAATTCTTTAAAGAAATTCAGGAAAATACAATCAAACATGGGAAAGAATTGAAAGAAATATCTGTCAAAAACCTAAAATTGAAATAAAAACAATAAAGAAGTCAGAAACATAGGCAGGCCTGGAGATGAAAAACATAGGAAAGTGGAGGAAAGTGGTCAGTAACCACTTGTATAAGCATAATCAACAGATACAAGGGATGGAAGAGAGAATCTCAGGTGTAGACCATAGCAATGAAGATCTGGACATGTGGAAGAACAAAAACACAAGAGATAAATGTTATGAGTCCAAACCACTGGGGAAATTTGAGACACAATGAAAAGACCAAACCTAAGAATTATATGAATAGAAGAATATAAAAATCCTCAGTTTGAAGGGCCAGAAAATACCTTAAACAAAATCATAGATCAAACTTGACTAACCAGCAGAAAGAGATGGACGTAAACGTAAAAGAAGCCTTCGGAACACCAAATAGATTGGAAAATTAAGGAATATCCCCTGACACATAAAGATAAAAAGACTAGATGTCAGAGATGACAACTGAGGCTACATTACCCAGAAAAACTCTCAATCACCATAGATGGAGAAATCAAGGAATTCCATGATAAAACTGAAAGTAAGCACTATCTTTCTACCAATCCAGGCCAACAGAGTGTAATAGAAGCAAAACATAAATACAGTAGGATAGCAACTCCCAAGAAAACATGCACTAAAAATAATCACCTCAGAAAAATCTCCCCAATATATATTAATATGCATATAATAACACCTACAAAAAAAGTAACAGGAACTAACAATCATTGATAACTAATGTATCTCAAAATCAACAGATAATATTCCCCAATAAAAATACACAGACTTATAGACTGATATGCGTACTGGATGCAAGATTTTGCTGCATAAAAGAAACACACCTCAACCACAAACACCAAGATGACATTGAAAAAAAAGGACTAAAAATAAATGATTGGCAAAATATTTCTAAAAAAAAAAATGGGTCTCCAAAACAAGCTGAAGGACCCAGCTACTAAGAAGGACACCATGAATTTTGAAGGCAAATGGATGGAGCAAGCAAATATCATCATGAATGAGGTATAACACACCCCAAAGAAAATGCATGGTGTCCACTAATAAGTTTACAGTAGCTAAAAAGGACAAAATACCTAGGATACAATCCACAGACTCCAATAAGTTTCAGAAGCAGAAAGGTACAAGTGAGAATACTTCAATCCCACTTTTAAAGAGGAAATTAAATAATCATGAGACACAGTGAGATTGAGTGATCTGGAAGGGAGAGGAAAAGGGAAAAACAGGAATAAGATCAGGTCCTAGAGCTTACACATGAGAAAAGACAAGAAGGCCCGTAGAATGAATGGAAATATGGACTCTTGTGGACTCTATTGTATGTTATGTTACATATCCATATCCTATCAAAGTTCACTGACATATGCAGAAGGTAAAACAGAGGAATTGTAAAGACTACACGTGTTGAAACATGCAGAATATTTTAAGAGAAAGCAAAGGTATTGCCCATATAAACACAGTGAAAATATGGCATGGGAAATACCAGTACAAAGTTCAAAGCAGGCAAAACCCCAGCTACAAAAAGGAGATAGAGGTAGAAAGTATCACTCAAGGTAAGAACCTATACATAGTACATAGTTTCTTGGACGGGAACACTAAATTTTATTGAATATATACCACTGGGTAAATAAATCATATTCCATGCCTTATATTCAGGAGCAGGTGCCAGCATAAATCAAACTCCCTGTTTAAACATATTTTAGCTTCTATCATTATGTTTCCCTTTTTGGGGGGGGTTGATAGAAAGAGAATGTAAAACAAAGAAAAACAAACACAGAGACGGAGGAAGACAAAAACATTAAGAGAAATCATAATTGAATTGGTGTAAAATGTTGATTTTGACTTCAAGGAGATGAAAGCTAGAAAATATGGCCAAAATATATACTATAAAATTGTTAAAATAGGAAGAAAACAATAAATAACCTAAATCTAGTCATCATTCAAATGCAACAGAAAAATTCTGAGAGTAACAGAATACAGATAAGTAGTTTACTTCTTTGTAGAAGAGGTACACCATAATAGCTCCAGACCCAACAATTCAGATAGAATAAGGCAAAAAATTATATATCATACATGATCAAACCAACAAATAATAGGAATAAAAGAGGGTTAAACTTCCTATTAACTAACTAAACCACACAGAGTTCCTAGGGATTGAAACACCAACCAAAGGGTACACATGAAAAGAACCATGCCTCCAGATACATATGTAGCAGAGGATGGCCTTATCTAAGGCCAATGGGAGGAGAGGGAGGCTTAATGTTCAGAGTAGGGGGATGATAGAGGGGTGAGGCAGAAGTGTATCAATCGGTGGAGAAGCACTCATTCTCATAGAAGAAAAGTAGAAGTGGGAGATAGAGATTGGGATGGGGTATTGGAAAGAAGGAACCAGTGAGGAGGGTATCATTTAATAAAATGATTAATAAAAAAGAACTATACTGAACACTAACAGCCAACATCAAATTAAATGGAAATAAACTAGAAACAATCCAAATAAAATCAAGATCATGTCAAGGCTGTCCACTCCCACTCTATCAAGTCAATATTGTACTTGATGTTCTACTTAGAAAAATAAAACAAAAAAATAGATCAAGTGGCTACAAATTGCAAAGGAAAAATCAAAATAACAATATTTACAGATGATATGATAGTATACATAAGCAACCTCAGAAATTCTACCAGAGAACTTTACACCTTACAAGTAACTTCAGCAAAGTAACAGAAAATAAAATTAACTCAAAAATCAGTAGCCTCCCTTTGCACAAAGGATGAACTGGGTATTAATGAAATAAGACAAACAATACATTTCACAATAACAATAAACGTTAGAAAATATCTTGGTATAAATCTTACCAAGCAAGTGAAAGATATTTATGAGATAAATCCCTGAAGAGACAAATCTAAGAAGACCTCAAAGGATGAAAAGTTACCCCATGCTCATGGATTGGTAGGATTAATGTAGCAAAAATGGACATTTTACAGATTCAATGCAATTCCAATCAAAACTGCAACACAATTTTTCACAAACATGGAAAGAGCAACTCTCAGTTTCATATGGGAAAAAACAAAAAATCCAGGAAAGCCAAAAGAATTCTCAAGAATCAAAGACATTCTTGAAAATCATCATCCCTGACATGTACTACAAAGCAAGAATGACAAAGACCACATGGTATGGGTACAGATACACATATGTTGATCAATGGAATAGAATCGAAGCCCCAGAAATGAACTCACATACCTATGGAAACTTGAACTTTGCCAAAGAAATCAAAAACATACAGTGGTAAAAAATGCATCTTCAGTAAGTGATGCACCTCTAACTGACAGTCTTCATGTAGGAAAATGAAAATAAATCCATATCTATCGCTTTGCACAAAGCTCAAGAACATGTGTGTGTTGGAAACACCCCAAACTAAGCTAGAGATACCAGGGGACCTCTGATGACAAAAACTAAAATCCTTCTGGGGGTACCACATTTTAGAACTCGAGGCTATGGCCCCTGGAGGGCCGTAGTATGACTACTGAGAAGCCCCAAGGACTGGTTCTTGGGTGAAAGCACCTCATGATGCCATTTCTGCAACTATTCTTAATACTTCTCCTTGTGCATTCTCCTTATCATTCTTCTTATCTATTTACTCTTTATTCTTTTGTCTCCTTTCTTTTTTACACCAATATTTGGTGACATGACAAGACCTAGTTGGAGCCCACTGGATGTCCACGAACTAGATGTTACCAATACTATTAAATTAAATGCTGTTCATGAATTCAGGAGAAATGTAAGTACAAAGGAAGCTCTAATAATTTGGGGAAATTGCACCCATTGTAAAATTAGACATGGTGATAATCACAACATATTGGGAAATTTTGATATGTTACAGTCATTCAGTCAAGGTGAAAATGAAAGTAACCTAGAGTTGTAGGCAAAGATGAGTAAATCTGCAGCTGGTCCCTAGTAACATCAGTAAAACAAAACAAAGAGAGAGAGAGAGAGAGAGAGAGAGAGAGAGAGAGAGAGAGAGAGAAGCAGAGAGAGACAGAGAGAGACAGAGAGAGCAAGAGCAAGAGAGAAATCTCTCTTACACAGATATGCACAAATACAAACTAGACCAACCTCAAAATAAGAGAAATTAAGATCTTTGTCAATACTACCTCACAACATAAATGAATTCAATTCCTGCACTAACAAGACACAGGCAACCACAGGGCATGTGACAGCAGGATCCATCATTTTTCTGCATTAAAAAGAAATACCTCAGTATCAAAATTAATGACTACATCTGAGAAAATGGCTGGAAATCCAACAGACCCAAGCAACAGGCTGGAGTAGGCATTCCAATGTCTAATAAAATTGAAAAATTAATCAAAAGTAATCAACAACAATAGAGATGGAAACTTTATGTTCATGAAAGGGAAAATCAATGAAGGTCACATCACAAACCTGAATATATATGCCAAAATTCAGGGGCAACCACATTCATAAAATAATATTACTGAAGCTTAAATCATTTATCTAAGCCAATATATTAATGGTGCCAGATTTCAGCACGTACTATCACCAGTAGAGAGGAGACCACAAGAAAAACCAAACCATAGATTAAGGAAAATAACGTATATAAGTAAATAAGTGGAACTGATAGATATTTGCAGAATGTTTCACACCAAAAAGTATATACACACAGACACACACACACACACACACACACACACACACACACTCCTCTCAGTAGTGCACAGAACGTTCCTCACAACTGAACATAAACTCAGTCACAAAGCAAGCAGCAAGAGGTAGAAGACTGAAATAACTCCTGCATCTTTACAAATCACCATGAATTAAAGTTGGATGTCAACAACATTCAGGAATCAGAATGCCCACAAACTCATAGGGACTGAAAAATTCTTTACTCTCTGACCAAAGAACAAACAAAGAAAAATAAGAAACACAGACATGAAGGAAGGAAATGCAAAGGTCATGACTCTAAGTGCCTTCTTCAAGAAAATTGATATATCTAATGTTAGCAATTAAACAGCACATAGAAAGCTATATAACAAAAAGATGCAAACACAGCAAAGGGGAGTAAATGACAAGAAATATACAAACTTGGGGCCACATGCAATGAATTACAAACAGAGAAAAACATAAAGAATCAACAAAACCAAGAGATGGATCTTTTGGGAAAATCAAAACCATAAAGAAATCCTTAGCCAAACTAATTAAAATCCAGGAAGTCCATATAAAAAACAAGAGAATTAGAAGTGAAATGGGGACATAATATCACTGAGGAAATCCAAAGAACCTTTATGTCTTATTTCAAAAGTCTGTACTATATAAAATTGGAAAATTTAAATAAAATGAACAAATTTCTGGATAGATTCCACTTAACAAAATAAAATCAAGATTAGATAAGCAATCTAAAAAGCCCTATAATTCCTTAGAAAATAAAGCAGTCATGAAAATCTCAAAACAACAACCTCAACAACCACAAAAACAAGAAAAATCTCATGGCCAGATAGTTTTAGCATATGATTCTACTAAACTTTTAAATAAAATGTAATACCAATCCATCTCAAACTATTCCAAGAGTAAAACAGAAAGAACATTGCCAGACTCATTCTCTTGAGAACACAATCATCCTGATACCTAAACCACATGAAGACTAAACAACCACGCAGAATTCCATGGCCACTTTTAATTATACACATTGATGAAAGAATACTCAATACAATGCTTGCAAATAGGAACCAGAAACACTATAAAAATATCATCCAACAAAATAAAGTAGATTTTAGCACAGGCATGCAGGGATTATTCAATATATGAAAATCCTTTAACTTAATCCTTTGTTTAAATAAACTGAAATTTAAAAAAATATGATGATCACATTGGACGTTTTTTAAAAGGCCTCTGAAAAACTCCAACACCACTTCATTTTGGATAAAAAACCATGACGATGAGACTCTTAGCTGGTCTACTCCAAAGAAGACACCATATTCAGATGCATACCAGAGGGTCTGCTATACTCAGATGGTGGATAAAACCCTTCCCTCTCAACCCAAAGTCCCAGAGCTGCAGCTGGGAGACCAGAGTTGGTGCACTAGAGAACCATCACCCACCAAATCCCTGCACTCCCATATACCACTCACCTTCTAGCCCCTCCCTCTTGTCTTGCCTGCTTAAGCAAACTCATAGCTGATCTGCTCACAGGAAAACACCAGAATTAGACCTATGCCAAAGAACCTGCTGCACTCTGAGCAGGTAGCAAGAATCCTCATCCACAATGTGAAGTCTCAGAAGTGCAGATGAGAGGCCAGCTGCAGCACACTAGAAACCAATCATCCTCCAAAACCTCACCCTCCCAATATCACTCTTCTTCCAGCTCTCCTCCTGTTCCTTCCTGTTTGAGCAGACTCGTACCTGGACTGCTACTAGGAAGACACCATATTCAGCCCCATCCCAGAGGATCTGCTGCACTCAGAGCAGTAGCCCATAACAGAGGATCTGCTTTACTTAGAGCAGTTGAGGATTCATTGCAGTCAGAGCAGTTGACTTCTAGCTGGTTTCTTTCTGTGAAGACTCCATATCCTGACCCATTGGCATGGAACCAGTACATTGAGCAGACCTTGGGCACTACCTCTGCAACCAATCCTATGACATCCAGAGAAATCTGGACTCAGATTAGCTCTAACAGCCCCAGTATCATAGAGGAAGCTAGACTCCCATGAGCTTTAATACGCCTAGGATTATATGATTAGATGATCACAGAGGCAGCCTGAATCCCATAAGCTCTGACACACAGGATCATAAGATCACAGAGACAGCTGGACTCTGAGGAGCTCTGACACAACCAAGAGAACAGGAGGGACAGGCTTCAGTCAGAGACAGTGAGTGCAGGGAGTACTAGAGATAACCAGATGGTGAAAGGCAAGAGCAACAATGTAAGCAATAGAAAGTAGGTTACTTGGCATTATCAGAACCCAGTTCACCTAACATAGCAAGTACTAGATACCATATCACACTGAAAAAGCAGGTTTCAGATTTAAAATCACTTCTTATGATGATGATAGAGGATTTTAAAAAGAACATAAAAAATTCTCTTAAAGAAATACAGGAGAACATAGGCAAACAGAAAGAAGCCCTTAAAGAAAAAATACAAAGGTCCCTTAAAGAACTACAGGAAAACACAGTCAAAAAGTTAACAGAATTGAATAAAATCATCCAAGATCTAAAAATGGAAGTAGAAGTAGAAACAATAAAGAAATCAAAAAGGGAGACTGTCCTGGATATAGAAAATCTAGGGAAAAGATCGGGGATATACATCCAAGCATCACCAAAAAAATACAAAAGATAGAAGAGAGAATCTCTGTGGGACCATTAAAGGATGATTTGATTTTTGCTAGAGCACTAGCTTAGAGATAGCAGGAGACCCAACAAGTGTTCATTGCCTGTGGGGGATGGCACAAATCTTGCCATGTCCCCAGATTCCAGACTCCTGACATGTGGTCTAAGATCTCCATTGATCTGTGCCTTGCAGTCAGCGTGTATTTACCTGTAATACAGTCCTTTCCTAGATTTACATACTAATGAGATACATAAAGGCCAGAGGTTGTAGCCAATTAAGCATTCTTCCCTACACCTTCACCCCTTCTCCCTTCCTATTTGATTCAGGTCTGCCCTGAGTTTCACAGGGGTGTACATCCAGATTCAACTACCACCCTTCATGAACAATAAAGCTTATGAAAACCCATGGATTTCCATGTGTCATTGGGGCCTGCCATTGTGGAGAGCTTCTCTGTTGGACCCACATCTTCAAACAAACAGCAGCCTTCCAGCCAAGTGAGTATAAAAAGTGGACACCTCCCTCGGGACATGGTGCCAGAGCTGTCTCTTCCCACCTTGTCTCCTTCAGCCCAAGGGCCAACCATGAGCCCATGTGTTCCTTGTCTCCATTCTGCCAGGTTTCCCAGAAGCATCTGGGACCACCAGAATTGAGGGCAACCTGTCCCTGGCAACCTCTGGGCCTGGGCATTCCCACTCAAGAGCCCTGCACTGACTGCTGAACCAGAATGATTGAGAACTCCCCATGCCAGGCGGACCCCCAGCCACTTCTTACAATGCAGAGCCCACCTGATGCCCTGCACTAAACCCACTCAGTCGAAATTCCCATGCACACTTCTGACATGCTGGGCTGCAATTCCAGCCAACTGAGCCATGGCACACAAGCAGGAACAACACCCCACAATGCAACAGAATATTCCATACCTGCCTACGCCAGCCTGTGAGCCATCTTTTCACCAAAAATCTCAGGTGCAAAAGATGCCATAGAAGATATTGAAACAACAGGGAAAAAATGCAAAATGCAAAATTCAAAAACATCCTAGCCCAAAACATTCAGGAAATCTAGGACATAAAGAGAAGACCAAACCTAAGAAGCATAAGTATAGATGAGTGCAAAGTTTCCCAACTTAAAGTGTTATTAAATCTCTTCATCATAATTATAAGAGAAAATTTTCCTAACCTAAAGAACGAGATGCCCATGAACATCCCAGAAGCCTACAGAACTCCAAATAGACTTGATCACAAAAGAAATTTGTTCCATCACATAATAATCAAAACACTAAATGCACAAAACAAAGAAAGAATATTAAATGCAGTAAGATAAAAAGGCTAAGAAACTTATAAAGACAGACCTATTAGAATTACACCAGACTTCTCACCATAGACTATAAAAGCCAGAAGATCCTGGACAGATGTCATACAGACCCTAAGAGAACACAAATGCCAGCCCAGGCTACTATACCCAGAAAAACTCTTAATCAATATAGATAGAGAAACCAAAAAATTCCATGACAAAACCAAATTTACAAAATCTCACAACAAATTCAGTCCTGTAAATGATAATAGATAAAAAACTCAAAAACAAGGTGGCAAACCACACCCTAGAGAAGACAAGAATGTAAACTTCTTCCAACAAATGCAAAAGAAGATAGGCACACAAACTTAATATGACCTCTAACAAGAAAAATAACAGAAGAAACGAACACTTTTCATTAATAGCTCTTAACATGAATGGATTCAATTCCACAATAAAAAGACATTGATTAATGGACTGGATACTTAAAGAGGAACCAGAATTTTGCTGCATACAGGAAATGCGCCTCAGTGACAAAGACAAACACCACTTCAGAGTAAACGGCTGAAAAACAATTTTCCAAACAAATGGTCCCAAGAAACATGCTGAAGTATTCCTTCTAATATCAAATAAAATCAACTTTCAACCAAATAATATATAAAAAAAAAAAGATAAGGAAGGACACTTCAGGCTCATCGAAGAAAAAAATCTAACAAGATGAACTCTGAATTCTGAATATATATGCTACAAATGCAAGGGAAGCCACATACATAAAAGAAATTTTACTAGAGCTCAAGGCACACATTATGCCTCACACAATAATAGTGAGAGAATTCAACACCCCAGTGGACAAATCATGAAAATATAAACTAAACAGAGGCACAATGAAACTAAGAGAAGTTATGAAATAAAAAAAAAATTAAAGACTTTTTAGAATTTAATGAAGATGATGGTACATTATACCACAAATTATGTAACACAATGAAAGCAGTGCTAAGAGGAAAACTCATATCTCTAAGTACCTACAAAAAGAAACTGGAGAGAGCATACACTAGCCACTTGACAGCACACCTGAAAGATCTGAAACAAAAAGAAGTAAATACACCCAAGAGTAGTAGATGGCAGGAAATAATCAAACTCAGGACTAAAACCAACCAAGTAAAAACAAAAAGAAATATAGAAAGAATCAACAAAACCAGAAGCTGGCCTTCTGGTCTGGGCCTGAGCGCTGAGAACATCCAGGGTTGGCAGCTCTGCCTCCAATCTCACAGAACCTAGAGGAAGTGGGCCTTTCAGGAGCCCTAACCTGGGCAGTATCTTATGTAAGGAAAAAGTGACAGCAGCCCCAAACAGGAAGCATCTGGGACCCACTAGGACCCAGGAAGTAACTCCTGGCCCAGAGCTCTAGTTCCTTCCAGTCTGGGCCTAGGCACTGTGCAAATCTTGGACCCCAACTCTAACCCCAGTAGTGACACCCATCCCACATATTTCTGATACAACAAAAATATTAGGAAAGACAGGCTTCAGTCAGAGATAGGGCGGGTAGAACTAAAGAGATCCAGATGGCAAAAGGTGACTGGAAGAACATAAGTATCAGCAACCCAGGGTACTTGGCATCATTAGAACTTAGGTCTCCCACACAAGAAATTCCTGAAATCCACATATCACTCGGAAAGCAAGATTCAGATTTAAAATCACTTCTAATAATGATGATAGATGACTTTAAGTAGGACATAATTAACACAGTTAAAGAATTTGAGAAGAACACAGGTAAAGAGGTAGCAGCCCTTAAAGAGGAAAAACAAAAATCTCATAAAGAATTGCAAGAGAACACAACCAAACAGGTGAATGAACTGAACAAAACCATCCAGGACATAAAAATGGAAGTAGAAATAATAAAGAAATCACAAAAGGAGACTACCCTAGAGTTAGAAAACCTAAGAAAGAAATCAGGAGTCATAGATGCAAGTATCACCGACAAAATAAAGAGATAGAAGAATCTCAGGTGCAGAGAATACCATAGAAAATATTGACACAACTGTCAAAGAAAATGCAAAATGCAAATAATTCTTAACACAAAACATCCAGGACACAATGAGAAGACCAAACCTAAGGATAATAAGTATACATGAGAGTGAAGATATCTTCAACAAAATTATAGAAGAAAACTTCCCTAAAGTAAAGAACAAGAGGCCCATAAATAGAATGCCAAATAGACTAGACCAGAAAAGAAATATCTCTCATCACATAATAATCAAAACACCAAGTGCACAAAACAAAGAAAGGATATTAAATGCAGTAAGGAAAAAAGGCCAAATAACATATAAAGGCAGACCTATCAGAATTACACCAGACTTCTCACCAGAGACTATAAAAGCTAGAAGATGGAGGGCAGATGTCATACAAACGCTAAGATATCACAAATGCCATTCTAGGCTCTCCTATACCCAGCAAAACTCTCAATTACCATAGATGGAGAAACCAAGATATTCCACAGCAAAACCAAATTTACACAATATCTTTCCACAAACCCAGCATTACAAAGGATAATAGCAGGAAAGCTCCAACACAAGGAGGGAAATTATACCCAAGAAAGAGCAAGAAAGTACTCCTCTTCCAATAAATTCAAAAGAAGATAGCCACACAAAGATAATTCCACCTCTAATAACAAAAATAACAGGAGCAACAGTCACTCACTGTTCCTGAATATCTCTTAACATCAATGGACTCAATTCCTCAATTAAAAGGCACAGGCTAATAGCCTGGATATATAAACAGAACCCATCTGAGTGACAAAGACAAACTTTACCTTACAGTAAAAGTATGGAAAACAATTTTTCAAGAAAATGGCCCTGGCTGGGCGGTGGTGGCACACGCCTTTAATCCCAGCACTTGGGAGGCAGAGGCAGGTAAATTTCTGAGTTCGAGGCCAGGCTGGTCTACCGAGTGAGTTCCAGGACAGCCAGGGCTACACAGAGAAACTCTGTCTCAAAAAAACAAACAAACAAACAAATAAATAAATAAACAAAATAAATAAATAAAGAAAAATGTCCCTAAGAAACAAGCTGGAGTAGAAATTCTCAATTTTCCGGCCTAAGAACACACAGGGAGGGACTCATGACTCTATCTGTATAGGTAGTTGAGTGAGGACTTGCCAGGTATCAGGGGAGGTGAACAGCCTTGGTGCCTGAAAGTTTGGATATTCCCTAGTGTTGGAGAATTTTGAGGGAAAGAAGACAGTAATAGGAGGATGGAGGGAGCACACCCTCATAGTAAGTGGAGGAGGGGAGATGGGGTAATGGGTTAGGTATCAGTGGAAGTGGACAGCCTTGGTGTATGAAAGTTTGGATTCCATAGTGTTGGGGAATTTGACAGCAGGAAGGTAGAAATAGGAGGACATGGGAGCACACTCTCATAGCAACTAAATGAATTATATGGATTAGACATGACAGGGGCAGGACACCAGAAGACTAGATTCCAGAATTCAAACAAAAAATTATCTTGATACTAAAATTTGTTTTGAGAATTGTATATTGCAGAATACACAGCCTCAGTGCATCTACTCATCAAGCAAGCTGAGTAGACCTGCTCAAACCTCTGATGTTGTAGAATTCTAGCTGGATGCAGTGAAGACACAGTGTCAGAGGCTTATCAATTTAATCTTCCCGCTACTCCTTTTCTAATATCTCACCACCTATCATCAGCTTGAAGAAGTTAATGAAGAGTCAGTGCCCCTATTCCCTGGACTCAGATTCTATTACAAAAGCCTATACTCAACAAAACTAGAAAATCTGGATAAAATGGACAATTTTCTAGACAGACACCACGTACCAAAGTTAAATCAGTAGCAAATATACCACCTAAGCAATCTCATAACCCCTAAATTAACAGCAGGAGTCATTAAAAGCCACCCACCAAAAAACAGCCAGATGGTTTTAGTACAAAATTCCATAAGACCTTCCAAGACCTAACACAAACTCATCTAAAAATATTCCACAAAACAGAAAAGAGAAGGAACACTACCCAATTTATTATACCTACAATTTCATTAAACCACACATAGACCCAACAAAAAAAGAGAAAATCAGACCAATCCTCCTTATGAGTATTGATGCAAAAATACTCAATAAAATTGTCACAAACTGAATCCAAGAACACATCAAAATAATCATCTTTCATGATCAAGTAAGTTTTAGGCCAAGAATGCAGGGATAGTTCAATACATAGAAATTTATCAACGGAAACCACTGTATAAACAAAGTCAATATAAAAAAAACCATATGATCATCTCACTACATGGTGAGAGAGCATTTGACAAAATTCAACATCCTTGCATGGTAAATGCCTGGAAAGATCAAAAAGTCAACTGAAAGATCTCATGAAAACTGAAGGATCTCTATGAAAGTCCCAGAAGAAAGAAAATGAAGATCTCACAAGATGAAAATATTTCCCATGCTCATGGATTGACAGGTTTAATATAGTAAAAATGGCCATCTTGCTGAAAGCAACCTAAAAATTCAGTGCAATCCCCATCAAAATTCCAACTCTATTCTAAACAGAGTTAGAAAGAGCATTTCTGAAATTCATGTGTAATAACAGAAAACCTACTATAGCAAGAACTATTCTCAACAATAAAATATCTTCTGGGGGAATCACCATCGCTGACCTCAAGGTGTATTATGAAGCAGTAGTGATAAAAAACACTAAGGGGTATATATACAGAGACAGGCAAGAAGATCAATGGAATAGAAGTGAAGACCTAGAAATGAATCCACACACCTATGGTCACTAGATCTTTGACACAGGAGCTAAATCCATTCAGTGGGAAAAAAAGACAGCATTTTTAACAAGTGGTACTGGTTTCAACTGGAGGTCAACATGTAGAGGAATACAAATAGATCCATTCTTATCTCTTTGTACAAAATTCACGTCCAAGTGGATCAAGGACCTCAATATAAAACTAAATACACTAAAACTAAGAGAAATGAAAGTGGGGAAGAGTCTCCACACATGGACACAGAGGAGAGATCCTGAATAGGATACCAATGGCTTATTATCTAAGATCAAGAATTGACAAAAGAGACATCATAGAATTTATAAAGCTTCTGTAAGGAAAAGGAAACTGTCAATAGGACAAAATGGCAACCAACAGCTTGGAAAAAGATCTTTACAATCCTACATATGATAGAGGGCTCTTAACAAATATATACAAAGCACTCAAAAATGTAAACTCCAGACAATCAAATAACCCTATTTAAAATGGGGAACAGGAATAAACAAAAAATTCTCAGCTGAGGAAATTGGAATAATCAAAAAGCACCTAAAGAAATATTCAACATCCATAGTCATTAGGGAAATGCAAATCAAAACAACCCTGAGATTCTACTTCACACTACTCAGAATGGATAAGATCAAAAACACAGGTGATAGCAGATGCTGGCAAGGATGTAGAGAAAGAGGAATACTCCTATATTTTTGGTGGGATTGCAAGCCTGAACAACCACTTTGAAAATCAGTCTGGCTCTTTGTCAGAATATTGGACATAGTATTACCTTAGGACCCAGTTATGCCATTCCTGGGCATATGCCCAAAAGATGCTCCAACAGATAACAAGGACACATGCTCCATTATGTTCACAGCTGCCTTATTTATAATAGTCTGAAGCTGGAAAGAACCCAGATGTTCTTCAAAAGAGGAATGGGTAAAGAAAATGCAGTACATTTACAGAATTGAGTATTACTCAGCTATTAAAAACAATGAATTCATGAAATTTTTAGGCAGATAGATGGATCTAGAAAATACCATCCTGAGTAAGGTAACAAAATCAAAAAGAACACACATGGTATCCACACACTGACAAGTGGATATTAGCCCAAAACCTCACAATACCCATGATGCAACTCCAAAACTACATGAAGTTCAAAAAGAAGAAAGACCAATAAATGGGTCTTTCAGTTTTTCTTAGGAGTAAAAAAAAATACTCAAGGGAGCAAATACAGAGACAATGTGTGGAGCAGAGACTGGAGGAGGGGCCATATAAAGATTGCCCTTCCTGAGGATCCATTCAATGTGCAGTCATCAAACCCAGACACTATTGTGGATGCCAGGCAGTACATGCTAATAAGAGCCTGATATATGTGTCTTTTGAGAGACTCTGCCAGAATCTGTATTATACAGAGGTGGATGCTCACAGCTTCTCATTGAACAGATCATGGAGTCCCCAATGGAGGAGGTAGAAAGAAGACTGAAGGAGCTGAAGAGGCTTGCAGCCCAATGGAAAGAGCAACAATAACAACCAACCTGTTCTCCCAGGGATTCAAGGCCCATACCAAGACACAAAAATGGGAATACAAAAAAAACCAATAGCCATCATCAAATTAAAAAAGGGAAACTTAAAGAAATCTCACTAAAATCAGGGACAAGGTAAGGCTTTCTACTCTCTCCTTATTTCCTAAATATAATGCTTGACATTCTAGTTAGAGCACTAATATATATAAGGAGACCAAGAAGGTAGAATTTTGAAATGAAGAACTTAAAATATTGTTATTTGCAGATGATATGACAGTCTATGCAAATGACGATAAACTTCTACCATAGAACTCCTAAAGCTAAAACACTCTTCAATAAAGTGGGAACTTAAAAAGTTATTTCAAAAAATCAGTACCCAACTTTTATTCAAATGATAAATAGGCTGAGAAAGAAATGAGGGAAATAACTGCCTTCACCATATCCAGAAGTAAATACAATATGTTGTTGTAACTCTAGTCAAGCAAAGCAAATTCCTGTTATGACATGATCTTGAAGTCTCTGAAAAATGAAATTGAAGAAGATATTAGAAGGTGGAAATATTTCTCAAGTTCATGGATTGGTATGATTAAATAGTAAAAGTTGTGATCATACCAAAACCAATCTATAGAATCTATAGATTCAATGCAATGTCTATCAGATTTCTTGTACAACTAATGAAAGAAAAATTCTAAACTTCCTAAGGAAAGAGAAAAACCCAGGATTGTTAAATGAATCCAGAAAAATAAAAGAACATTTAGAGGAATCAACATCTCCGACTTCAAGTTGTACAAAAGAACAACAGGAATAAAATCTGCCTCCTATTGGTATAATAACAAAACAATAGATCAATGGAATCAAATGGAAGTCCCAGAATGATGCAAACAACTATGGACACTTCATTTAAAAACAGAAACCAAAACCATAAATGAAAATTAAAAATTATCAAACTCTTCCATTGCTGGTAAGATTGTAGACTGGTAAAGCCATTCTAGAAATCAATCTGGAAATGCTTCAGCAAACTGCAAATAGAACCTCAAGACCCAGCTATACTGTTCTTGAGTATACACTTAAGGACTCCACACCATGCTACAGGGACATATACTTTATCATGTTCAAAGTGGCTCTACTTGTGATCGTCAGAAGCTGAAAACAACCTAGATGTCCCTCAACAGAAGAATGGATACAGACGATTTTGTTCATTTGCACAATTGAATACTACTCAGGTATTAAGAATGAAAATATCATGAATTTTGCAAATGAAAAAATACCATTCTGAGTGAAGTAACTCAGATTCAAAAGGACACACGTGGGATATACCAAAAAAATAAGTGGATATTAACCGAAAAATACATAAAACCTAGTACACAATCCAGAGAACACAGGAAGGATACCAAGACAAAGGTCCCAAGTAAGGATGCCTCAATACAACTTGGAAGGAAAAAAAAGCAATCTCGGGAGGCAGAAGAAGGGAGAGACTTGGTGAGAGATGAGACAGGAAGTGGAAGGGGGAAACATGGTAAAGTACTGGGGTGGAGGAGGTCTAAAGATATAAGGACCAGAAGAAAAATGGAAACAGGCAACTATGGGAGGTAGGAGGTGAGGAGAGCCTCTGGAATGCACTGGAGATCTGGAGGTGATAGATTCTCAGGACTAAAGGTAGGGACGTCGGACGAAATGAGGTGCATGGATTTTAGAGTCCACATGCAGTGGAGGGACAGGACATCGAGTGGAGGGATAGGGTTGTCATCCCACAGTCACAAGGTCTGATCCAGATTTTTCCTGTCTGAAATAACTGTAGGAACAAAAATGAAGAAGAGCATAAGAGAAAGGAGGTCCAGGAACAGTCACTAATTGGGATGCAGCTCAAGGGGAGACCCAGGTGCCTGACATTCTTACTGATGCTGTGGTGTACTTGCAAAGAGGAGCCTAGCATGGCTACCCTCTGAAAGGCTCAACAAGCAGATGAAAGAGTCAGATGCAGATACTAGCACCCAATCAGTAGATAGAAGCCAGGAACCCCTGTTGTTGAATTGCAGAAAAGCTGGAGGAAGCTGAGTAGGGGGATGGGCCCATGGGAAGACCCGCAGTCTTAACTAAACTAAACCCCTAAGATGTTTTCAATACTCAGCTACTAACTAGGTATCATACACCAGTGGATATGAGACTCCCATCAAATATAGAACCAGAGGACTTCCTGGTCTGACCAAAGGGAAAGAAGTTGCAGCTAATCCTTGAGAGAACTGAGGTCCAAGAGAGTGGAGAGTTCAGGTGGGCTGGGAATGGTAAAGTGGGGACATCCTCTTGGAGAAGGTGGGTGGTGAAGAGGTGTGGGACAGAAAGCAGTTGGGAAGCCATACAAGTAAAGGAATAAAGAATAAATAAATACCTTTTAAAAAGAATTAGTGAATAAAAAGGAAAAAATACTGAGTTGAATTAGAATATGAAATATTCTTCTACAACTTTTAAAATTATATATAATATGCCTCATTTGAAATGACCTCTGTTTTGTTAAAATAAGTCTAAAATCATATAGTATCTATGGTATGATATTCCTTTTATGCATTTTTCAAAAAAATTCCTAGAAATAATTTTGATTGAAGAGTTTTTCAATCCAGGACATAATTTTTCCTGATTTAGAATTGTCACAGAAAATGTTTTTTTTTCCCTATAGATTACCTGGTGCTCTTCCTTCTGTCTCATTTCTATCAACAATCCAGGGTTCTTTGTTTGCTTCAAGGCAGGTAATTATCTCTGGTTTTGAAACAGCAACACCTATAGATTCAAACACATAGATGTACTATTAAATGTAGTTGAGTACTAACACAGTATTCTGCCATGTAGGTAAACTCACAAAGTATAAATGATACATGAATGACTTTTGTTATAATCACGTCCTTCAAACTGTTTTAGACTTTATAACTCAATCAACTGTGAAATTCTGAATTTCTTTTTAAAATTACATCACTAATTAAAAAAACAACTGTGTGTCAACATGGATTCACATATAAACGCTGCTGAATGCTTATTCCAAAACCATATATAAGACAGAAGGATCATTGTGTTAAATGTAAAATCAAAGTAAAGGTACACAGCATATAAGCTAGAAATAACACAGTAACCAATAACTATAAAAATTTTAGACACTGAACGATTAATGGAAGTCAGACCAAAACACTAATAGGATTTTCACAGATCCCAAAGATGATGTAAACATTATAGAAGAAAAATATTCTTACCCCCAGAAACAAGGTTGTTGTAATTTTCCAACATGACATCTTTGTACAAAGCCTTCTGAGCAGAATCCAGACATTCCCACTCCTCCTTAGAGAACTTAATAGCCACATCCATGAAAGTTAATTGGCCCTGAAATTAAAATTAACAGTATTCCCTTGTGTTCATTGGTCAAGTTCTATACTTTACTCAAAGGTAAGATAGGTTAATTATACAACTTAGTCTGCTATCAATAACTAGTATGTACTTCTGATAAGTTATGCCCTCAATAAAGTAATGATGAGACATCTCTGCAAAGATTCAATAGGCCAAAAATTGTCAACCTATGGGTAGTAACCGCTTTGGGGATCAAATTGCATGATCCCCTAAATGATGTGATAATAGGTGCCTTTAAAACCAGAAAGCAGAGATATTTAAATTGGGCCTTACACAGTAGCAAAATTACAAATATGAATTGTCAATAAGAATAAAATTATACTTGGGTTCACCAAACCACAAAGAGCTGAATTATAAGACTGCAACAGTAGGAAAGATGGCAATTACTGCAATAGGCATTCAGATACAAGATTCATGAAACATGGGCTTTATCCACAGACAAATAAAGACCTGAGTGCCTCTCTGTAGACATCACTTATATGTTCATCATAGCCATCAACTATATTCACCTTTGCTATCAGAAACTTTATAACATTTTCAGATTGTATTTTCATTTATAAAAGATGTTTCGAAAAAATTAGACTGGGTTAAGGAAAACAGTTTTTAGCACACCAGTGAAATAAATATTGAAGACTTAATGCTGAAAGTCATATATAAAAATAGTTCTGTAAAGATGATTGAGCATAGGGAATATTTCAAAGTTCTGATAATGAAGGATTTCTGTAAGAACACTCTACCTTTCTGATAATCATGCATACATTTACCTGAGAAGAAGCCATCTTTCCTTCTCCTTCAGAATTGAATATAACACAAGCTTGACATTTCACATTTCTGAATTCACTGTCTTTAGAGGGAGCAGATCCTTCCTGTCCCTTTTAAAACTGAAGAGTAGAAGGCAGGAATCAAAACTGACCACACACCCTGACTTGTCACAGAGAAAAGATGCAGATCTTCTAAAGACAGAAACAAATGATTTTCATTTTCTGCATTTAGATGCTCTGTTTTTCCAGAAGATGTTGTATTCCTATACAGACCTGAGTATATGACTGCAGTGACCTGCTATACACTTAATACAGGCAGATCAGAATTGTAAATGCAGGCTCTACACAGCTGTCAGTAGAAATTGATTTTCACCCTTTCTTTTCTTACCTTTACCTGAGCCATCTATTTGCAATAATTAGCAGAATCTTTGAAGTAAACCCAGCTGATTCTGTTACTGGTTAAGCAATGTAGTTTCCTGGGGCCAATAAAGTAAAGTAAATATTTCCTCCCTTACCACTGTATTCAGAGACATAGTAGTTTTGGAGTCTTATGTTGAGTTCTAACAGACCATGACTTGTTTTTTTTTGAAAGAGATTGCAATACTGTATTATGTCATTAGATTCCCTTTTTGGATATTTTGTTTATTTACATTTCAAATGTCATATCCTTTCCCATTTTCCCTCCCTAGAAACCCCCTATCCACTGCAATATCTTCCATATCCATTTATACCATTTTAATTACATGCAAGTATTCAGGTTACTTTTAGGTTGAGGAACTAGCAATATCATAGGTGCAAATAATCAAGGAACAAAAAAGACAATAAACACAAAAATAGTCAAAGAACAAGCAAGGAAATAATCAAAGTCTTGTGACCACTGTTTAAAAAGTCTTCACAGAATGACCAAAGTATCTGAGCCTACTTCCCCGTCCTAGCCCAAAGTCATTTTCATACCTGAAGCCTACTTGAACTTTCAGTAGTTACTTTACTCAGCAGTCTTTTTATTCATTTATTTACCAATATTAACATTTTTCCATTGGTAAGAGCTTTATTAGGATTTAATTCAAACATTCTATTTAAGTTTTGCTACAACAAATTACGAACAAATTTAGTTTCTGAAAGCAATAAAAGTTTATTCTCTCTCTGACCTGGAAACCAGAAGTCCAAGGTCAACATGATGAGGCACAATCAGGTGGTGGCAGGACCACAGCCCCAGCGAAAGGTTGCCTTCAGCTTCTGGTCACAAGTGGGTTCTATGCCTATGGCATTACCAACCTCATCCTCTAAAGCATCCCCCACCATAGCTGAGAAAACTTTCTGTCTCCAGTCACATGTGATTGCATTTAAGGTTTACCTGCAAAATTCAGGATGCTTTCCCTGCCCTTAAATCTTTGTTTAGTCACATATACACGTATTCCTTTTCTGTGTAAGGTATCATTTATGGAGTCAGGGTCCTAATCATTATTCCAGGCATTTATCCAGCTCACTTTACAGCACCTTGTGCCCATTTAAAGGTATAGTGTTGAATGTATTTTAATATATTCTCAAAGTAGAGTAACTCTCTTAAAAATCCAGTTTACAATAATTTCTTTTCTGAATAAAGAAGACCTATGCAAGGTAATAGTCACTCCACCTTGTCTTGGACACCACAGGCCATCAGCAGCCACTAAGATACTTTCTGTTTCACTTTCTGTTTTGCCTCTTTGGGATATTGTCTATAAATGGGACCACTCAACCGTGATTTTTCACTTTTTACACTTTTTACACTTATGTTCTATAGGTTAACCCATTAAAATATGTTGCTTCATTTTTATTGCCAATTACATTCCTCTGTGTGGACATACAACTTTTATTTCCCTACTGACCAGTTGGTGAATATTCCGTTTTTTCTTACTTTTTGATTACTGTCAATAAATTCTTCCCTTAACCACAACAACAACAACAACAACAACAACAAAAAACAGCAAGCAAACATACATGTGGAAGCTGAACAACATGCTACACACCGAAAAATATTAACAATGAAGAAACAAAGATAGAAATTAAAGACTTTTTAGAATTTAATGAAATTGAAGGCAAAATATACCCAAACTTATGGGACACATTGAAAGCAATGCTAGGAGGAAAACTCACAGCTCTGAATGCCTCCCGAAAGAAACTGAAGGCAACATAAATTAGCAGCTTTACAGCACAGCTGAAAGCTCTAGATCAAAAAGAAGCAAATGCACTCAAGAGGAGTAGACAGCAGGAAATATCCAAACTCAAAACTAAAATCAAGCATGTATAAACAAAAAGAACTATCAAAAGAATCAAAAAAATCATGAGTTGGTTATTTGAGAAAATCAACAAGATAGATAAAACTTTAGCCATACTAACCAGAGTATACATAGACAGTATCCAAATTTAAAAAGTCATATATGAAAAGGGAGACATAACAACAGAAACTGAGGAAATTAAAAAAATAATCAGATCCTTCTATAAAAGCCTATACTCAACAAAACTGGAGAATCTGGAGGAAATCGCATAATTTTCTAGACAGATACCAAACCAAAGTTAAACCAGGATCAGATAAACAATCTAAACAGTCCCATAACAACTAAAGAAATGGAAGCAGTCATCAAAAGTCTCTCAACAACAACAAAAACAACAACAATAGGAAACCTAAGATCAGATGTGATTAGTACAGAATCCTTTCAGTCCTTCAAAGAAGACCTAATAACAATAATTTTCAAACTATTCAACAAAATAGAAAGAGAAAGAACACTACTCAATTTGTTATATGAAGCCACAATTATGCTTATACCTAAACCACAAAAAGACCCAACAAAAAGGATTTCAGATCAATTTCCCTTATTAACATTTTTAATAAGAAATTTTCTATTTAAATATAGCTTTCCCATAATTGTTATTAGCTAAGGTGTTTAAGTAATTGAATAATAATTAATCTGACTGATTCTGTTTTACAATATCAATCAAGTTACTATAACTTACTTGAAGAAAATTTTATGCTATTTGTTCTTTGGGAAAGTCCATATTTGTGTACTTTACTTATTTACATTCCAGTCATTGCCCCGCACCTTGTGCCCCTCCTATAATTCTCTATATTCCATCCCTCTTCTCTACCATAGGTTACCCCCAACAGGCCTTCCCCTTCACTGCAGGTGCAATTATGAAGCCATACCATGAAGACTTCTGCTGTATATGTGCCATGTACACATGGCCTTGTATTCTAAATGTGTTATATAGGCACAATGCCTATGAGAGTAACAATATTCATACCACTTTTATATCAATAAGAAGTTTGTACCAAGAAAAACCCTAAATTTGAAATCAAAGTAAATTTTGTACCATTTAAGAAATTTCACTGATGACTAAGGATGTTGAGCATTTCTTAAGCTGCTTCACCACCATTCAAGTTTCCTCAGTTGAGAATTCTTTGTTTAGCTCTGTACCCCATTTTTAATAGGGTTATTTGGTTTTCTGGAGTATAATTTCTTGAGTTCTTTGTATATCTTGGATATTAGCCCTCTATCAGATGTAGGATTGGTAAAGATCTTTTCCCAATCTGTTGGTTGCCATTTTGTCTTATTGAAAATGTCATTTGCCTTGCAGAAGCTTTGCAATTTTATGATGTCTCAAATGAGATAAAAAAAAAGTTAAAGAAGGACTGGCTCTAAGCCATGTATTCATAAGTGTGTTACATAGGCACAATGCCTATGAGAGTAACAATATTATTTGTTTTGCCCAACTCGTCCAGCAAGCAGACACAACACGGTTGGATTCTTCTCAAAGCCTTTATTGCACGAACTAATAAAAATACTAAGGGGGATCGCATGCAGCCGGAGGGTGCTGCTTATATAGAGGAGCAGGAGTTGCCAATGCAAGGATTGGTTAAGGCTACAATACCTCGTTAGCATATGCCCACGCGGGAGGGGTACACGCCAGAATCATGCAGACACTTGTGCAGAATACCTGCTTACCAGAAAACTCTGAAGAGGCAGGCATGCAGTCGGCGCCATCTTCTAATGTCGGCTACTGACAATTATTCTCACTTTTATGTTAATAAGAAGCTCCTACCAATGAAAACCTTAAATTTGAAATCAAAGTAAATTTTGTACCATTTAAAAAATTATAACTTCATCTTAAAAACAACTATACATATTTCTACTAATTGGTTATGGCTATGAAATAAACCCTAGCCAATCCTCCCTGTTCCAATAAAACCACTACTTTTCTCTAGAAAATCAGCTCAATATTAACCACTTCATTTGCCAAGCCCAGGAAATAAGGGCGCTGACTCTTCATTAACTTCTTCAAGCTGATTATGGGCATTGAGATATTAGAATAGGTGTTGGGGGGAGAGTAATTTTATAAGCCTCTGATGCTGTGTCTTCACTGCATCCAACTAAAATCCCAGGACATCAGAGGTTCCAGCAGGTCTGCTCGGCTTGCTTCATGAGTAGATATACGAAGGCGGTGTATTCTGCAATATACAATTCTCAAAACAAATTTTAGTATGAAGATAATTATTTGTTTGAATGCTGGAGTCTAGGTTTCTGGCAGGTTGACTCTGTCATATCTAATCCATATAATTCTGGGTGTTGCTATGAGGGTGTGCTCCCACCATCCTCCCATTTCTGCCTCCCTGCTCTTGAAATTCCACAACACTAGGGAAACCAAACTTTCAGGCACCAAGGCCGACCACTTCCACTGATGCCTGGCAAGGCCACCCTCAACTACCTATACAGGTGGAGCCATGAGTCCCTCCCTTTGTGTTCTTGAGCTGGAGAATTTAGAATGGCTACTCCAGCTTGTTTCTTAGGACCATTTGCTTGAAAATTGTTTTCCAGCCTATTACTCTAAGGTAGAGTCTGTCTTTGTCACTGAGGTGGGTTTCCTGTATGCAGCAAAATGCTGGGTCCTGTTTATGTATCCAGACGATTAGCCTAAGTCTTTTAATTGGGGCATTGAGTCCATTGATGTTAAGAGATATTCAGGAACAGTGATTGTTGCTTCCTGTTATTTTGTTATTAGAGGTGGAATTATCTTTGTGTATCTATCTCCTTTTGGATTTGTTGGAAGAGGATTACTTTATTGCTCTTTCTCAGGTATAATTTCCCTCCTTGTATTGGAACTTTCCTGCTATTATTCTTTGTAATACTGAGTTTGTGGAAAGATATTGTGTAAATTTGGTTTTGCCATGGAATACCTTGGTTTCTCCATCTATGGTAATTGAGAGTTTTGCCGGGTATAGTAGCCTGGGTTGGCATTTGTGATCTCTTAGGGTCTGTATGACATCTGTCCAGCATCTTCTAGCTTTTATAGTATCTGATGAAAAGTCTGGTGTAATTTTGATAGGTCTGCCTTTATATGTTACTTGGCCTTTTTTCCTTACTGTATTTAATATCCTTTCTTTGTTTTGATTATTAGGTGATGGGAGGTATTTATTTTCTGGTCTAGTCTATTTGGCATTCTATAGGCTTCTTGTATGTTTATGAGCATCTTGTTCTTTAGGGAAGTTTTCTTCTATAATTTTGTTGAAGATATTTATTGGCCATTTAAGTTGGGAATCTTCACTTTCATCTATACCTATTATCCTTAGGTTTGGTCTTCTCATTGTGTCCTACTTCCCTGGATGCTTTGTGTTAAGAACTTTTTCATTTTGCATTTTCTTTGACAATTGTGTCAATATTTTCTATGGTATTTTCTGTACCTGAGATTCTCTTTTCTGTCTCTTGTATTCTGTTGGTGATGCTTGCGTCTATGACTACTGATTTTTTTTCCTAGGTTTTCTGTCTTCAGGGTAGTCTCCCTTTGTGATTTCTTTATTTGTTTCTACTTCTATTTTTATGTTCTGGATGGTTTTGTTCAATTCCTTCACCTGTTTGTTTGTGTTCTCTTGTAATTCTATAAGGGATTTTTGTGTTTCCCCTTTAAGGGCTTCTACCTGTGTTCTCCTCAAATTCTTTGAGAGTGTTATATATGTCATTCTTAAAGTCCTCTATCATCATCATTAGAAGTGATTTTAAATCTGAATCTTGCTTTGCTAGTGATATGGGGAATTCAAGACATTCTTGTGTGGGAGAACTAGTTTCTAATGATACCAAGTACCCTGCGTTGCTGCTTATTTCCTTGGACTTGTCTTTTACCATCTGTATCTCCTTAGTGCTGGCTGCCCTGTCTTTGACTGGAGACTGTCTTTCCTATTATCTTGGTTGTATCAGAACTTTGTGGGATGGGTGTTACTACTGGGGTTAGAGCTGGGGCACAAGATCTGCTCAGTGCTCGGCCCAGACCTAAGGAACCAGTGCTCCAGGCGAGGAGTTACTCTCTGAGTCCTAATGGGTCCCAGTTACTCCCTGTTTGGGGTGGGCATTGCTGTCTGCTTAACTAAGATACTGCCTGGGTTAGAGCTCCTTGTAGGCCTCCTTCCTCTAGATCCTGTGAGATTGGGGGCAGAGCTGCTGACCGGGATCTGCTTAATGCTCTGGCCCAGACAAGAAGGGAAGATGATATTTTCTAATTCCATGTATTTGCCTACAAAATTTATGATATCCTTATTTTTGACAGCTGAATAAAATTTCATTCTGTAAATGAACCTATATCCTGTATATATTTTTCAGGTGGGACATCTGCTTTTTCTTGTCTAAAGCTAAACATTGAAGAGATGGAGAGATGCATCAGGGCTTCAGAGCACTTTCAGTGGATACAAGTAAAGATCTGGTGGTCTATGTATCTCACTCACAATTGTCTATACTCCAGATTCAAGAGATCATACACCCTCTTGTGGTCTCTGAAGATATCAATGTATGAGCCATCAATTTACTCAGACAAACTAATATACATGTAAATAAAAATTAAAATAAATTTTAAAATTGAATGTTAGGTTATAAACAATAAATCAACTCATCAGTTTATTTATGATTGTGACTGATATAGTAACTGGACATAGTCATCAGGCACTGGTAATGTTCAGATGCAAGGCATTGGTTTATGATGTCACCACGTTCTTTGTTTTTCCAAAACCTGAGAGAGAGACTTAGACTGAGTAACATATAAAAACAGCAAAATTGAATTGAATTCCTATAA
>JANHMN010000009.1:18926763-18958360 GCA_030674055.1 Rhabdomys pumilio
CATATCATCTGCAATTAGTGACATTTTGACTTCTTCCTTTACAATTTTATCCCTTTGACTCTTTTTTGTTGTCCAATTGCTCTGGCTAAGGCTTCCAGTACTATTTGAATAGGGCAAGAGTAGGCAGCCTTGTCTATTTCCTGATGTTAAATTTTGTCAAATGCTTCTCAGAATCTAGTGAGATGATCATTTGGTTTTTTATTTTGAGTTTGTTTCTACAGTGGTTTCCGTTGATGAATTTCCATGTATTGAACCATCCCTGCATTCTTGGCATAAAACCTACTTGATCATGATGGATGATTATTTTGATGTGTCCTTGGATTCAGTTTTCGAGAATTTTATTGAGTATTTTTGCATCAATATTTATAAGGAGGATTGGTCTGATGTTCTCTTTCTTTGTTGGGTCTATGTGTGGTATAATGTAATTGTGGCTATAATAAATTGGGTAGTGTTCCTTCTTTTTCTAGTTTGTGGAATAGTTTGAAAGGAGTTTGTGTTAGGTCTTGGAAGTTCTGATGGGATTTTGTACTAAAACCATCTGGTTTTGTGATTTTTTTTCGTAGGAGACTTTTAGTGACTGCTGTTGTTACTTTAGGGGTTATCAGACTGCTTAGGTGGTATATTTGCTACTGATTTAACTTTGGTACCTGGTATCTGTCTAGAAAATTGTTTATTTCATCCAGATTTTCCAGTTTTGTTGACTATAGGTTATTGTAGTAGAATCTGATGGTTTTTTTTTTAATAACCTTGGTTTCTGTTGTTATTTGTTTCTTTTGTTTTTTGTTCTGATTTTATTAATTTGGATACTGTCTCTGTGCCCTCTGGTTAGTCTGGCTAAGGACTTATCCGTCTTGTTGATTTTCTCAAAGAAACAGCTTCTTTTTTTATATATATTAAAAAGAAGCTTTTACTTCCTTAATGTTTTTTAATTGTTTATTTTATATTTTATTTACATTTCAGATGCTTAATTGGCTACAACCTCTGACCTTCAGGTATTTCATTAGTATGTAAATCTAGGGAAGGGCTTTATTGCCCTATGTGACTGCAAGGCAAAGGTCAAAGGAGATATTAGACCACATGTCAGGAGTCTGGTATCTGGGGACATGGCATGATTTGTGCCATTCCTAACAGGCAATGAACACCTGTTGGGTCTCCTGCTATCTCTAAGTTAGTGCTCTATCAAAAATCAAATCATCCTTTAATGGTTCCACAGAGATTCTCTCTTCTATCTTTTGTATTTTTGTGGTGATGGTTGCATCTGTGTCCCTGATCTCTTTTCTAGATTTTCTATCTCCAGGGCAGTCTCTGTTTTTGATTTCTTTATTGTTTCTACTTCCATTTTTAGATCTTGGCTGATTTTATTCAATTCTGTTAATCTTTTGATGGTTTTTTCCTGTAGTTCTTTAAGGGATTTTTGTGTTTTTTCTTTAAGGGCTTCTTTCTGGTTACCTGTGTTCTCCTGTATTTCTTCAAGAGATTTTTTTTAATGTCCTTTTAAAAGTCCTCTATCATCATCATAAGAAGTGATTTTAAATCTGAAACCTGCTTTTCCAGTGTGATATGTTATCTAGGACTTGCTATGTTGTGTGAACTGGGTTCTGATGATGCCAAGTAACCTGGTTTCTATTGCTTACATTGTTGCTCTTGCCTTTCACCATCCGGTTATCTCTAGTACTCCCTGCACTTACTGTCTCTGACTGAAGCCTGTCTCTCCTGTTCTCTTGGTTGTGTCAGAATTCCTCAGAGTCCAGCTGTCTCTGTGATCTTATGATCCTGTGTGTCAGAGCTCATGGGAATCAGGCTGCCTCTATGATCCTCTAATCATATCATCCTAGGCGTATTAAAGCTCATGGGAGTCTAGCTTCCTCTATGATCCTGGGGCTGTTAGAGGTAATCTGAGTCCAGATTTCTCTGGGTGTCCTAGGATTTGTTGCAGAGGTAGTGTCCAAGATCTGCTCAATGTACTGGTTCAGATCAGAAGGAATTCATGCCAATGGGTCAGGTTATGGAGTCTTCACAGGAAGAAACCAGCTAGGCATTAACTGCTCTGACTACAGCGAATCCCCAAATGTTCTAAGTAAACAGGTCTTCTGTTATGGGCTTCTGCTCTGAGTGCAGCAGATCCTCTGGGATGGGGCTGAACATGGTGTCTTCCTAGGAGCAGTCCAGCTATGAGTCTGCTCAAACAGGAAGGATCAGGGGGAGAGGTGGAAGAAGAGTGGTATTTGGGAGGGTGGGGTTTTGGTGGGTGACTGGTTTCTAGTGTGCTAGAGCTGGTCTGTCCTCTGCACCTCTGGGACTTCACATTGTGGAGGAGGGTTCTTACCAACTGCTCAGAGTGCAGCAGGTCCTCTGGCATAAGTCTGATTATGGAGTTTTCCTGTGAGCAGATCAGCTATGATTTTGCTTAAGCAGGCAAGACAAGAGGGAGGGGCTGTAAGGGGAGTTTTATATGAGAGTGCAGTGTTTTGGTGGGTGATGGGTTCCTAGTGCACCAACTCTGGTCTCCTAGCTGCAGCTCTGGGACTTTGGGTTGAGAGGGAAGGTTCTTATTCACCATCTGAGTGTAGCAGACCCTCTGGGATGGGTCTGAATATGGTGTCTTCTTGGGAGCAGACCAGCTAAGAGTCTCATCTTTATGGTTTTTTATTCAAAATGAAGTGTTGTTGGAGTTTTTCAGACGCCTTTTCAAAAGTGTCCAATGTGATCATCATGATTTTTTTTATTTCAGTTTATTTAAACAGAGGATTCAGTTGAAGGAGTTTCATATATTGAATAATCCCTGCATGCCTGTGCTAAAGTCTATTCTGTTGGATGATATTTTTTATAGTGTTTCTGGGTCCTATTTGCAAGTATTTTATTTAGTATTTTTCATCAATGTTTATAATTAAAAATGGCCTGGAATTCTGCCTGGTTGTTGCGTCTTAATGTGATTTAGGTATCAGTATGACTGTGCTCTCAGCGAATGAGTTTGGCAATGTTCTTTCTGTTTCAATTTTGGAATAGTTTGAGATGGATTTGTACTACATTTTATTTAAAAGTTTAGTAGAATTATATGCTAAAACTATCATGCCTTGAGATTTTTATTGTTTTTGTGGTTGTTGTTTTGAGATTTTCATGACTGCCATATTTCCTAAGGAGTTATAGGACTTTTTATTTGCTTATCTAAGTTTGATGTTATTTTGGTAAGTGGAATCTATCCAGAAATTTGTTCATTTTATTTAAAATTTCCAATTTTATGTAATATGAGCTTTTGAAGAAAGAAATAAAGATTCTTTGAATTTTCTCAGTGATATTATGTCCCCATTTCATTTTTAATTCTCTTGTTTTGATATGGACTTCCTGAATTTTAATTAGTTTGACTAAGGGTTTGTTTATGGTATTGATTTTTCCAAAAGATCCATCTCTTGGTTTTGTTGATTCTTTATGTTCTTCTCTTTGTTTGTAATTCATTGCTTATAGCCTCAAGTTTGTATATTTCTTGTCATTTACTCCCCTTTGGTCTGTTTGCATCTTTTTGTTCTACAGCTTTCAATGCGCTGTTTAATTGCTAGTTTGACATATATCCATTTCCTTTATGAAAGCACTTAGAGTCATGTCCTTTTAATTTTAACACTGCTTTAATTGTCTCATAAGTGTGGGCATTTCTGCCTTCTTTTTTTTTTCAATGAATTACAAAGTCTTTAACTCCTTCCTTCCTTCCTTCCTTTTTTCCTTCCTTCCTTCCTTCCTTCCTTCCTTCCTTCCTTCCTTCCTTCCTTCCTTCCTTCCTTCCTTATGTCTGTCTTTCTTATTTTTCCTTCTTTGTTCTTTGACTCAATGGTCAAAGAGTGAAGAATTTTTCAATCTCTTTGAGTTTGTAGGCATTCTGATTCCTGAATGTTGTTGAAGTCCACCTTTAATCCATGGTGATTTGTAAAGATGCAGGAGTTATTTCAGTCTTTTACCCTTTGCTGCTTGTTTGTGACTGAGTTTATGGTCAATTTTGAGAAAGTTCTGTGCACTACTAAGAGGAGTCTCTCTCTCTCTCTCTCTCTCTCTCTCTCTCTCTCTCTCTCTCTCTGTGTGTGTGTTTGTTTGTGTGTTTGTAATTTTGGGGGTAAAATATTCTGTAGACATCTATCAGTTCCACTTATTTACTTATATATGTTATTTTCATTATTTTACTGTTTGGTTTTTCTTGTCACCTCTCTACTGGTGATAGTGGGTGCTGAAATCTGGTACCATTAATATATTGGCTTAAATAAATGAGACAAGCTTTAGTAATGTTATTTTATGAATGTGGTTGCCCCTGAATTTTGGCATATATATCAGGTTTGTGATGTGACCTTCATTGATTTTTTTCTTTCATGAACATGAATTTTCCTTCTCTATTGTTGTTGATAACTTTTGATTGATTTTTAGTTTTATTAGACATTGGAATGCATACACAAGCCTGTTTCTTGGGTCTGTTTGCTTTGAAAACATTTTTTCCAGCCATTTTCTTTGATGTAGTAGTTATTTTTGATTCTGAGGTATTTTTTTTTAATGCAGAAAAAAGATGGTTTCTACTGTCACATGCCCTGTGGTGGCCTGTGTCTTCTTACTTGTGAATTGATTTCATTTATCTTGTGAGGTAGTATTGACAATGATTCTTAATTTCTCTTATTTTGATGTTGGTGTTAGTGTGCATGTGTACATATGTGTGTAAGAGAGATTTCTCTATTGTTCTCTCTCTCTCTCTCTCTCTCTCTCTCTCTCTCTCTCTCTCTTTTTCTCTCTTTCTCTTTGTTTTTGTTTTACTGGTGTGACTAGGGACCAGCTGCAGATTTACTCATGTCTGCCTACAACTCTAGGTTACGTTCTTTCTCTTTCTTTCTTTCTTTCTTTCTTTCTTTCTTTCTTTCTTTCTTTCTTCCTTTCTCTTATAAATTATATTTCAGATTTTATCTTCTCACCCCATTCCCACCTCCACCCAGGAATCCCCTATCCCATTCCCCCTCCTGCCTCCACAATGGTGTGCCCCCACCTACTCCCCACTCCACCCTCCCCACCATCTAATTCCTCCCCTTTCGGTGTTCAGCCTTTATAAGATCAGGGATCTCTTCTCCCACCCATGTCCGACAAGGCCATTGTCCCGTAAGTATACAGCTGAAGTCATGGGTGCCTCTCTTTGTGCTCCCAGGCTGGTCGTTTAGACCCTGGGGAGCTCTGGTTGGCTGGCACTGTTGCTCTCCTCTTGGGGCTACAAACCCTTTCAGCTCCATCAGTCCTCTCACTTCTTTATTGGGAACCCTTGATCAGATCAATGGGTAGCTGTAAGCATCTGCCTCTGGATATGTCAGACTCTGGCAGACCTTCAAGGAGACAGCTGCATCAGGCTCCTTTCAGCATGCACTTCCTGACATCCATATTGGCATCTATCTTTGGTGACTGCACATGGGACAGATGTCAACGTAGAGTGGTCTCCTGATGGCCCCTCCTTGACTTTCTGTCCCACACTTTGTCACATTATTTGCTCTCTTGACCATTCTGTCACTCCTTCCAAGAAGGATTGAGGCATTCACACTTGGTCTTCCTTCTTCATTAGCTTCATGTGGTCAGTTAGGTGAATCTTGGCTATTTCAAGCTTTTGGATTAACATCCGCTTATCAGTGAGTAAATACCATGTTTGTTCTTTTTTGATTGGGTTACCTCACCCAGAATGATATTTTCTAGTTCCATCCATTTACCTAAGAATTTCTTGAATTCATTATTTTAATAGCTGAGTAGTACTCCATTGTGTAAATGTACAACATTTTTTGTATCCATTCCTCTGTTGAAGGATATCTGGGTTCTTTCTAGCTTCTAGCTATTATAAATAAGGCTGCTATGAACACAGTGGAGCATATATCCTTGTCATATGTTGGAACATCTTCTGGGTATATGCCCAGGAGTGGTATAGCTGGGTCCTCAGATAGTGCTATGTCCAATTTTCTGAGGAACTGCCAGATTGAATTCCAGAGTGGTTGTACCAGTTTGCATTCCCACCCACAATGGAGGAGTGTTCCTCTTTCTCCACATCCTCGCCAGCATCTACCATCACTTGAATTTTTTTGATCTTAGTCATTCTGACTGGGGTTAGGTGGTACCTCAGGGTTGTTTTGATTTGCATTTCCCTAATGATGAACGATGTTGAGCATTTCTTAAGGTGCTTTTCAGCCCTTCGAATTTCCTCAATTGAGAAGTTTTTGTTTAGCTCTGTGTTGGGAGCCGACTTTTAGCAGAAAGTGTCTAGAAAGCAACTATCAACTTTGCAGCCATCTGGAACTATATACCATGATGAGAGACTTGTTTTTCAATAGCCTACAACAGCTGAAGCACACTCTGATAAATATCTTGTTTATCCCACATAGCTTGGTTTGCTGTTTAGTATACCCAACTGCAAAGAGCACTTGGTATCCACGCCTGCAAGATATGCAGTGCATGTGCTATCCATGACATACATGTCTGTAAGGTGCTCGTTCTATTCATGCCTGTAAGGCTTATGTCATATCCACACCTGTAAGGCATGTGGTATCCACACGCCTACAAGGCACATGGCAAAAGCGTATAAATACCCCAGACTTCCCTTCAAAGAATGACAAATAAGAGAGAGGTAAATATAAGAGAAAATAAGAGAGAAAAATAAGAGGGGAGCCCTTTAATGAGATAGACAATAAAAGAGAGATGTGAGAGACTATAAATCCTCTGACTTGTCATTACTCTTCCCCTTCTTCCCACTACACTCTTTCTTGCTAAACCCTGACCCGTGGACTGGAACAGCAGTGCAAGCTGAGACATTTTGGCCCCCAAGCCAGGCAGAGTATGGGTCATAACAGCTCTGTACCCCATTTTTAATAGGGTTATTTGGTTGTCTGGAGACTAATTTCTTGAGTTCTTTGTATATATTGGATATTAGCCCTCTATCGGATCTAGGATTGGTAATGATCTTTTCCTAATCTGTTGGTTGCTGTTTTGTCTTATTGACAGTGTCTTTTGCCTTATAGTAGCTTTGCAATTTTATGACATCCCATTTGTCAACTCTTGATCTTAGAGCATAAGCCATTGGTGTTCTGTTCAGGAACTTTTCCCCTGTGCCTAAGTATTTGAGGGTCTTCTCCACCTTCTCTTCTATTAGTTTCAGTGTATCTGGTTTTATGTGAAGGTCCTGTATCCACTTGGACTTGAGCTTTGTACAAGGGGATAAGAATGGATTGATTTGAATTCTTCTACATGCTGACCTCCAGGTGATCCAGCACCATTTGTTGAAAATGCTGTCCTGTTTCCACTCGATGGTTTTAGCTCCTTTGTCAAAGATCAAGTGACCATAGCTGTGTGGGTTCATTTCTGGATCTTTAACTCTATTCCATTGATCTTCCTGCCTGTTTCTGTACCAATACCACACAGTTTTTTTTATCACTACTGCTCTGTAGTACAGTTTGAGGTTAGGGATAGTGATTTGCACAGAAGTTCTTTTATTGTTGAATGGTTCTTTCTATCCTGGGTATTTGTTATTCCAAATGAATTTGCAAATTGCTCTTTCTATCTCTATGAAGAATTGATTTGGAATTTTGATGGGGATTACATTGAACCTGTAGATTGCTTTTGGCAAGATGGCCATTTTACTAATTTGATTTTGCCAATCCATGAGCATGGGTGATCTTTCCATCTTCTGAGGTCTTCTTCTAATTCTTTCTTCAGATACTTGAAGTTCTTGTCATGCAGATCTTTAACTTGGTTGGTTAGGTTCATTCCAAGATATTTTATATTATTTGTGACTTTTGTGAAGGGTGTCATTTTGCTAATTTCTTTTTTAGCCTGTTTATCGTTTGAAGGCTACTGATTTGTTTGATTTGATTTTATATCTTGCCACTTTGCTGAAGTTGTTTATCAGGTTTAGGAGTTCTCTGGTGGAAGTTTTAGGGTCAGTTAGGTATACTATCATATCATCTGCAAATAGTGAAATTTTGACTTCTTCTTTTCTTATTTGTATTTCTTTGACTTCTTTTTCTTGTCTAATTGTTCTAGCTAGGACTTCCAGTAGTATATTGAATAGATGGGTAAGAGTGGGCAGCCTTGTCTAGTCCCTGATCTTAGTGGGATTTCTTCCAGTTTCTCTCCATTTAGTTTGATGTTGGCTACTAGCTTGCTGTATATTGCTTTTACTATGTTTAGGTACGGGCCTTAAATTCCTGATCTTTCCAAGACATTTAGCATGAAGGGATGTTGAATTTTGTCAAATGCTTTCTCGGCATCTATTGAGATGATCATGTGTTTTTTTTTTCCAGTTTATTTATGTAGTGGATTACATTGATGGATTTTTGAATACTGAACCATCCCTGCATTCCAGTGTTAAAGCCTACTTGATCATGATGGATGATTGCTTTAATGTGTTGTTGGCTTCAGTTTGCAAGAATTTTATTGAGTATTTTTGCATCAATATTCATAAGAGAGATTGGTGTGTAGGTCTCTTTCTTTGTTTGGTCTTTGTCAGGTTTAGGTATGAGAATAATTGTAGCTTCATAGAACAAATTGGGTATTGTTTCTTCTGTTTCTATTTTGTGGAATAGTTTGAATAGAATTGGTATTAGGTCTTCTTTGAAGGTCTGATAGAATTCTGCACTAAATCCATCCGGTCCCAGAGTTTTTTGGTGGGGAGACTTCTAATGACTGCTTCTATTTCTTTAGGAGTTATGGGACTGTTTAGATGGTTTATGTGATTCTCGTTAACTTAATACCTAGTATTTGCCTCGAAAATTGTCCATTTTATCCAGATTTTCCAATTTTGTTGAGTATAGGCCTTTGTAGTAGGATCTGATGATTTTTCTTTGTAGAGAGCCGTGGCGAGCGGTGACAGCATTCGCCATTACAAGATGGTGCTGGCATCCAGTGCTCCCGTGGGTAAACAAGTAAATTGCGCATCTGCAAGTGGTGAAAGCATGCCAAGTCACTGCCCAGCCCGGGGCGTCATATAGGGTTATGAGCATGCAGCCAATCAGACATGTCCACGCCACCCTAGGGTGTATATAAGCAGTGCCATTTTGGGGCTCTCTCTCTTTCTCCTTTCATCGCAATAAATGCTTGCTGCAGAAGAGTCCTGGTGCCAGCGTGGGTTCTTGCTGGCGAGATGATTGCGCGGGGCACATTTTTTAATTTCCTCAGTTTCTGTTGTTATGTCTCCTTTTTCAGTTCTGATTTTATTAATTTGGATACTGTCTCTGTGCTCTTTGATTAGTCTGGCTAAGGGTTTATCTATCTTGTTGATTTTCTCAAAGAACCAGCTCTTAGTTTTGTTGATATTTTGTATAGTTCTTTCTGTTTCAACTTGGTTGATTTCAGCCCTGAGTTTGATTATTTCCTGCCATCTACTCCTCTTGGGAATATTAGCTTCTTTTTTTTTCTAAAGCTTTCAGGTGTGCTGTCAAGTCGTTAGTGTATGCTCTCTCCAGTTTTTTTTTTTTTTTTGTAAGTACTTAGAGCTATGTGTTTTCCTCTTAGTACTGCTTTCATGGAGTCCCACAAATTTTGGTATGATGTGTCCTCCTTTTTATTAAATTCTAAAAAGTCTTTAATTTCTTTCTTTACTTCTTCCTTGACCAAGTCATCATTGAGTAGAACGTTGTTCAGTTTCCACGTGTATGTGCGCTTTTTGTTGTTTTTGTTGTTATTAAAGACCAGCCTTTAATCCCAGCACTTGGGAGGAAGAGGTAGGTGGATTTCTGAGTTCGAGGCCAGCCTTGTCTATCGAGTGAGTTCCAGGACAGCCAGGGCTACACAGAGAAACCCTGTCTCGAAAAACCAAAAAAAAAAAAAAAAAAAAAAAAGACCAGCCTTAGTCCATGGTGGTTTGATAGTGTACACGGGATGGTCCTGAGAAAAACGTATATTCTTTTGTTTTAGGATGAAATGTTCTATAGATATCAGTTAAATCCATTTGGTTCATAACTTTTGTTATTTTCATTGTGTCTCAGGTTAGTTTTTGTTTCCATTATTTGTCCATTACTGAGAGTGGGGTGTTGAAAACCCCTACTGTTATTGTGTGAGATACAATGTATGCTTTGAGCTTTAGTAAAGTTTCTTTTATATATGTGGATGCCCTTGCATTTGGGGCATAGATGTTCAGAATTGAGAGTTATTTTTGGTGAATTTTTCCTTTGATGAGTATGTAGTGTCCTTCCTTATCTTTTTTGATTGCTTCTGGTTGAAAATCAATTTTATTTGATATTAGTATTGCTAATCCAGCTTGTTTCTTGAGACAATTTGCTTGGAAGATTGTTTTCCATCCTTTTACTTTGAGGTAGTGTTTGTCTTTGTCACAGAGGTACATTTCTTGTATGCAGCAAAATTCTGGGTTGTGTTTATGTATCCAGTCTGATAGTCTATGTCCTTTTATTGGAGAATTGAGTCCATTGATATTAAGAGATATTAACCAAAATGATTGTTGCTTCCTGTTATTTTTGTTATTAGAGGTGGAATTGTTTGTGTAACTATCTTCTTTTAGGGTTTTTGGAAGACTACTTTTTTGCTTTTTCTTGGTTGTAGTTTCCCTCCTTGTGTTGGAGTTGTCCATCCATTATCATTTGAAGAGCTGGATTTGTGGAAAGATATTGTGTAAATTTGGTTTTGTCATGGAATATCTTGGTTTCTCCATCAATAGTGATTGAGATTTTGCTGGGTATAGTAGTCTTGGATGGCATTTGTGATCTCTTAGGGTCTGTATAATATCAGCCCAGGATCTTCTGGCTTTTATAGTCTCTGGTGAGAAGTCTGGTGTAATTGTTATAGGTCTGCCTTTATATGTTACTTTGCCTTTTTCCCTTACTGCTTTTAGTATCTTCTCTTTGTTTTTATATATTTGATGTTTTGATTATTATGTGATGGGAGGTATTTCTTTTTTGGTCTAGTCTATTTGGGGTTTTGTAGGTTTCTTGTATATTTAAGGACATCCCTTTCTTTAGGTTATGGAAGTTTTCCTCTCTAATTTTGATCACGATACTTACTGGCCCTTTAAGTTGGGAGTCTTCACCTTTATGTATACTTATTATCCTTAGGTTTGGTCTTCTCATTGTGTCCTGGATTTCCTGGATGTTTTGCGTTAGAAGCTTTTTGCAGTTCAAAATTTTTTTTGACCGTTGTGTCTATGTTTTCCATGGTATCTTCTACGCATGAGATTCTTTCTTATATCTCTTGTATTCTGTTGGTGATGCTTGCATCTCTGACTCCTCATCGTTTTCCTAGGCTTTCTACCCCCAGGGTAGTATCCATTTGAGATTTCTTTATTGTTTCTACTTCCATTTTTAGATCCTGGATGGTTTTGTGTAATTCCTTCACCTGTTTGGTTGTGTTTTCTTGCATTTCTTTAAGGGATTCTACCTGTTTACCTGTGTTTTCCTCAAATTCTTTGAGAGTGTTGTTTATGTCCTTTTTAAGGTCCTCTAGCATCATCAAGAGAAGTGATTTTAATTCTGAATCCTGCTTTTCTTGTGTGGTGTGGTGTTCAGGACTTGCTATGGTGGGAGAACTGGGTTTTAGTGATGCCAAGTAACTTTGGTTTCTGTTGTTTAAGTTCTCGTGCTTGCCTTTACCATTTGGTTAGCTCTAGTGCTACCTGTACTCACTGGTTCTGACTGGAGTCTGCCTTTCCAGTTATCTTGGTTGTGTCAGAACTCTTCAGGGTCCGGGTGTCTGTATGATCCTGAGGTCCAGCTGTTCTGGGTACAGTGGCTCCTCTAGGATATCTCAGGATATGGCATCTCCATGGTAGTAGACCAGTTATGTGTTTGCTGTTCTGAGTGTAGTCGATCCTCTAAGATGCCTCAGGATATGATGTCTTCTCCTCTGAGGCCAGTTGCCTCTCTAGGATGTCTGCAGCTCTGAGGGCATTGTCCTCTCTAGGATGCCTCTGTACATGGTTTTCACAGGGGAGCAGATCAGCTGGGTGTCTGCCACTGTGTGGGTTGTGGCCTCTCTAGGATGCCTCCAGATGCAGTTTCCACAGGGGAGCAGATCAGCTGGGTGTCTGCTCCAGTCACTGGGATCTGGGTGATGGTCAGAAGGGGAGTGGTTTTCCACAGGGGAAGGGTCTGGATTCCTGGAGTGCTCTGGGGGCTACCTACTGCCAGTTTTGCCTCTGGGGCCTAGGGCAGTGTACCTGTATCTCTGTGGGCCCCGGTCTCTCTAGGATGCCTCTGGGTGCAGTTTCCATGGGGGAGCATATCAGCTGGGTTTCTGCTCCAGTCACCAGGATCTGGGTGAGAGTCTAGGTTACTTTCATTTTCCCCTTGACTGAATGACTGTAACATATCAAAATTTCCCAATATGTTGTGAGTATCACCATATATAATTTTACAATGGGTGCAATTTCCTCTAATTTTTAGAGCTTCCTGTACACTTACATTTCTCTTGAATTCATGAACTGCATTTACTTTCATATTATTGGTAACATCTAGTTCCTAGACATCAAGTGGTCTCCTACTAGGTCTTTCCATGTCACCAAATACTGGTGTAATTAGGAAAGGAGACAAAAGAATAGAGTAAATAGTTAAGAATGATAAGGAGAATATATAAGTAGAAGTATTAATAATAGTTGCAGAAATGGCATCATGAGGTGCTTTCACCCAAGATTCAGTCCTTTGGGCTTCTCAGTAGTCATACTAGGGCCCTCCAGAGGCCATAGCCTCGAGTTCTGAAACATGGTACCCCCAGCAGGATTTTATTCCTTGTCATCAGAGGTCACAGGCATCTCTAGCTTAGTGTGGGGTGTCTCCAATACACATGTTCTTGAGCTTTGTGCAAAGTGATAAATATGAATTTATTTTCATTTTTTTACATGCAGACTGTCAGTTAGAGGTGCAACATTTACCGAAGATACATTCTTTTTACCACTACGTTTTTGGTTTCTTTGGCAATGTTCAAGTTTCCATAGGTATGTGAGTTTATTTCTGGGATTTTGATGGTGATTTCCCAGAATGTCTTTGATTCTTCAGAATTCTTTTGGCTATTCTGGATTTTTTGTTTTTCCATTTGAAACTGAAAGTTGCTCTTTCCATGTTTGTGAAGAATTGCGTTGCAATTTTGATTTGGATTGCATTGAATCTGTAGATTGCTTTTGGTAAAATGTCCATTTTTGCCATGTTAATCCTACCAATCCATGAGCATGGGGGAACTTTTCATCCTTTGAGACAAATCCTTAGATTTGTCTCTTCAGGGATTTATCTCATAAAGATCTTTCACTTGCTTGGTAAGATTTATACCAAGATATTTTCTAGCATTTCTTGCTATTGTGAAGGATACTGTTTGTCTAATTTCATTATCACCCAGTTCATCATTTGTATAAAGGGAGGCTACTGATTTTTCGAGTTAGTTTCATTTTCTGTTACTTTGCTGAAGTTGCTTGTAAGCTGTAGAGCTCTCTGGTAGAATTTTTGGGTTGCTTATGTTTACTATCATATCATCTGTAAATATTGATATTTTGATTTTTCCTTTGCAATTTGTATCCATTTGATCTCCTTTTGTTGTTTTATTGTTCTAAGTAGAACATCAAGTACAATATTGACTTTATAGAGTGGGAGTGGACAGCCTTGTCTTGATCTTGATTTTATTTGGATTTTTTCTAGTTTATTTCCATTTAATTTGATGTTGACTATTGGTGTTCAATATATTTCTTTTTTATTAATCATTTTATTAAATTGCATTTTAAATGATACCCTCCTTACTGGTTCCACCTCCACAATACCCCATCCTATTCTCTATCTCCCCCTTCTTCTTTTCTTCTATGAGAGTGAGTGCTTCTCCACTGATTGATACCCTTCTGCCTCACCCCTCTATCATACCCCTACTCTGGACATTAAACCTCCCTCCCCTCTCATTGGTCTTAGATAAGGCCATGCTCTGCTATATATGTATCTGGAGGCATGGCTCTTTACATATGTACCCTTTGGTTGGTGTTTTCATTCCTGGGAACTCTGGGTGGTTTAGTTAGTTAATTCGAAGGTTAACCCTGTTCTATTCCTAGTATTTGTTGGTTTGATCTTTTTATTGTGTTCTGAATATAACCTGTATATTTTTGTTTAGGACCTTTTCTAATTTGTATTTTCTTTGACTGTTGTGTCAGTAGCTTCTATGGCATCTTCTGTCATGAACCCCTCTGCCCCACGAATGGGGTCCAAAATGTCGTGAACTGCTCTATCAGTGTTAGAACCAACACTGTCAAAAGCCTTGGGGGCTAAATTGTTAGAGCCCACACTGCCCCAGGCTGCTTTGATCCACAGGTTCAGCAAGAGAGAGAGTTATGAAGAATGCGAAGAATGGAGACCAGACAGACTATGATTCAATTCCGTTTATTCTTCAGTCTCTCTTCTTCTCTCCATGTCCCTAGTTCTTAGTTCCAAGTGTCTCCAAGTTCCAGGTTTCCAGCTCTAACAAGTCTCATGTCCTAATCACAGTTCTAAGTTGCTAGTCTCTTTCCCAGTTCCAAGTTCAATTAAATTCTTCTGTCTGCCTCTCCTTTTATATGTCTCACTTCTAAGTCATGCTTTTAAGTCTCACACCTTTATGTCTCACACACCCAAGGGAAAATCATGGGTATCTAAAACAAGATGTTATCAGAGTGTGCTCAGCTGTTTTATGCTGTTGTAAACACATCTCTTGTCAGGGTATATAGCTCAAGATGGCTGCAAAGACGATAGCCGCTTTCTATCTGCTCCCCCAATCTTCTATATCAGAGCTTCTTTCTTCCTTCTCTTGCATTTTGATGGTGCTCTTGCATCTGTATCTCCTGATCTCTTTCCTAAATTGTCCACCTGCAGGGTTGCATACATCTGTTTTTTTAATCAATTTTTTTTCTTCACTGATTGATACCCTTCTGCCTCACCCCATTATCATCCCCTCTTTGCTGGGCATTAAGCCTACCTCCTCTCCCATTGGCCTCAAGTAAGAACATCCTCTGCAACATGTGTATCTGGTTGCATGGCTCTTTTCATGTATACTGTTTGGTTGATGTTTTAATCCCTGGTAACTCTGGGTGGTTTAGTCAGTTGATGGGAAGCTTCACTTTCTTCTATTCCTATTGAGTTTATTTATGCAGTTGATTACATTGATAGATTTTTGAATATTGAACCAACCCTGCATTCCTGGGGTAATGCCGACTTTATCATGATGGATGATTGCATTGATGTGTTCTTGGATTTGGTTTGCGAGAATTTTATTAAGTATTTTTGCATCAATATTCACAATATTGTAGTTCTCTTTCTTTGTTGGGTCTTTGTGATTCTTAGTTATGAGCATAATTGTAGCTTCGTAGAACAAATTGGGTATTGTTCCTTCTGTTTCTATTCTGTGAAATAGTTTGAAGAGAATTGGTATTAGGTCTTCCTGAAAGGTCTGGTAGAATTCTGTACTAAAACTATCTGGCCCCAGACTTTTTTTGGTGGGGAGATTTTTAATGACTGCTTCTATTTCTTTAGGAGTTATAGGACTGTTTAGATGGTTTATCTGCACCTCGTTTAACTTTGGTACCTGGTATCTATCTAGAAAACTGTCCATTTCATCCATATTTTCCAATTTTCTTGAGTATAGGCCTTTGTAGTAGGATCTAACCATTTTTTAAATTTCCTCTGTTTCTGTTGTTATGTCTCCCTTTTCAGTTCTAATTTTATTGATTTGTGTGCTGTCTCTGCGCCCTTTGGTTACTCTGGCTAAGGGTTTGTCTATCTTGTTGATTTTCTCAAAGAACCAGCTCCTGGTTTTGTTGATATTTTGTATAGTTCTTTTTGTTTCAACTTGGTTGATTTTGGCCCTGAGTTTGATTATTTCCGGCTGGCTACTCCTCTTGGGAATATTAGATTCTTTTTGTTCTAACCCTTTCAGGTGTGCTGTCAAGTTGTTAATGTATGCTCTTTCCATTTTCTTTTTGTGGGCATTTAGAGATATGATTTTTCCTCTTAGTACTGCTTTCATGGAGTGTCTCAAATTTTGATATGAAGTGTCCTCGTATTCATTTAAATCTAAAAAGTCTTTAATTTCTTTGTTTATTTCTTCCTTGAACAAGTTATCATTGAGTAGACCATTGTTCAGTTTCCACGTGTATGTGGGCTTTCCGTTGTTTTTGCTCATGTCAAAGATGAGTCTTAGTCCATGGTGGTCTGATAGGGTACAAGGGATTATTTCAATCTTTTTTATCTGTTGAGGCCTGTTTTGTGACCAAGTATATGGTCTATTTTGGAGAAGGTACCATGAGGTGCTGAGAAAAAGGTATATTCTTTTGTTTTAGGATGAAATGTTCTATAGATGTCAGTTAAGTCCAATTGGTTCATAACTTCTGTTAGTTTCATTGAGTCTCAATTTAGTTTCTGTTTCCATGATCTGCCCATAGGTGAGAGTGGGGTGTTGAAATCTGCCACTATTATTGTGTGGGGTGTAATATATGCTTTAAGTTTTAGTAAAGTTTCTTTTATGTATGTGGGTTCCCTTGGATTTGGAGCATAGATGTTCAGAATTGCACGTTCCTCTTGGTACATTTTTTCTTTGATGAATATGAAGTGTCCTTCTTTATCTTTTTTGATTATTATTGGTTGAAAATTGATTTTATTTGATATTAGAATGGCTACTCCAGCTTGTTTCTTGGGACCATTTGCTTGTAAGATTGTATTCTACGTTTTTACTCTGAGATAGTGTTTTTCTTTCTCACAGAGGTGCGTTTCCTGTATGCAGCCAAATTCTGGGTTGCATTTATGTATCCACTCTGATAGTCTATGTCTTTTTATTGGAGAATTGAGTCCATTGATATTAAGAGATATTAAGTAATAATGAATGTTGTTTCCTGTTATTTTTGTTATTGGCGTTGGAGTTATATTTGTGTAGCAGTCTTCTTTTAGGGTTTTTGGAAGATTACTTTCTTGCTCTTTCTAGGTTGTAGTTTCCCTCCTTGTGTTGGAGTTTTCCCCCAATTATCCTTTGAAGTGCTGGATTTGTGTTAAGATATTGTGCAAATTTGATTTTGTCATGGAATATTTTGGTTTCTCTGTCAATATTGATTGAAAGTATTGCTGGGTATAGTAGTCTGGGCTAGCATTTGTGTTCTGTTAGGGTCTGTATGATATCTTTCCAGGATCTTCTGGCTTTTATAGTCTCTGTTGAGAAGTCTGGTGTAATTCTTATAGGTCTTCCTTTATATGTTACTTTACCTTTTTCCCTTACTGCTTTTAGTATTTTTTCTTTGTTTTGTACGTTTGATGTTTTGATTATTATGTGATGGGAGGTATTTCTCTTCTGGTCTAAAGTATTTGGAGTTCTGTAGGCTTCTTGTATATTTATGGACATTTCTTTCTGTAGGTTAGGAAAGTTTTCCTCTATAATTTTGTTGAAGATATTTACTGGTCCTTTAAGTTGAGAGTCTTCACCCTCATCTATACCTATTATCCTTAGGTTTGGTCTTCTCATTGTGTCCTGTATTTCCTGTATGTTTTGGGTTAGTAGCTTTTTGCATTTTGCATTTTCTTTCACAATTGTATCAATGTTTTCCATGGTATCTCCTGCACATGTGATTCTCTTTTCTATGTCTTGTATTCTGTTGGTGATACTTGTGTCTATGACTCCTGATCCTTTTTTTAGGTTTTCTATCTCCAGGGTAGTCTCCCTTTGTGATTTCTTTATTGTTTCAACTTCCGTTTTTAGATCTTGGAAGGTTTTGTTTGATTCCTTCTCCTGTTTGGTTATTTTTTCTTGCAATTCCTTAAGGGATTTTTGTGTTTCCTCTTTAAGGGCTTCTATATGTCTGACTGTGTTCTCCTTAAATTCTATGAGAGTATTAATTATGTCCTTCTTTAAGTCCTCTAACATCATTATGAGAAGAGATTTTAATTCTGAATCCTGTTTTTCTGGTGTGATGGGGTGTTCAGGGCTTGCTATGATGGCAGAACTGGGTTCTGATGTTTCCATGTAACTTTGGATTCTATTGCTTACGTTCTTGCATTTGCCTTTTGCCATTTGGTTAACTCTAGTGCTCCCTTTACTTTCTGTCTCTGACTAAAGCCTCCCTTTCCAGTTATCTTGCTTGTGTCTGATCTCCTTGGGGTTCCAATGTCTCTGTGATCTTCGCCAGCTGCTCTGAATACAATGGTAGCTCTAGGATGACTCAGAATATGGTGTCTCCTAGGTAGCAGTCCAGCTAGATGTCCACTGTTCCAGGTGTAATGTCTCTTCTAGGAGGTCTCAGGCTAATGTTCCACTTTTCTGAGTGCAGTGGCTCCTCTATTATGTCTCGTTATATGTTGTCTGTCACTCTGAGTTACTTTGGTCCTGTGCCACTCTGGGTTCAGTGGATCCTCTAAGGTGGTTCAGGAGGAATTCAGTGTCCCGAGGAGCAGAACGGGCAGGGGCCTAGTCAGGCCTCAGATATGGGAGGGGGCGGAAGGGGTGTGCTATTCTGTAGGGGTGGAGTTTGTGGTTCTGCTGGAATCTGAGCACTCCCTGAACTCAGCTCTTGGCCTAAGGCAGTGAGCGGGTCTTCTTACTTACTGCTCTGTGTTCCATGCACCCTCTAGGGTGGGTCAGGAGGGATCTGGTATTCCCCAGAAGCAGAACGGGCAGGGGTCTGCATTAGGCATCAGATCCAGGAGATGGGCACAAGGGGTGTGTCTCTATGCATAGTCTATACCAGAGATTCTCTCTTTCTTCTCTTAAATTCTGTTGCTGCTGCTTGCATCTGTGTTTCCTGATCTCTTTCCTAAGTTGTCCATCTCCAGGGTTGCATCATCTTTGTTTTCTTTTATCAATTTTTCTTTCTCATATGTTTTTTTATAGATATTGATTTCGCTCTGGTTATAGCTAATATGTTGTATACCTTTATCTTGTTTTTATATTTATTCTGCTGACTGGCAAATCTTATGTTCTTTTTGAATAGGCAGCCACTTACATTTATATGTGACTGTACTTTGACTCCCATAGTTGTCTTTCTATAATGTGGCAGTTTTACAAAGGAATTTAGAATTTTAAAAAGAGTTCAGTTATAAAGACTCTAAAACATTTTTGGAGGCAGTGAGTATAAAATGTCATTCATGTGTCTTTTGCATGTCACAACCAAATGAGTAGTATGCAGGTAAATTTAATTTTGTTTCTGTATGTCCATTTGAAGTAAAATATTTTGGGTTCAAATTCAGAGGTAATCATCTGTCTTGAACAAAACAAAGTACTGTGGATTGTTGATAGAAAGGAGACAGAAAGAAAGGAACTAGGTAATCTTAAATGAAGTAACATGTGATGATTAAAATCCAAAGAACAATCTAGATTTGATGCTCTTCAATAGAAATTATTTCTTGGAATTTACTATAGCAAAAAGAACCAAAGAAACATTGTATCATGAATAATATATAATTTTTGACTCAGTTTATCTGAATTTTTGGGACTTAAAATATTATGGTATACCTCTTTTACAAAGTAGTAAGAGATTTCTCTGTGTTCTGTTAAGTCTCAATATTTTTCTGTTGCATTTGAATGACGATTAGATTTAGGTTATTTATAGTTTTCTTCCTATTTTAACAATTTTATAGTGTATATTTTGGTCATATTTTCTAGCTTTTACCTTTATGCAGACACAATCAACTTTTTACACCAATTCAATATTAAGATTTCTCTTAATGTTTTTTCTTCCTCTCTCTCTGTCTCTGTTTTTCCTTGTTTTACATTCTCTTTCTATCAAAAAACAAAATAAAACAAAAGGAGAAATATAAAAATAGAAGCTAAAATATGTTTAACCATGGAGTTTGACTTGTGCTGGCAACTGCTCCTCAACATAAGGCATGGAATATGATTTATTGATGCAGTGTTATATACTTTTTTGGTATTGTCCACTTATTAGTGGACACCATGAATTTTATTTGTGGTGGGTTATACCTAGTTCATGAGGATATTTGCTTGCTCCATCCATTTGCCCGCAAAATTCATGGTGTCCTTCTTAGTAGCTGGATCCTTCAGCTTGTTTTGGGGACCCTTTGTTTAGAAATATTTTTTACATTTTTTTTTTAGTTTTTTTTTCCAATGTCATCTTGGTGTTTGTGGTTGAAGTGTGTTTCTTTCATGCAGCAAAATCTTGTATCCAGTATACATATCGGTCTACAAGTCTGTGCATTTTTATTGGGGAATATTGTCTGTTTATTTTGAGAGACAGTAGTTATCAATGATTGTTAGTTCCTGCTACTTTTTTGTAGGTGTTATCATGTACGTATGAATATATTTTGGGGGAATTTTTCTTAGGTGATTATTTTTAGTGCATGTTTTCTTGAGTGTTGTTATCCCACGGTGTTGAAGTTTTGCTTCTATTACCATCTGTAGGCCTAGATTGACAGAAGCATAGTGCTTCCTTCTTGTTTTATCACAGAAAACCTTGATTTCTCCATCTATGGTGATTGAGAGTTGTCCTGGGAAATGTAGCCTCAGTCATCATCTCCGGGTTTTCACAATTTGCAAGACACCTCATCAGGATCTTTTGTCTTTTTGAGTTTTTGTTGATAAGTTTAGTGCTTTTTTTTCCCACAGGTCTGACATTATATTACTTCACCTTTTTTCTTACACCTTTTTTTTTATTGGATATTTTATGTACATTTCAGATGCCAACCCCTTTCCCCATTTCCCTTCCCCAGAAAACCCCTATTTGGTGACCCCCCTTTTCCATTTGGATTCTATACAATTTTTTAAATGTTAATCAAGGGCTTTGTAAGTATGGTAATGCTCAATCAGAAGTGTAACATAATACTCAACCTAGCTATGTAAACTATCTTTGACGAGTGGAGACACGTGAACTTCTGCCTCCATGTCCCCTCTCTCTTTCTCTCTCTTTTTCCCTCTCATTATCAAGCTTCTCATCTACTTCATCTTCTCATCTCCTTACTCCATCTTTTCCTCTCAGTGCTCCTTTCCCCTTAACTCCTCCTACATATTACCCTTCCTGTTAAAATAAAGCTTTTCTCTCAGAATTCAATTAGAGCATAATTCTTCCTATTTGTACCAGTGAGGTACAAGATAGTCTTAATACCCAGTCCATACTTTTGTTGACTAGCCAGAACCTCTGTCGTCTCTCTTGACTAGAACACTTAGTTTTGAACCTGGTTTTTTCTTGGCTTTAGAATGAATGTCAGCTGAGAACCCTCCACTCAGATCTTTTCTCTCCAGGTAAATAGCGTGGATTGGCTATGATTCTATAGGTCTTCAATGATTTCAGAAATCCTGAATGACTAAATTAATTGAATTTATGGGAAGCAATAAGCATAGCTTCTAAAACTTAGCCAATTTATAGAGACCGCTGAACACCTGGACAACCCCTATACTATCGAACGTTGGAGCATCAAATCTTCAGCCTTCTGGCCAAAACTCATCTGAAAAACTTTAGTGCTGCAGAATTATTAAGGGCTGGTTACTCTGACTAGGCAGATATAATCAGTCGACTATTCTTCAAATTGATAAGCCTCTGACGCTGTGTCCTCACTGCATCCAGATGGAACTCCCAGACACCAGAGGTTTGAATAGGTCCGCTCATTTTGCTTGATGATTAGATACACCAAGGCTGTGCATTCTGTAATATACAATTCTCTGGACAATTTTTAGTATCAAGAAAAAAAATTTTTTTTCCTAGAAGGCTGACATTTTTTTTAAAGATGTTGGTTCTAACAACTTTTCCCCCCCTTTTATGTAGTTCGTTATAATACTTACATTTCAATTTTATCCTCTTATGTCATTTCCCCCACCACCCAGCAACCCCTTATCCCATCCCCCCTCCTTATATCCCTTCTATGAGGCCGTGCCCCAACCCACAACCACCTCCCACTACCCCCTTCTCACCCTCACACTCCCCCTTTCTGTGTTGGTTTTTCATGGGACCAAGAACCTCCTCTCCCACCTATGCCCTACAAGGCCATCCTCTCCTATTTATACCGCTGGAGTCATAGGTCACTTACTATGTGCTCCCAGGCTGGTTGTTTAGACCCTGGGGAATTCTGGTTGGTTGGTATTGTTGCTTTCCTCATGGGGTCACAAACCCTTTCTGCTCCTTCAGTCTTCTCTCTAATTTCTCCATTGGAAAACCCTTGATCATATCAGTGGTAAACTGTGAGTTCCGTTTTCTGAATATGTCAGTCTCAGGCAGATCGTTAAGGAGACAGCTATATCATGTTCTTGACAGCATGCATTTCTAGCCATCCACATCAGTGTCTAGCTTAGGTGACTGTACATGGGATGGATACCAGGGGGAATGGTCTCCAGATGGCCCCTCCTTCAGTTTCTGTACCATGTTTTGTTTCCATATTTGATCCCTTGAGTAATTTTGTTACTGGTTCTAAGTAGAACTGAGGCATCCCCACTTGGTCTTCCTTCTTCATGAGCTTCATGTGGTCTGTGAGTTGAGTCATTGAAATTCTTAGCTTTTGGGCTAACATCCGCTTATCAGTGAGTAAATATTATGAGTGTTCTTTGGTGCTTGAGTTAACTCACTCAGGATGGCAATTTGTAGTTCCATCCATTTACCTAATAATTTCATGAATTCATTATTTTTAATAGCTGAGTAATACTCCATTGTGTAAATGTACCACATTTTTTGTATCCATTCTTCTGTTGAGGGACATCTTGGTTCTTTCCAGCTTCCGGCTATTATAAATAAGGCAGCTATGAACATAGTGGAGCATATGTCCTTGTTATATTTTGGAGCATCTTCTGGGTATATGCCCAGGAGTGGATAGCTGGATCCTCGGGTAATGCTCTGTCCAGTTTTCTGAGGAACCGCTAGACTGATTTCCAGAGTGTTTGTACCAGCTTGCAATCCCACCAACAATGGAGGAGTGTTCCTCTTTTTCCACATCCTCGCCAGCATCTACTATCACTTGAGTTTTTGATCTTAGCCATTCTGATTGGTGTGAGGTGATTTCTCAGGGTTGTTTTGATTTTCATTTCCTTGATGACTAAGGATGTTGAGCATTTGTTAAGGTGCTTCTCAGTCTTTCGAGTTTCCACTGTTGAGAATTCTTTGTTTAGCTCTGTACCCCATTTTTAATAGGATTATTTGGTTGTCTGGAGTATAATTTCATGACTTCTTTGTATATCTTGGATATTAGCCCTCTATCGGATGTAGGATTGGTTAAGATCTTTTCCCAATCTGTTGGTTGCTGTTTTGTCTTCTTGACAATGTCCTTTGCCTTACAGAAGCTTTGCAATTTTATGAGGTCCCATATGTCAATTCTTGATATTAGAGCATATGACATTTTTGTTCTGTTCAGGAAATTTCCCCCTGTGCCTAGGTATTCGAGGGTCTTCCCCACTTTGTCTTCTATTAGTTTCAGTGTATCTGGTTTTAAGTGCAGGTCTTTAATCCACATTGATTAGAGCTTTGTACAAGGAGAGAAGAATAGAACGATTTGCATCCTTCTACATGTTGACCTCCAGTTGAACCAGCACCATTGGCTGAAAATGCTGTCCTTTTTCCACTGGATGGTTTTGACTCCTCTGTCAAAGATAAAATGATCATAGTGTGTGGGCTCATTTCTGGATCTTCAGTTCTATTCCATTGATCTTCCTGCCTGCCTCTGTACAAATATCATGCAGTTTTTGTTTCTATCGCCCTGTAGTACTGTTTGAGGTCAGAGACAGTGATTTTCCCAGAAGTTCTTTTATTGTTGAGAATAGTTCTCGCTATCTTGGGTTTTTTGTTGTTCCAAATAAATTTGCAAATTGCTCTTTCTATCTCTATGAAGAATTGATTTAGAAATTTAATGGGGATTGCATTGAATCTATAGATTGCTTTTGGCAAGATGGCCATTTTTACTAAATTAATCCTGCCAATCCATGAGCATGGGAGATCTTTCCATCTTCTGAGATCTTCTATTTCTTTCTTCAGAGACTTGAAGTTCTTGTCATACATATCTTTCACTTGCTTGGTTAGGTTCACTCTGAGATATTTCATATAGTTTCTAACTATTGTCAAGAGTGTTATTTTACTAATTTCTTTCTTAGCCTGTTTATCTTTAGAGTATAGGAAGACTACTGATTTGCTTTAGTTGGTTTTATATCCAGCCACTTTACTGAAGTTGTTTATCAGGTTTAGGAGTTCTCTGTTGGAAGTTTTAGGGTTACTGAATTATACTGTCATATCGTCTGCAAATAGTGAGATTTTGACTTCTTCCTTTCCTATTTGTATCCCTTTGACTTACTTTTGCTGTCTAATCGCTCTAGCTAGTACTTCCAGTACTATATAAAATAGGTAAGGTGAGAGTGGGCAGCTTTGTCTAGTCTCTGATCTTAGTGGGATTACTTCCAGTTACTGTCCTTTTAGTTTGATGTTGACTACTGGCTTGCTGTATATTGCTTTTACTATGTTTAGGTATGGACCTTGAATTTCTGATTTTTCCAAGTGTTTTAACATGAAGGGTTGTTGAATTTTGTCAAATGCTTTCTCAGCATCTAGTGAGATGATCGTATGTTTTTTTTCTTTGAGTTTATTTATGTCGTGGTTTACATTGATGGATTTCCAAATATTGAACCAACCCTGCATTCCTGGGATGAAGTGTACTTGATCATGATGGATGATTGCTTTGATGTGTTCTTGGATTTGGTTTTCGAGAATTTTATTGAGTATTTTTGCATCAATATTAGTAAGAGATTGGTCTGTAGTTCTCTTTCTTTGTTGGGTTTTTGTGAAGCTTAGGTATGAGTGTAATTGTAGTGTGCCACGCATGCGCACTCTCGCTCAGCCATCAACTGTCAAAAGTAGCCATCAACTGCCAAAACGTGACATAGCCCGAGATGTCACATCATTCGAGTCACGCAAGCCAATAGAATGGGGTCACGCCAACCCAGGGGCTATTTAAGGAAGGCTGTTTCCTCCTTCGGGATCTTTCCTCTCCTCAGCTTCAATAAAGCTTGCTACAGAAGGATCCTGGCATCTGTGTGCGTTCTTGCTGGCGAGAAAGTGACGCGGGTCACAGTTGGTGCCGAAACCCGGGAAGCCAGAACATCGCCAGGCATCGAGGAAGACCCCATTATCGCGTGGATCCAGAACTATAGCCACAGGTAACGATCAGAAAGGTATGCTTTTGGAGGCTTGGTTGGGCGAAGCAGGTACTGCTTTCCTTTTGGTGATTGCTGCCTTCCTTTTGTTTATGATAAAATCCTGCCTCCAAGATGAGCAGTGCCGTTTCGCAGTCAAGGCAGGACAGTCTATCATGTCAGAATCTGATCGTGAGAAGAGAGCTGGCGCATGTAAAAAGAAACGTGGTTTAACTAAGATGTCAGGCCCCTCGAAGGATGTAAAACCTGCTGAGGCGTTAGGAAAGAGCAAGGACGCTCTGGGTGAGAAGTTCAAAGGATCTGACAGGGAGCACGGAAAGCAGCTATACCCTTTGGCAGATTTAGAGGCCTTAGAAATTAACTCTTCTGATCCCGAGGAACTTAGTCCCTTGGAGGAAGAGGACCTAGAGGAAGCGGCCGCCCAGTATGAAGGGGAAAGGTATCACCCCGATGAGTGGCTGCGGATATCTAACAAGTCCAAAAAGGGGGTTAGCCGGGCCGTGGGGAAGTCCCCGCATGCTGAGTCACCCGCCCTAGTCCCTACCACACCTCCACCCTATATTGGTCAGCGAGCTGATTCCTTCTTTACCTCAGAAGTTGCTCAAAAGATCAGAATGGCCTTTCCTATTTATGAGGAAGCTGAAGGGGGCCGGGTGCATGCTCAGGTCGAATTCTCCACCCTCGAAAAGCTTGCAGAGTCAGTTCGCAAGTATGGGGTGGATGCTAGCTTTACTATCATGCAGGTTGAAAGGCTTGCTAATTTAGCCTTAACACCCAGTGATTGGCAAACAACAGCCAAGGCCACACTTAATAGTTCTGACCAGTATATGGAATGGAAGGCGCTCTGGCAGGATGCTCTCCAGACCCAGGCTAAGATTAATGCCTCCCAGATAGGCTACCAAGCCGGCTGGACCTTCAACCTTTTGACAGGTCAGGGACAATATGCTACCAACCAGACAGAATATGATTGGGGAGCCTACGGCCAGATTGCAGCTGCAGCAGTTCAGGCTTGGAAGGGACTCTCCAAACGGGGGGAGTCTGAGGGACAACTTAATAAGGTCATTCAAGAGCCTCAGGAATCCTTCTCGGATTTTGTGGCACGTATGACAGAGACAGCGACTAAGATCTTTGGAGACACCGAAAGAGTGAAACTCCTTATAGAACAGCTAGTCTTTGAGAATGCAACACCTGAGTGCAAAGCAGTCATCAGACTCAGAAAGAATAAAGGCCTGGCTGATTGGATAAAATCATGTAGAGGCATTGGGGGCCCTTTAACTAATGCAGGATTGGCTGCCGATATATTACATACAAAGGGAGAGCCTTCAACACAGAAACCTGCTTTGTGTGTGTCAAGCCAGGCCATTTAAAAAGGGATTGTTACAATCAACAGCCCAAGCCTAAAAGACCTCCCGGCCTTTGTCCGAGGTGCAAGAAGGGATATCACTGGGCTAGAGAATGCTGATCAACAAGGGACCTTCAAGGTAACTTACTTCCACCTCCAAACAAAACAGATGTGACAGAAAATGATCAGTCAAAAAATGGCCAGCAGGGCCCCAGGCGCCAGGGCCCCCAAAGATATGGAGCCAAGGCTCGTCCCCAGAGGGGCTGGGTAGCTGCCGAGCCTATACAGGCTCTGCAGGATTGGACCTCCCTGCCACCACCAAATTCTTATTGATGCCTCAATCAGGTGCTCAGCCGATCCCTGTTAGCTTTGAAGGACCCCTCCCTAAAGGGAGCATGGGACTTATTTTAGGCCGTGGCTCTTTGAAAGGACTCGTACATCCTGGTCTTATAGATATTGACTCTAGACGTGAGCTTCAAGTCCTTTGTTCCAGTCCAGAGGGCATTTTTTCAATCTCTCCTGGAGATCGTATAGCTCAATTAGTTTTACTCCCCAGTCTCCAGGAGGAATTTCCTACTATGGGCAAAAGCTGAGAGGAAGGTCTAGGTTCATCAGGAACTGACCATGCTCATTTGGTAGTAGACTTGAAAACTAGGCCCACATTAACATTGACAGTGGGAGGCAAGCAATTTACTGGAATTTTGGACACAGGGGCAGATAAGAGTATCATTTCTGCCACCTGGTGGCCGAAAGCATGGCCTGTTACACAATCATCCCGATTCCTACAGGGGCTGGGATATGAAGCCAACCCCTCAATTAGCTCGCAGATGTTGCATTGGGTAGCCCCAGAAGGTCAAACAGGGTCTTTTGCCCCTTATGTTCTTCCCCTGCCAGTCAATCTGTGGGGAAGAGATGTGCTATATCAATTAAATTTAAAATTGACTGATACCTATTCTCCACAAGCTGTCATGATGATGTCCCATATGGGATATAGGGAAGGCAAAGGATTGGGAGCTAAAGAACAGGGACGGCCAGAACCCATATTATCAATAAGCCGTTCTAAGAGACAGGGGCTGGGTTTTTCATAACGGCCGTTGAGGGGACCATGCCTATAACTTGGCTCACAGAGGAGGCCGTATGGGTTCCTCAATGGCCTTTATCCTCTGAAAACTTCGAGGCCGCTACCAAATTAATTGAAGAACAAGTCAAATATGGCCACTTAGAACCGTCCACTTCTTTATGGAATATTCCCATCTTTGTCATAAAAAAGAAATCACGTAAACGGAGACTTTTACACGATTTGAGAGCCATCAATGCTCAGATGCAGCTATTTGGCCCCATACAGCGTGGCTTGCCTTTACTTTCAGCTTTGCCTAAACGATGGAGAATGATTATTATAGACATTAAGGATTGCTTCTTCTCCATCCCATTACATCCCAGAGATAGACAAAGGTTTGCCTTTACCCTACCTGCTATTAACCATACCACACTGGATAGAAGATTTCAGTGGAGGGTCTTACCCCAGGGTATGGCCAACAGTCCAACTATGTGTCAGCTGTATGTGCAAATGGCCCTCGAACCAGTCAGAAGACAGTTTCCTTCCTTGCTGTTGATTCACTACATGGATGACATTCTTTTATGTCATAAAAACCAGGATGTCTTGCAGGTCTCATATCCATTGCTGATTAAGACCTTAGAGCAATGGAGCTTGTACATAGCAGCTGAAAAGGTTCAAATTTCAGAAGTTTGTTCCTTTCTGGGAACGATCATACACCCAGAAATGATAATGCCTCAAAAACTGGAGATTCGCAGGGATCATTTACGTACCCTAAATGACTTTCAAAAACTGTTAGGAGACATAAACTGGCTAAGGCCATTTTTGAAGATCCCTACTATAAAATTGAAACCTTTGTTTGACATTTTGGAAGGTGATTCACATATCTCCTCACCCCGTGAACTGACTTTGGCAGCAAGCCATGCTCTACATTTAGTGGAGAAGGCTTTACAAGATGCACAACTAAAACGTGTAGATGAGACCAAAACCTTTGATCTGTGTGTTTTTCAAACTCAGTCGCTTCCAACTGCCGTTTTGTGGCAAGATGGACCCCTGTTATGGATTCATCCTAATGCTTCCCCTGCAAAAATTATTGATTGGTACCCGGATGCGGTTGCTCTCCTCACATTGAGGGGATTAAAGGCTGCCGCCACCCATTTTGGCACGTACCCCCATAGCCTAATTGTCCCCTACACCTCATATCAGGTTCAGGTCTTGAGTGCCACGTCAGATAATTGGGCAATATTAGTTGCCTCATTTCAAGGTATTATTGATAATCATTATCCCAAAAATCTTATTTTACAATTTACTCAAACCCAAGCTTTCATCTTCCCACGAATGGTAGTCAGTGAGCCGATACCACAGGGAAGGGTTGTTTATACTGATGGCTCCAAAACAGGAATTGGAGCCTATGTTATAGATGGCTGTACCACCACCAAGAATTTTCAAGAAAATTCACCACAGGTCATGGAATGCCTGATAGTTTTAGAGGTCCTCTCTATATTCCAAGAGACATTAAACATTGTTTCTGACTCAAATTATGTAGTTAATGCTGTCAACAGGTTGGAAACAGCTGGATTTATTAAACCTACCAGCAGGCTCACAAATATTTTTGGTCAGATACAGGCCACGCTTATTAAGCACTGCGCTCCAGTCTTTATAACCCATATCAGGGCCCATTCTGGCCTCCCAGGCCCTATGTCTCGTGGCAATGCACAGGCAGATCAGGCTACACGCTTGATTGTGACATCGCTTGTAAGCTCTCCAGTTGATCAGGCATGGAAATTTCATGGATTTTTTCATGTAACTTCCGAGATGTTGCAACGTCGCTTTAAAATTTCTAGGCAAGCGGCCAGAGACATAGTCACTCAATGCAAAAGCTGCTGTCAGTTCTTGGCAGTCCCACATATGGGTGTCAACCTGCGAGGGATTCACCCTTTACAAGTGTGGCAGATGGATGTGACTCATATTTCATCTTTTGGTAAGTCTCAATTCTTACATGTTTCTATTGATACTTGCTCTGGTATTCTCTTTGCAACTCCCTTAACAGGAGAAAAGGCGGCCCATGTTATCCAGCATTGTCTAGATGCCTGGAGTGCCTGGGGCAAGCCAAGTATTTTGAAGATCGATAATGGTCCTGCTTACACCTCTCAAAAGTTCAGACAATTCTGTTGTCAAATGAATGTGACGCACGTGACGGGTCTTCCTTATAACCCTCAAGGTCAAGGCGTTGTTGAACATGCTCATCGTACCTTGAAGTCTTATTTTACTAAACAAAAGGAGGGATTGAAGGAGACCCTGCCCACCGGGCCTAGAACAACAGTCTCTTTGGCTCTTTTTACGCTTAATTTTTTGAATTTGGACAATCATGGCTGGTCAGCAGCTGATCGCCATTGTGCCCCATTAGGCTGTCCAAAAGACTTGGTTAAATGGAAGGACGTGTTAACCGGACAATGAAAGGGCCCGAATCCTATGTTAATGAGATCCAGGGGAGCTGTTTGTGTTTTTCCACAAGATGAAGATAATCCCTTCTGGCTGCCTGAAAGATTGACATGTTGCCTCCCTGGGGATGACCCTCCCAAAGATGGCCCTACAGCAACCTCAGCGGTGGATGGTGCTGGTGACTTATCTGAGGCCACCGGAGAGCTTCAGTGGGCTATTCTGTCTGCTTATCCAAAGCTGATGCCCATTAGACATGATTCACCTGTGCTCCCGAGATTTTTCACCACAAATTATCTCCCTTATCTTCCCTATGAGGCTGATTTATTTTTATTAATAGTTCTTTTGCTCTATGTATCAATTATTCTTGTTTTATTTCCTGCTGTTGGGATGCTCAAAAGAGGTCTGTGTGGACCTCTCTGTGCTTGAAGGATAGTCATCTTGGATGTCTTCTCTTTTTTCCTATTTTAAGAAATGGGTGGGAATAGGGTTATTTGGCGTGCTTTTGTGCGCAGGCTTGGCGGGTTCCTTATTCATGATCTGGAGACTGTGCAATCAATTTCAGCGATTTAGGATGGTGATGGCACAGGCTTTTGCAGCACTGTATCAAGGAGAGTCGTCAGGCATCTGGAGGTCTATTTTAAAAAGAATGATGACCAAACTTTCTTGCCCACAGGGTCTTTGCTCCATGATTGGACCTGGTAAGTCAATGATGGAGTGACAGGTAAGACTCAGTCCACCTAAGACAGGGAGGTCTCGGGTGGGGAGGCCAACCCAATGACGGGTAAGGATCAGGTACTGCACTCCTTATCAGGCTCAGGTCCATCATGAGGCCATTCAAATCAAGGCTGCAACCCCCCCCCTCCAAGAATCACACTGTGAGTCTCAGCTTTTGTACCTGGAGGGTTCTACCCATTGCACCCAGTAAAGTGAGTCTCTAGCTGTCCTTTGATTTGGTCAAATTAAAGTAAAAAGGGGGAGATGTAGTGAGCCACGCATGCGCACTCTCGCACAGCCATCAACTGTCAAAAGTAGCCATCAACTGCCAAAAGGTGACGTAGCCCGAGATGTCACATCAGCCGAGTCGCACAAGCCAATAGAATAGGGACACGCCAACCCAGGGGCTATTTAAGGAAGGCTGTTTCCTCCTTCAGGGTCTTTCCTCTCCTCAGCTTCAATAAAGCTTGCTACAGAAGGATCCTGGCATCTGTGTGCGTTCTTGCTGGCGAGAAAGTGACGCGGGTCACATGTAATTGTAGCTTCATAGATAAATTGAGTATTGTTCCTGCTGTTTCTATTCTGTGGAATAGTTTGAAGAGAAGTGATATTAGATCTTCCTGGAACTTCTGATAGAATTCTGCACTAAAGCTGTCTGACTCCGGACATTTTTTGGTGGGGCGATTTTTAATGACTGCTTCTATTTCTTGCTATGGTGGGGGAACTTGGTTCTGATGATGCCAAGTAACTTTGGTTTCTGTTGTTTACATTCTTATGCTTGCCTTTCACCATTTGGTTAGCTGTAGTGCTACTCACAATCACTGGTTCTGACTGGAGTCTGCCTTTCCAGTTATTCTGGTTGTGTCAGAACTCCTCAGTGTCCAAATGTCTCTATGATCTGGAGCTCAACCTGTTCGGTGTACAGTGGTTCCTCTAGGATATCTCAGGATATGGTGTCTTCATGGTAGTAGACTAGCTAGGTGTTTGCTTCTCTGAGTGTA
>JANHMN010000009.1:18966973-19039537 GCA_030674055.1 Rhabdomys pumilio
CTTTCTTTCTTTCTTTCTTTCTTTCTTTCTTTCTTTCTTTCTTTCTTTCTTTTTTGTGAGTATATATAAAGATCCAAGAAACAATGAATGAAAATAAGGAAGAATGAACAAAAGGAAAATAAATCAAAAGGAAAAGGAAAGGACATAATTGCTCCTAGGTATGGTGCGAGAGAAATTTGTTATAGATATTTGGAAGAACATAACCAGAGGCAATGACATCTGGGAGAGTCTAGATTTGGAGGAATGGGGAAGGAAAGGGAAACGAGGAGACCCGAAGGTACAAAGAGTGATTAACCAAAATGGTTAAATTACATAGAGAAGGCCAACCTATCCCCCAAGACTGGAAAGTTTAGGATGTGGGGCCAGTATATGCCAGCCAGGAGGGCCATTTAACAAGTAGAGACTAAGGGATTGCATGGAGAACCTGGTTGCCAAGTCCACTTTGATATGTTTGAAAACTATCACAATAGCATCCTAGGCTGTTTTGTTTATCTACAGAATTCAGAATATTATTGTGCTAAAATAGATATTCCATTTTTTTTAAATGAGATGGGAGAAGTGGAGCTCATTTGCAGAGCATTTGCTTGTAATGTGTTAGCTCGAAGTCCATCTCCAGTGTCTGAAATAAAGAAACAAGACACAGTTCAAAAACTCCAGAGTATCACAGCACATCACAGAAGATCTGGATTCCTACGTCTTGTCTTCTCTTGGGGGAGAATAAAGGTCTCCTGACTCTGCCCCCATTTGTCTCAGTAGCAGCTAATACATCAAATATTGATCATAGAAGGACTGGGCTCTCTCAGTTAGCCATTCCTACCTCCATCAGTGTCTTTCACACTTTAAGACTTTAATCTCTATAGAGATTAAACTTAATCTCTTAATTTTAAACCTGAAACACGTCTTTTTAAACTACATTTAGTTTATCAATTTCCATGTAGTCACCAATAGTAATGAGATTTAAAGTGAATCTACATGACTGTATGTTTCAAACAGAGAGGTGAAATTAAGGAAGGGAGTACTTCTTTGTGGAAGTAAAGACCGCATCAGACTTTTAATTTATCCTGTATCTAGGGTAAAGATTGCATCTTCGCCATCCCACCTACCTGCTTGGATGTGCTCATCTTTATTAGTTTACTGCTAACTAGGTTAGGTGAAGTGCGACAACTGTAATAAGTCGGCTCTAGTAGGTGTTGGACTGATAAAAGTTTGGAAAATAGGTGAATTCTTAGAATAAAATGTCAGAGGATGTATACCCAAAGTTTATTCCTTAGCTCTGCTAATGAGGCAAAAGAGTTATGCAAATTTTTGTGTTTACTGTGTGTGTGTGTGTGTGTGTGTGTGTGTGTTTACCTGTGTGTGTACATTCACACAGGAAATTTAAAGTTGACGTTGGATTTTTTTCATTGATCAATTGATTCTCTGTCTTGTTTTTGTATTTTAAAGATAGAATTGCTCACTGTATTTACAGTTCATCAGTTTGGCTAGACTGATGGACCATCTAGCCCTAGTGATATTCTTGTCCCATCCCCTAGTGCTTGGGTGGCAGGTACACACTATCATATACATTATGTGAGGGCTGATGACACAAACCCAGTTCCTCTTGTTCCTGTAGCAAACACCTAATTAGGTGTCTCTAGCCCTTTCTTTTGTTTACATTGCATGTTATATATTTTAAAACATTTGCTTATGTTATTTTGTTTGTGTTTATTGTATATGTTTTAGTCTTGTCAGGAATCTGCTGCATGTCATAGCATGCATGTGACAGTTAGAAAAGAACTTGTGGGAATCAGCTGTCTCCTTCCACCATGTGGGACTGAGAGATAAACTCAGGTTATCAGCACTAGCAGTAAGTGCTATTACAAGCTGAGCCATCTCACAAGCTTTTTTTTTTTCTCTTCTCATTTTTAAAAACAGAGAAATAAAATAAAACAAAAAACAATTATAAAGAAACCATCTTGTAAAAACCTAAATATAGTCAGGCATGGTGTTTGTAACACTTTGGGGGACTGATGGAGAGCTAGTCATAAATTGAGGGTTAGCTGAAGCTACATCCTAAGTTTTAGGTCATGTTGGACTATGATGTGAGACACTGACCAAAAGAAAAACAAACAAACAAAAAATACAAAACAAGGTAAATCATAACTGCATATTTCCTATGTATACCCTTGTGGATGCAATTAATACAGCTTCAGGGGCTTAAGGTATGGCTTCCTAGTAAAAAGTACTTGCTGCTATTGATGAGAACCCAAGTTCCACTCTGTTAACTCAGGTTTCATTTCAGACACATCGCAGACACCTGTAAACTAGAGTTTCAAATGGACCCAAGGTCCTCTTCTGGACTCTCCAGGCACCACTATTCGTGTGTACATACACAAACACTCATACACAGACACATCAATACACACAAATGTAAAAATATAATAGAAATTTAAAAATTGTTGTATCACACAAGTGTTTTATTTGTTTGGTTAAAGTTGCTTTAAGATATTTTATATTATTTTGGGGCCAATGTGAAAGGGGCTGGTTCCCTAATTTATTTCTCAATCCATTTGTTATTTGAATGTAGCAGGGCTACTGATGTCCTGAAAGTGTTTATCACCTGTATTAGTTCCCTAGTTGCAGGGATGATTAGCTCGCACATGGTCATGCGTGCGTGGGATCCTGTTGGGCAGAGTTGTGGTTTCCTCGGGTCGGCCACTCCAGGGACTGCGACTCTGGGCAGCAGAAGCACACGTGGGATGACACTGGGCTGTGAGAGAAGCCGCTCAGCTCTCCCCCAAGGCGGGGAGATCTTAGTCTGAAGCACTGTGGGGGTGCAGGGCTCTCCAGCGTACCCGGAGGCCAGTGGTCTCCACTAGGAACCCCCCAGACACTGCTTGATACTGTACGCGTGGCACGATGAGCTTGCTTGGTTGACTGCAGTCCCCTTGGCTGGAACGCAGAAAGGTCCTCAGGCATCAGATTAGGCTCAGAGGCTGCAGTGACAAAGGTGACAACAGTGACAACAACGGCTCATTAAAGGTCTTCTCCATGGTTCCCCACAGTGGGCCCCAAAGACAGGAGAAATTCCATGGTCTCAAAAGGGTTTATTTTCATAGGGGATAGTAGATAGTTTTTAAAATCAGTTTGTTTACATGATGGATTACATTTACTGATGTTGATATACCGAAACATCCCAACATCCCTGCATCTCTGAAATGACCTTTGTGATGTGTTCTTGGATTCAGTTTACAAGTGTTTTGTGAGTAGGTTTACATCTCTGTTCATGGAAGAAATTGGTCTATAATTCTCTTTCTTTGGCGAGTCTTTATGTACTTTGTGTATCAGGCTAACTATGGCCTCGTAAAATGAATTTGGCAATGTTCCTTCTGCTTTTATTTTGTAGAATGATTTGAGGAGTATTGGTATTAGTTTTTCTTTCAAACTCTGGTAGAATTTCAGGCTAAGACTGTCTGGTGTTGGGCTTTAATTTTTTCTGGGGAGACTTTGAGTGACTGCTTTTATTTCCTTAAGGGTTATAAATCTGTTTAAATTGTATATGTGATCTTGATTTAACTTTGGTAAGTGGTGTCTATTAAAACTTTTTCATTTCTTTTAGATTTTCCAATTTAAAGTGTTTTTGTTGTTGATGATGATGATACTTTTGTTTTCTTAAGGTTTATATTCTTTATGATCTAATAATTTTTGAGATTTCTTCACTTTCTGTTGTTCTGTATCCATCGCCCTTTTGGGTTTTGTTAATTTGGATATTCTCACTGTTAGTTGATTTAGTCTGGATAAGGGTTTATTTAATCTTGCTAATTTTCTCAAAGAACAAATTGTTTCTTTGATTCTTTGCATTGATTTCGTTGTTTCTAATTTATTGATTTCAGCACAGAGTTTGATTATTTCTTACCATCAACTTCTTTTGGGTGTGCTTAATTCTTTTTGTTCTAGTGCTTTTGGTTGTGCTGTTAAACTAATAGTATATGATTTCCCAAAAATTTTTTAAGTGTAAGCTCTGAATGTTAAGGATTTTTCTTTAAGCATCATTTCCATTGTGCCCATAAGTTTGGTTATTTTCATTTTCGTTGAAAATCTTTATTTTCTTTCTTCATTTTAGTCTTGACCCATTTTTCATTCAGTTGCGAGTTGCTCAGTTTCTGTGAGTTTGTAGGCTTTTCTTGGTATTTAGCTGGTTGTTTTAATTTTCTTAGGTCTGTTGGGGACTTTGTGACTGAATATGTGATCATTTTGGACAATGTCCCATGAGGTACAGAGAAGCAGCTATATTCTTTTGTGTGGGGGTGAAATGCTCTATAATATCACTTAGGTCTTGTTTATAACATCTGTCAGCTCTATAATTTCTTAGTTTTTGTGTGGACGACCCATCTGTTGGTCAAACATGGATATAGAAGTCTCCTGCTATCCAATTATGAGGGTAAATATGTGTTTCAAGCTGTAGCAATGTGTATTTTAAAAACTCATGTGCCCTTTTGTTTTGGACATAGATGTTAAGAATTGAAATGTTATTTTAGTGGATTTTTTTCCTTTGATGAGCATGTAGTGTTCTTCCCTATTTCTTTTGATCAGCTTGGGTTTGATGTCTATTTTGATTTTGCCTGGATTTTGTAAAGGGATTTATTCATTTCCTCTTTGGGGATCTCTATGATGTTCATATAATTCTCAGCCCCTGTGATCTATAGTTCTCAGCTCCTGTCAACTAGACATTTCATGTATCTCTCAGAAGCAGTAGGAGAAATGTGGGTACAACTTAAGCCTCGGGAAGAGCAGCTAGGGCGTTAGCAGGGGTGGCCTGCTGAGTTTGAGGTCTGGGGTAAAGCAACAACTGGGAGGAGTGAGGTTAGAAGGGAAGGACCCTTAGGATTGACACAGATGAGACCAGAAGGCTGCCAAGGGTTTTCTTCTGCAGAGCTGGGGATGAGACTAGTGTATTGGATCTAGCGAAGCAGAGAGAGAAGACATGGTCAGCAGGCAACCTGCCTGGAATTTTTGCAGGCAAGTCCTGTGGTTTAGCAGGTATTACCTACTGAAATTGGGTGCTGGAAAAAAGCAAAAGTGGGGTGAATGAGGTTTGGGCTTAGGGATGGTGTATTGGATCCTCTGGAGATATTGACAATGGGAAGGAACACTGGAACTGGAATCCCTTTGCAGCCCTAGAGATGGGAGATTGGATTTGAGAAGAGAAGGCTGTGGTGAGGGTCTTCAATTAGCTTACCTGTTTCCCTATTCAGTTTAGCTGGTGTGTTCTTAATGAATGCCTGCTATTGTTGGAGACTGAGATAATGGGATTTGTTTAGGGAAGGAACAACAAAGGTTCTCTGTTGGAGATGGGGTCAGAGAGGGATGGGAAACCGTGGTGGGTTTCCTGCTGCACTGCAAGGGATGAAAAGGAAAAAATGGTTTCTTATACTTGGGGGGGGGCAAGTATAGTATATAATGTAGCTTTAGATTACTTCTTTCTTGTTAATCTAGCTAAAGATTGCCTAAAACATTAGGTATTTGTTTTGAAGAACTCTCATGCTTCAAAACAGTTTTGAGCTCACACAAGAACCACATGAAGGTAAGATGTGCATCAGAAATTCACTGGTTTTGGTTAAGATATTGTTATAATAGCAAGGGAAGGGTTGCCTCAGATTCAAAGAATTATGAAAAAACTCTCAAAAGGACACCAGCCACCTCTGAACAGCTAGCAATGCTCTCTGTGTAAAACAGGCTCCTGGATTCTGTTATCTGAACAAAATGATTTCAAACTCATGCCTCCTGCAGCTCTTTCCTGTGAAAGAGACTCGTAGAGATAGGATGACTGCCATTCAAACTGCAACCTCATTTTTCCCTCTCTGGCTCACAAGCTGATGGGAACTATACATTTGCCATGTCCATTTTTAAAGATGAATGCATGACTAGCACATGATAATGCACTTCAATATTTAGTCAATTTTAAACTGAATGACAAGTTGAAAATCTTTCCAAAAGTCTTGATCCAAAGAAATATTGATGTTATCTGTCTGTCATGTCTAATGGAATTGGTCTTTATTTTTAAGAACCTATGATCAGTAGTATATTCATAAAGAGAAATGTTTTTGTATTCTCTCTTATGTAGTATACATGAAAAGTTCCATATATCTGACTCAATATTCCCTGTTCTACTATCTACAGTGGAAAAACATATGTAGGTTAGGTAATAATTTAGAATATATTGAAGGAAAATGTCGAATGTTTGAAACCAAGCACAGCAGCACACATTTCCAATGTCCAGGTACTTGAGAGTTAATAAAAAATAAAAATAAAAAAAATAAATAAATAAACACAAGTTTGAGGTATTCTCTATAGTCGAGAGACGACCTATGAAAACATATCTTCAGTTTTCTGTGAGTGAGTTCAATAAGTATGTGGCAACCCAAAGTAAAAGAGTAAGTACCTGATATATATACAGAGAGACAGACAGACAGATGATAGAATAGATACATAGATAATAGATAAATATAAATAATAGATGATAGATAACAGATAAATATAAATAGATGATTGATAGATTAATGATAGATAGACAGAAAGTAGCAAAACATCATCACATCGAGCACTCAGAACATCCTGACGAAATCGATTGAGGAGGCTTAATTAAGGAAGTCATGTAGAGTTCCCAATGAACTGAATCCAAGACAAAACAGAATGATCTCTTGGGTGAGACTTGCAAGTGGAAAAAAAAAACAGATAGAGATGAAGTCATTGCAGCATGCAGCAGAAATTAGGTGGTAAAGCTGAGGCAGTTAACAACTTTTCCCATCAAGCACCTCTCCATAGATGAGCTCCCAGTGACTGACTGTCTAAATTCTTTTCCCACTGAAGACACTTTTGTATCATGGAATATGTCATGTATTATAGCAACCTCTCCTGAAGATGATTGTTGTCCAGGGCACAGTGTTTCCCCTTGGGCTGTTTTGTTGTTCTCTTCCCTGTCTTACAAAGTTATAGGGACAACCTAATGCTTAGACAAAGGGTTTTGAAAGACGCCCAAGAAAAAATATGCTTATGTTTGTAATGACAGGCAAGATAATTCCACTTTATCAACCTGTCTTGACTTGTTTCTTGTCAAACCCTGCTTCTGTTTTGCTCTTATGCACATGACACCTGATAACTCATAATGTCTGAATTATTCTAGTATCTCATATATCCTTATTACTTGAAATGTTGTCAGAGAACCTTCAATCATAGACCCTCTGACCCCCACCCAAGAGCTCATTGTAAACACAGAATTTCAGGAACAATACAGGCTAGGATAATAGCTCAGTTGGTCATGTGCTTGTTTGCAAGCATAAGGGCCTGAGTTCAATCCCCAGAATGAATGTTAAAAATAACTAAATGAATAATAAAGTATCTAACCTATTTGGTGAGTTCCATGTTGCTGAGGGACCTTGTTAAAAGCAACACAACAATGCAGGGGGTATAGCTTCTGTTTCCTTCCCACACATGATCCCTTTAGTTCTGTGAGCTCTGCTCTATGTACATCTTTCTTCTCTTCGGCATTTGGTTAACTGTTACTCTGTCTTCTTTGTCCCTTCTTGACCTTCTTGTAGAAGTTGTCCTCCATTAGGCTTTTGTAACCCTCACAAAGTGACTCTTCTAATAAACCTTTCTTTTTATATCCTTTGCTTGTCATGCAAGCCTGAGAAATTAAGTTCTATCTCCAAAACCCATATGAAAAATGGCAGAATCTGTGATAGGCATATGCAAACCCACATGGGAAGTAGAGACAGGAGAGTCGCTAGCCTAGAGTACACAGTACAGCAGCAGAAAGAAGACCTTTCCTCACATCTGGTGGAAGTACAGAACAGAGTCTGACCATTGCAACACGTATACAATGCACACAAACACACATACACACACATACACACATGCACACATGCATGTACCCACATGTCCATGCACAATATAATTATAAAAGAGCATTAATCTAAATAATTGCAAAATTAAGCAGTTAGTGAAAATGAAAAAAAAAGTTCAGATTGATACTGTGTAAACTGTATTCCTGAAAATAACTAAGACCCTCTACCCAACATTCAGTTACCAAGTATTAAAATAAGATCTAATCATTGTGCATCCAGTTTAATTATGGTTCACTAATGCATGCATAATTCTTCCCCTTCACACCCATCGCTTGTATCTGCAAATGCTGTTCAGGGCTCACCTTCTCTTGTCTTTGAATTCTCCATCACCCAAGTAGAGCTGGACACGTCCTGTTTCCAAATGCACATCTTCAGAAGGGAAGTGCTGGGAGCTATGATCTTGGTTGATGTATAGGCTAGAGTAAGAGAAGATAAATCCTCAGGAATCAGTTTCTAGAGCCTAAACCAGAGAATCTCAAGAATTAACATTATATAAGTCAAAGGTAGAGCACAGAATTACTAAACAGACTCCTCTAAATATTAAATACAAGGAGATTGAAAGATGGCTTAGTAGTAAAGAGCATTTACTACTTTTGTAGAGGACTTAAGTTTGGTTTCCAACCCCACATGGGTAGCTTGCCTCCACAGACACCAACACACAATTGAATATACTCTCACATAGACAGACAGACAGACAGACAGACAGACAGACACAAATAAACATGCTTAAAGAAAAAAAATAAACAGAGTTTGGATCCTTGAAACTAGCAATCCCAGATAATGACAGACAGAGGCATGTATCAGGAAACAAGTTTATGGTACTGACTACAGTGAGGGTTATATTCATGCTCCAGCACTTGATACAAGTAGGATCAGGTTCTTAATTATAAGATATAGATTAAGCAAGCACCAGCTATTCAAAGGACCATTGCTATGCATAGCAAATCATCACTCTCCAGGAGAAGTGTGTGACTGACTCCTAGATCTAAGATGTCTACTGACTAGATGCAGATGCAGCTTTCTAAATAAAAGAAAAGCATGAAAAGGATAAGTGAATTTGTTCTCAGTTTGACCAAGCAGGAAAAAAAATCTAAGTTGCCTTCCCAGAATATATAGAAATTTTATAGTTCATATGAAGGATTATTTGTAGAATGCAAAAGCAAATAAAAATATGTATATATCATAGATATATGATAGACAGATTAGACAGACAGACAGATGGAAAGATAAACATATGATATATAAATGATAGACAAATAGGTAGTTAGGTAGATAGATTATAGAGGACTGACAGATGATTTCCTGAGATCCTTCTGGACCAGGTCCAAGTCTCTGGCCACAGTTTCAGCTTCTTCTCTCTACATATCATGAATGCCTATAGGAAGCTGTGCCGAAAAACTTAAGAAGAATGTAGGATGACAATGACTGGGATTCTGAGTCAAAACCATTGGGCTTTCCTGGAAGCCCAATATAGGACATCATGAGAATCTTAGCTCAAAAGGAGGGACAGCAGTTTTCTTAAAGAATACATGGAGTAGGAACCCTTTCATCTGCTAGTCTGCCAGCCTTTGATATGAAGAGCTGCTGTGAATATGTGCTGTGAGGTCTACTACACTGCATTCTCTGAGTTAAAGTTGACCATGGTATCTCCATTTCTATGCTTTCATTATTAGCAAATCACAAGCATGGAAAAAATGATGAGGCCTGTTTGCCTGGAATGCAAACAGACAGAGCACTGATGAGTCCTATAGATATGCAATGACATAAGATTCTCGAAAGTGACTACAGGATGAAAACATTGTTTTATTTTATTTTATTATTTTATTTTATTTATCTACTTGTTTACTTGGTGTGTGCATATGAGTTTTCATGAGTGTGTGCATGTATTTTTGTGGGTGAGCATGCACTTGTGTGTACATGCATTTAAAGGATAAAGATCAATGTTGTAGAATGTCCTCCGCTATCAGCAATTTATTTTCTGAGATGAGTGTACCCTTGACCTGCTAATTGAAGTTAATTAGCAGAAAAATTCATTCCTCCTCTCCATGCTAAGATATATGTGCAGTTCTAGATTTTTACGTTGGCAGTGGGCTTCTTAATTCAGATTCTACTTTACCAAGAGAAACATCTTCCCAACGCTTCCCACATTTTCTTTCTAAGAAAGGGTCTCATGTGCCCAAGGATCTACTTCACTACATAGCTGAAGATGAGGTTATTCTGGTCCTCGTCATGTCATCTCCCTAGCACAGAGACTAGAGGTATTTACCACCATATTCAGTTTATCTGATGATGGAGTCTTAACCCAGGCCTTTGTTCATACATGGCAAACAGCTTACGAGCACAGCCATGTCTACAGTCACCGAAACAATATGCTCAGAAGGCATTTGGTAGTTTTTCTACATATTACTGTGTACTCCATATATAATGGAAAACTTAGTATGTAAACTTGAAATTTCATTATTAATCTTTTGGTCTGATCAAATCACAGATTATTAGTGGTACTTAGTATTGCCCCCTGAAACCTTTCTACTGGGAGAGGTTTGGGAGCTAGTTCAAAGTAGGAGTCAGAGTCAGAAAGAATCCCAATACCATTTGCAAAAAAGCAGATGCCCTGTGTGCTATTTCTGCTTAAATGCAAAGAGAACCAAACCATCCATTAGTACTCTCTACTTCCCCAGAACAAATACATAATTATTAGCTCATCCATTATACATGGTGTTAATGGATAACACAAAGAGGAGAACTTGGCAAGGGACATTTCTCTTTAGGAGCCTAAAGGTCAAGGATCTGAACTAACACTCGGTATTTAGTAAGGGTGTAGGACACATCTATTCTATAATTGATCATTCAGGATATGTTCTCGTTTACTCTTAATAAAACCCTACAAGCAAGTGTCAATCACAGAGTCAAAGTGGAGAAATGAATGAAAATAACAGCAACTGGGTGTGTTCTTCCTGCCAAAAATGCTAATGGACATAGGAGCTACCTTGTATATGAAACCCAATTTGTAGTGTGTGGACTGGTGCCCTGAGGAAACCAGTGAGTTGCTCTTGATGACTCAACCCAAGCCTCCCAACACTGGGCTTTACTTACTTAACTTACAGAATGATACTAATTTCATTATAGCCATTTTCAATTCTCTCTCTCTCTCTCTCTCTCTCTCTCTCTCTCTCTCTCTCTCTTTCTCTGTGTGTCTGTGTGTGTTGTATATAATTGTTTTATGTCCATTTACATATGCGTATGTGAGTGCATGTTCCTCTGTTGGTTGGAGGTCAGCATCAAGTGCCTTCTTTCATTATTCCCCAAACTCATTTTTTGTTAGGGTCCTTACTGTTCCTGAAGCTTACTTATTGATTAGACTTCCTGACCAGTGAGCTTTAGGAATCTGTCTTTGCACTTCCCTCTTAGCAATGAGGTTTCATATGCATGTCATCATGGCTCAATTTTATGTAGCTACTAGGGATTCGAACTTGGGTCCTTATGCTTGCTCACTAGCCACTTGAAGCCACATTCCCAGCCACTTATTTATAATTTTTAACTAAGTGAAGACCTTTGGGGGCCCAGGTGAACTAAAGTACTTCTCAATATGTGTTTCAATAAGGAATAAAAATTTCCAACAATTTGTAGTTACCCTACAATATCTAATGGTGTGTTATGTGTGCCATTGGTAGCTGAAGGGAAACTGAGAAGCAGTCAGCAGAAAATGTCAATGTTAGTGTCTTATGCTGATGGAACACTGGTTATAATGCAGTTTTAAAAAATAACCTTATCCTTTTAATAAATGTATTTTTACATTTATTAAATACATTTAATAATGTATTTTTACATTTATTAAAAGGATACATTTATCATTTGGGTTAAGTTTGAAGTTACTGCTCTTGCACAGGGTTAGATATCCAGAAAATTAGGAATGACAGTAGGAAAGATAATCTTTATAGAATCTCATGAAAAGTAATTGTTCTGACACAAAGGTTAAATACACAGAGATCCTTCTGAGGAACCAACTGGCTTATTATTTATGATTAAGGATCATGTAATTTTTTGTATGTATGTATGTATGTATGTATGTGTGTTCACCTGGGTGGAGGTACATGTGTCTACACAGAGCTGTATATACATGCAGAAGCCAGAAATTTATGCCATGTCTTCATTAATTTTTTTCCAGCTAATAAATTGAAGCCTCATCTTTGAATTTATATTAGATCATTTCAATTCAGCTGGTTTAGCTATCTAGTTTGCTTTGAATTTCCCATTTCTGGTGGCTGTGGACTGGAATTACAGGCAGACTTTGATGCCCTCCAGACATTTATGTATGTTCTGGAAATCTGACCTTAGTTCTTGAGGCTTCAATACAAGTACCTTACCTACTAAGCCATTCCTCTGGACAATCAAATAATATTTCTTGAAATAATTTCAATGATTTTCTTGAAATATATATATGTATCCCTCTTTAGCATACTCAAAACAGATGTAACACTTGATCCCTCTTGCAAAGAGTGAAGGAAAGACAGTCAGAGTTTATGTATCTGCACTTACATGTCTGTTCTATGGAAGTAGTCCTCATTGATATACAGAGATATTAGTTGGTATTCAAATAATTATCGAACTTGGGTGTCATAATCTATGCTCCAAGTCAAGTCCAGTCACCTATGCTCAATAAGTCAGTAAAACGGTCAAGGTAAAAGAGAGAAGAAAAAGGAGATTTATTCAACATGGTGACACTGGGATAAGAGACCAAGAGATCCAGTGAACTCCCCAACTCCCACCCCCAAATTTATCTTTGAAATCCTTACATGAGATCAAAGGTTAAATAAAGAGCTAAGGCTATACACATCTAAGCATTCTCAGTCAAGGCCTGATCCTGCCCACAGTGGAACGATCATTTTCTGGGCTTCAGTCTCGTCCTGTAAAGAGGTCTGACACATTGTTAGAACCCTGTGAAATCTGCTTCTGAGGGACAACCCCCACCGCACAACATCGTTCTCTCCTTCCAGTATGAGTTTCCATTTCCTTTGGGTCTATTGCTTCAGTAGTCTGATGGTCATGTTGAGAAATCTTGATTTCTTCAAGACCTGATTCAAAGCCAGTGTACTGAGCAATGAGTGACTATAACCACTTTAGATGTCCTGGAGATGAAAATTGCCCATCTCACCATAAACGTACTAAAACCTGAACTAAAACCTGTCTGTCTGATCCCAAAGTCCCTGCCCTCACTCCTTCAACCACACAACTTCCAATAGCTCAAAATCTAAGAAAAACAAGTGATGTAAATTAAGCCTTTGCCCGAAAGCATCAGAGCCATAGCATAATGGGTAATAAAATATTTACAATATCAACAGGGTCAATGATAAGTGCACTTTTGAACAACAACAACAAAAGACTGGAAGGAGGCAGGACAATGCTGAGAGTGGTTGCATCATATTTTGTTTTGCTATTTTAGTAATGGAAAATTTTTAACGCAGAGCAGGAAAAGTGCATTTCCGGGCAAGGCTATACATTAGGTTGCAGTGAAATGCCTGGAGAAGAGCAGCAGGAAGCCATCCTCTTGCGCTGCTGAGTCTGGACACTGGCTTTGGCATACTGCCGCAATCTGAGAAATGACAATCTTAACTTTGTACCCAGGTTAGGAACAGCAGTCATGACTGGAGGAGAAAACCAAAGAAAGGGGTAGCGAAAGCCTTCACCTACAATCTCGAATAATGAGAGACTGCCAGGTGCTGCCTTGATCAGACAGAGCAGACGTGACCTGACCATGGAGGTGGAAATGTATAGGCAAACCTAAATGAGCTGAAACAGAAAATGTCTAGTGCTTGTCTAGTGCTGACTCTGTGGGAATCTTCTAAAGAAGAGCACTTGGGGTACTTCTTCCTCTTCCTACTTACTGTATGGTGGACTCAGTGTAGTAGAAGACAGGTTGAAAAAACGAAGAATAGTTGATTATGGTGAGAATCACGTAACTTCTATCCTTACTATTGTCAACCTTTCCTCTTCTTCTTCCCTTTCACCTCTCTTTTGGCTCTTTCCACTCCCCAGTTTCTCTCATTTATTTCTTTGACCCCTCCTTACTCCTTGTTTCTTTCCTCTGTTGCTTCGGACATGTCCACTCCATATGAATTCCCCATTTCCTGACTTATCAGGATTATCAAATGTACTGATTATAAGTTCCCTAATCAATGACACTCAACCCATCTGTTCTTTTAATGAAAAATCAGAATTTTCCTTTTGGTTCTAATGCAACACTAAAGAAATTCTCCAATGTTGGCAGAGCACCACTTCCTCTGGTGACCTTGCCATACAGCATGGCCTTACACTTGAAAACATCCTCCTTGATTTGAAGTGGGTAATTTTAAAGCTCATATCATCAGTGCAGTACATGTGCAGCCTCTCACACAATGCAAGTATGCATGAGGGCTTTGGTGAGCTTTAGTACCTATGCCAGCCTTCCCCAGAGGAGTCCACATATGTCTGAGATTGGATATTCAACCTCATGAACTTAACACAAAGTACATCAAAACCATTAGAGAGAGGGCTGCTTGAAGGCCATGGCTAAGATCAGAGGCAGCTTCTCTCAGCAATGCTTCTTATGCTGAGGATGGATGTTTGAAGGTGACAGGCAAGGTCACAAACCTAAGTTTCTGATTTCAGCATTCAAGACTGTTTATCTCACCTTTTGCTGTCATTCAGTCTTGCCTCAGAAGACTTTTTTATTTTTGAGAAACAAAAGAACACTTGATAGAGAGGTATTTGTGTTGTTTTGGTGTTTGTTCTTGGTTTTGCTTCTACTTTTGAGACATAATATCTGTCTGCATATTCCTGGCTGACTTGGAACTCACTGCGCAGACCAGGCTGAGCTCAAATTCACAGAGATCCACTTCCAGTGTTATAATTAAAGGTGTATGCCACCATGCCCAACTGAATGAATTTCTCTCTCTCTCTCTCTCTCTCTCTCTCTCTCTCTCTCTCTCTCTCTCTTTCTCTCTCTTTCTTACTTACTTTGTGTCGCCCTCTCTCTTTCCCTCTCCCTCCCTCCTTCACTCACTCTCTTGCTTTCTTAATTGTTTGCTTCCTTGCTTGATCGCTATTTTTTTCTTCCTGTGTCTGTCACATGTGTGTGGAGTACTCACAGAATCCAGAAACAGGCATCAGATACCCTGGAGCTAGAGTTGCAGACAGTTGTTAGCTGGCCAAGCTGTATGTTAAGACCTGAATTCTGGTCTTCTGCTTGAGCAGTAAGCTCCCTTAACCTTGGGACATTTCTTCAGCCTTTGCTTTCTTTGTTTTTAAGAGTTAGAGCAACTGGGAAGGAAATAGACATGTCTTATGTCTTTGATGAGTCTGTCATGGAGGGAACTCTAGGACAGAAAACAGCAAAACAGCAGTTTCCTGTTTTGTTCCCGGAAGCGAACTGTGTGAGTATGAATCACAATGTCCCAACAACTGTATGTCCCTGGCTTCCTGTAAGCATGCCTATGAGTCTTAGATGTTCCATTAGAGAAAATGTGTTTTGGTCTGCGAAGAGAAGAGTGCACTTGTGTGAATTCCGTCTGTTTTTTGTGATGATGCAGGTATGCTATGAAGATATTAGAATCAAATTACAATGTTTTTCCAGCTCTGATGTGATTCTCTTAGTTGCTGCAGGGACACAGCAACTGGACAGAGAAACAGCCAGGAGCCATTGTATTTCAAAATCATTTATTCTTAAAAGTTCATGCAGATATGCCTAGGAGGTATCCTAAAAGTGACCATTCCCAGTGGTTTGGTTTGGGTTTCTCTCCTAACCCATTCTGCTATGTGATTATCTTGTCTGTCAAGTCAAAACAGATTCAGGGGAAATTACATAGAAGTGGACAGAGACAAAATGATACAGAGAAGTAAGCATGAAAACCATGAAGCAAGAAGGAATACAAGAATACATATTTCAGAAGCCAAAAATGATGACAAATGTAATTGTCTCTGAAAGCATAGTGCTCTCCCAAAATGTGTTCTCAATGTAGATGCAAATTATATTGAAAATCTTCAGTGAGTTATACATTGTGGTGTTTGCCTGGATTCCCAGATCTTGAGAAGATCAAGCTGGAAAACGATGGGTTCAAGACCACCATAGATCTTGACTGAAAAAAGGGAGCAAAACAAGGGAGAGGGAGAGAAGGAAGAAAAAAAGAAAGGGGAGCAAGTAGAGGAGAAAGAGAAGGAGGTAAATAAATCACCTCAAAAGTAAGAGAAAGGAAAGAAAGAGTTGCAAGAAGTTTAGATTTTTAGGGCTGAAGATGTTGCTAGGTGTTAAAGTACTTGCCTAGAATATGAGAGGACCTGGGTTTGATCTCAAGAGTCCACATTAAAACAAAAACAAAATAACAGACATGCTAGCAGCCATTTATAAGCTCAGCACTGGGGAAGTAGAGATGGGAGTCCTTACTCAGTCAGCCTAGCCTACTTAATGAGTTCCAGCCAGGAAGAGAAAATACCTCAAAAAACAATGAAGAATAACAACAGAGGAGGTTGTCCTCTCTCCTGAATACACATTCACCTGCATGCATGTACACATGCATATGCTCAGAAGCACATACACCTAGATAATAAAATAAATACAACACACAAATCTATCTATCTATCTATCTATCTATCTATCTATCTATCTATCTATCTATCTATCCTATCTAAATTTTAAAGCAAAAAGATCTTAAGTGAGGCATTTATTTTACCAGTGATAGAAGATAAATTTTTACTCTGTTCATGTCTGAGTTTCAAAAGTTCAGTTTTGCTTAGTAGGAACTAGAGATGAAAGTCACTCTCTTTTGTGGTCCAGGAGATTTCATCTTTTTCCACAAAGGTCTATGAACAGTTGGCATGGAAACCATGTGCCACTTTTGTTGTGGGGAAGAGAAAGTTGTGGGTAGAGGAGTTCATATATGCTAATGGAAAATAAACTCAAAGTGCATATCTTACATCATCTGCATGGTGTGAAGGGCATTTATTCAGGATTTAAAGTTTCTGGCAATATTTCATAGGTTTATAACTAATAGAGTAAGTGAACAGCTTTAGGGAATGCCACCCACAAATACAGCTGTGGTAGTCATTGGACTTTCGCTTGTGTCCCTACTTAACAAAGCCATCTGCCAGAGAACCCGTGTGTCAGAACACCCTAGGATGGCTTGAGTCAGTTTATAAGAAGTCAGTATGTGAAGAAAAGAATGTGGTATGGGACAGCCGCATGTGATTCCAAGTTGACTAACATAGAGATGGGATTGGTCAGGCCCCATCACTTTGTCTAAAGTGTTGGCCAGGCTAGTTGTGGAGGTTGTTCAGGGATACTGCCAAGAAATGTGTTATGGCAGCAGATACAGGAGAGGAGTTCAGGAGATCATTGAAAAGATGCTGATTACCTGGCAGGGAGAAGCCTACTCATATTTGGAGGCTTTCAAAGGGCAGACATAATTTCTCAATGGGAAGAAAACCTGAGGTTCATTCGACTCTACTTTAAGACATGTCAATAGTGGAAGATGAAGATGTCGCTTAGTTGACAGACTGCTTGCATCACATGTAGAAAACATTGGGTTGGTCTTTAAGACTGTTTAAACTAGACATGATGGCACACTCCTGTCATTCCAGGATTCTGACTGTAGAGGCAGGAGGACCATAGTTGACTACATACAGAGTGAGAACCAAGCCTGGAAAACATGAGATTGTCTCAAAATGAGGAGGAAGTATGTGTATGCTTGTAAGACGAGTCAGTGTGCAAAGAACTTGTGAAGTGCATTTAGATCCCAAACACCTACAAGAAGCTGGACGCTGTGGCATGTGCCTATAATCAAAGCACTTTTACCAAAAGATGGGAAGCAGAGACAAGAGACTCCATGGAGCCTTTTGGGCCAACTTGCCAGATATAGGTAGAGGTAATCAAGAAACTAATCGTAGACAAGGTGCACAAAGGGGACCAATACCAGAGATTTCCCTTTGATCCCCTTATCTATGTGTGTCATATACTGTCATATAAACTGATACACACATGAAAATGTGTAGGCACTTGTACACACATGCAAACTCACACACACACGCGCGCACACATGCTAGTGTGTGCGCGCACACACACACACAGAGGTCACACACAAATTTATAAAAGGTAAGCAGCACAAACAAGATGATGTTGTATTTTAAGTATAAGAGTAAATATCCCTCATACAGTCCTATGCTAACAAACCAGTATAACAGGACTACTTCAAAGTCTTATTTAACTATGACAATTAGGCGGTTAATATGTCCCACCATGTCCCAGTGGGGTAGGCACATGTACACAGAGAAATCAGGGTCAGCATAATAACAGAGAAAAAGGCCAAAATTCAGAAAGAAAACTGAAGGGTGTGAAATAAGGACCAGAGAGAGAGTGGCATGCATCATACAGAATTATGATGCATGTGAGAGAGCTGGCCCCAACACGTTTCATTCTGATTTGTTTTCTAAACATTATATACATGAATACTATCATTGCCTCATTTGTATCCAACATGGAGAGGGGGTAGGATGGCTATTTAAGAAAGTAAAGAACTTATCAATGATATTTTTAAAGTATTGTGTTAAATGCATCACTGCATTTTAATCTGGTACAGAGGGTAGAAAACGGCATCTGGTTAATCAGGGGTTCATAGATTATTCGGTGATACAGCTTAATGATGCTGAGATAAAATGAGGAATTGTGTATCTTCCCTGGAGCAGCATTATAAAGTATCCTGCCTGGCACTTAAAATTGATTGTGCATTATATTGGTTAAAGAGTAGCATTTGGAAAATAAAATTAAGGCTGATTTGCATTGCTGTAGAAATCCTTGCACATGCATTTAATAAGAGGGTTTGTTTTGCTTTTTCTTTTAGAACACATTTGGAATTTGGATTTATTTATATTTACTCAGTGTCTTATTCAATGACTGTGTGTATGTATGTGTCTGCATGTCTGTGTGTGTGTGCATAGGCACACATGCTCATGTGTGCTTATGTGTGTATGACAAATGAGTTGAAGTACCCACAGAAACTGGAAGAGGACAAGGATATCAAATTCACTGGATCTGTCATTATAATCTGTTTTGATTCACACACTATGGGGCTGGGATCTGAACTCAGATCCTCAGCTAGAGGAGCAAATGTTCTTACCTGGTGAGCTATTTCTCCATGCCTCATTCAAAGTTGCATTAACGAGTTTAAAAAATATGTAAGTGTAATTATTCACAAGAAAAGTAATTCAGATGATCCATATATTTCATTTAGGAATGTAAAATACAAATACACATGTTATTAATTGGAGAACATGCAACAATTCAGAAAATCTAACAAGGTGATTCAAATCATTATTTAAATTTTTTGGTTAGGAGCCTGCAGAGGCCAGAAGAGGGTGGATCCCTTAAAGCTGAAGTTTCAAGGTATTGTAAACACATGGGTGCTGTGGAAAGAACTTGTGTCTTCTTCAAGAAGAGCGATCATTTTTATATATGCTGAGCCATCTATTTACCACCTTCCATCTCATTTTGGAAAAGTGATTCCGTGTTTTATTTAACAGTTTTGAAAAGCTCTGGTCACATTGTATTATTAAATTTTGCATCTAGAATCATATGGCAGGAATTTCCCACGCTTTGATTCGCATCTGTTGATTGCGTTTTAAGCTCTAAAACTTTTTGATGCTATGTTTGATTTATGTGTGTTTCCTTGATTTGCAGTCTAGAGTAAATTCTTCTTACTTAGGTCTAGAGAAAACACTGTAAAATTATCAATAATCTCTAGGTAGTAGTATTGAATCACGTGAAAACAAACTGCTGACGAAACACGCGGAGACTTATTAACTAAATAAATCAATCAAGTCTGATTGAAAGTTCTCTATTTAGAAATTTCATTTTTCCAGTAGGGTGTTTGTGAAGACAGTAGGAGTCAAGATAGCAATGACTGGGCTGGAGGGATGGCTCAGTGGTTAAGAGCACTTGCTATGCTTACAAAGGACCCAGGTTTGATTGTCAGCACCCTACATTGGGAGCACACTATTGCCTGCAACTCCAGTTCAAGAGAATCCAAAACTGACCTCTCATCTCTAAGGATACTTGCATGCACGTGTACACACACTCACAGAGACACAAAGACACATAATAAAAGATTAAGTACATCTTTTAAAAAAGAGATCCACTACTGAAACACTTACTGTATGTAAAAAGACAGAGCAGACATGTTCCTTAATTTATGGTGTATTACATTATCTCTGGAAAAGGACTCAGGGGAGTTTTGGTTTTAACATTTTAATCATCCAAGTGAGACATATATTGATGCTGCCAAATTGGTGTTGCAAGTTAGTCTCAAGGAGGAAAATACTAAGGAAGTTTGTAGGTTTTTCTTTTCAAGTTTTTAATTATTTAATGTAAATGATCAATTGACTCTTTTAGGGACAATTAATCTTCTCTTCTCTCCTTTCCCTTACTTGCCCACTCTCTAGGAAGATTTACATTTTAAAAGGCCAGGCAAATACTACAGAGACAGTGACTGTATATCAAGGATCTGGTTGTAAATCTAAAGATAATCATCTAGAAAGATTGGTTATAAAATGGACATTTTGAGCTGAGTGTCAAAGATTTAATAAATTAAGCCTTGTCAGGCAGAAGAAGGGATTGAGTTTCAAAGTGGCTTAAAGGTAGAAAGCAGGCATTGAGAAAATTATCTACCAAATGCCCAGACATCAAATAAAGAGACTTCAATGAATAGCAGATCTGAAAAATAAACACAGTAGACAGGACCTTGGAAGTATTATGTAAAAAATAATAGTAATAGCCCAATGCTCCTGTGTTAATGAAACAAAAATCAGATGTTTACCTTTTGTTGTGTGAACTTGCTTTCATGTCAGCCCTCTTACTCCGGACAAATGCTTGTAGACAGGAAATTCAGTTCTAGAACACAAGACCCTTTCAGAGGGGGCACTACGTCTGTTTATCATGTTACACATGCACTATTTGTCAGATAACCATGTTTAACACTGTGGTAGTTTTGTCTCTAATACCAGCACAAGAGTCGTAGAAGTAGATAAATTTGTTGAGTTCCAGACTACAAAGTAAAACCCTATCATGAAAAAAAAAAGCTATTTAAAATATATCAAGCTAGAGTTCTATGGTTTGGATTTTAAGTGTTCCCCAAGTCCTGTGTATTAGAGGTATTAGAGACTTGGGCTGCAGCATGAACTCTTGGGTGGTGGCTGAAATTAGAAGAGGAGGGGCCCAGGAGGCCTTCACCTTATTGGAGGAAGGCTGTGCCATACTACTCTTTTTTTCCTCATTTTCATACTGGCTGTATCTTTTTGCTCTAACAAAAGAAGCTTCAGGGAAGAAAGGTCTATTTTGGTTCATGGTTGGAGGGCACAGTCCATCATGTCTCAGAAGGCATGACAGCAGAAGTGAAAAGTGCCTGGGCACATAGTGACATAGGAAGCAGGGGGAGGAACTCTGCTCATTGTGCCTGTTTTTATGTAGTCTATGACCCCAACCTACTACAGTGTATTTTTCTATAACAACTTACTCAATCTAGAAATTTCCTCACAGACATGACCAGATGTGTGTCTCCTAAGTGATTTAAAATCTAGCTGATTTGACTGTCACATTAACTATAGATCATATCATTGTGCTCAGTTTTCCACTCCTGGCCCTGATATATTTACTTGCTATACAGACTCAAAGCCTGTGATTTTATTAAATTGTGGCCTGAAACTGACAAGACTGTGACCCAGAATAAACTCTGTCTCCTTGTATCTTAGTTATCTTGGGTGACTATTGTAGCAAAGGAAAGCTGGCCAAGATACAAAGTAACTATGTGCTCTTTCTGAGAAAGTGGTTAGGAAGATCGTCCAGGCACAAGGGCATTACACAGAGGCTTCCAGGAAGGAAAGAAATGAACCCTGTATATTTGTATAGAGATACATACTGGTGGCTAAGGAAACTGAAGGAATAATTCAAAGTTCCTGTGTAAGGACAGCAAATGGCCACTGGACTGCAAGGCTGTGAGCAGGAAAAGTGACAGAAGATAGTTTCCAAGAGCTGGCAAGGGCATGTGGCTGCGAGGTGGGTGATATTATTTCAGAAATAGTGTAGTAGTTATGGCTCTTCTTTCCTCTGAAACAGGAGTCTAGTAAACAGTGTATGTTTGAGTGTGTGTGTTTGGGTATGTATTGGTGGTTTTGTTTATATGTGTGTTTGTGTGTGTATGTAGTTGTGTGCGTCTTCGTGTGTTGAGGATGTGTGTGCTTGTGGAGTACAGGGGATCATGTTGCGTCTCATCCTTAGTCACTCTCCACCTTACTTTTTTGAGACAAGTTTTCTCACTGAACCAATGGTCCCTGATTCCCCAACACTAGTTTGCCATCAAGCTCTGGGAATCCTGCTCCTGCCTCCCAGTGCTGGCTTGCAGATGCTGCCAGGCTACTACTCCCAGCTTTGTACATATATTGGGGATCTGAAGTTGGGATTCACTTTGGTGGAGCAAGCCATTTACAGACCTCAGCTCTAGTGTACAGTTTAAATAGAAGAATGATGTGACGTGGCTTCTCTTACAAATAGCTGAGCATATCACTTTGGTTCAATTTGAGAGGGAAGCAACATTGTAAGAAAAGATGACAACAAGCGTCTTACACCAATCCAGACAAAAGACACAAAATGCTCTGAACAAAATTCCAGCAGCAGAAATAGCAAGACATCAAGATGTATTTTAAAATGAGAGTCAACAAAGACTACAGGTAATGTAAGAGTGAGGAGGGAAGAATAGAAACAGATAGCCATGACTGCTGCTTTTCTGCGACAGGTAATTTTTAAGATGGAGTTGCCATTTTCAGCAATATTGTAGATGGTGGAATGGGGATAAGTGAAGAAATACTTTGGGACCCATAATCATCTTGAGATGTCTATTCAACATTAACAGATAGACCAAGAAAATGTAAAGTATTTGTTTTGGAGGGTAAAATAATGGATGGAACAGCAAACTATAATATTATCAGGTGGCTGAGGCTACAGAGACGACTCATGGGTTAAGAACACTTGCTATTCTTCTAGAGGACTCACGTTCTGTTCCAAGCATCATGCATGGAGGCACTCAACTGTCTATAACTTCAGATCCAGGGCATCTGACACCATCTCTTGGCCTCTTTGGGTGCCTATACAAATGGACACATACAGAAACACAGACACAGACACAGACACAGACACAGACACAGACACAGACACAGACACACACACACACACACACACACACACACACACACAAAAGATTATCAGATGGTATACCATATTTTACTATATTTCCCCCATGGACTTCAAATTTTCACCAGGAATGAACGTGATCAAGTTAGGGCAAGGAAAAAGGGATGCTTTGGTTATAGCTTGGAGAGATGATTTACAAGCACTTTGTGATCTAGGCATTATAAGAATGGCACTCAATGTCATAGTGTGGCAACTCGTATGGGTTTTCTCATTGATATTTAATAACTCCTTCCCCAGATAAAAATTGCTAACTGATAAAATGCTGAGGAGGTTTTTCCAGCTTCTTTTTGGAGCATTCTCAACCCCACCCCATGTAAAAGTTCAGAAGGAAGAGAAAGGATATCCATCTACTAAGCACCCTATGTTCTTGCTGCTCTGTCTATCAGCTTAATTAAACCTCAAGATATCTTCCTTTGAGGAGGTATCTTAATTTAGAAGGGGAAAGTAAAAATAGTTAAGACTAGGAATGTAGTTCAGTTAATACATTGCTTATTTCACAAGCAGAAGGAACTGAATTTGAGTCCCATAAATAACCATCATAAAAAAAAAAAAACCCAACAAACAAAACAGATGGGAGTGCTGGTTGATGCTTATAGACAGCTCCAGGTATACAGAAACAGGCTGATCCTTGGGGTTTACTTGCCAACCTGGATAGCCTCCTTGATGAATCCCAGGTCTGTGAGAAAACCTTCATCTCATAAAAAAAGACTCCATATCACAAAAAAGGAGAAGAATGATAGTTGACATATTCCTCTGGTTTCCGCACATGTGCAAATACACTTGGGCACAGACACTCACCCTCAACCCTCACATGCATAATTAAAAATAAAACAGAACCTTAAAAAATATGAAGTCTGGAGACATGCAAGTTTAGGATTGGGCATTTCATGAAGTTATGGTTTATGGTAAGATGTCTGCTCTCTTCTTCGATTCATCTAACTTAAACGACTCATAGCTATTGAGGACTTGATGTTAGAGTCAGGTGTCAATGCAATGTCTCCATTTTAAAGGTTGAGTTCTTCTCCCCTATTTAATATTTATCAAGTGCCTCTAATCCCAGGCTTTGCAAAAAATCATTCATTTCTTTCTGCAGTGGTCAGTGAATCAAAGCCAGCTGCACAAGGATGATGCAAACATGGGAAAAAGCTAGATTCCAGATCTCCAATTCATCTCTACCTGTCAGAGAATCAGTGAGACTCTGTCTTGATTTCTGTGGGGCTGGCCAACTCATAACACAAACTAATAGAGTTATTAAATATATCCAACAGCAACAACAACCCTATTGAATTTTCTGAACCTCCACAGATGAATTTCTGGGATTGATCTGCCTCTAGTTATACTAGCCCACTGGCTTCCATCTGAGTTTCATCCTGGGAGCAAACCTCTAAAGCTAAGGTTATTTGAGAACTTACACTCTTTGTTCCTAGCCTCTGACTTAATGCCAAATTAGAACCCTGAACTGATTCATTTAATCAGCTTTTGCACAATCACTGGATAATTACACTATTACTACTAAACTACCTTTCTACACTTGACTGGTTAATTTCCATTTGTGCTCTACAAATTACCTGCTATTTGGGTCTTGCCTGGGCTGCTCCTGCTCCATCAGCCTGTCCTCGGGATGGACTTCCCCAGACCATGTGCTTATGGTCCATCATCTCTGATGGTGACTTCCTGCTCTCTCCATCTTCTCTTTTCTTCTCCTGCCTTGTGATGCTTACCTGCAACCCACAACCCAAAACGGAAGCCCAACTACTTCTTTTTTTCCCATTAATTGGCTATCAGCTACTTTTTTTTTAACCAGCCAGAGCCTATTAGTGAGCAAAGTTTATATAGCATCATTTGGTGTTCGTGAGAGTGTGCTCTTGCAGAAAGCAACCAAACATGAGAGTGTGCTCTTCTAGAATGCAACCAAACACTGAAGGTCAGTATTTAGCATTTGAATACATAGCAGCACCAGACTAACCCCCAACACTAGGTTCCTTGCTGATACAAACATTTTTAATGGAAAATGAGGGGTAGGTAAGGTAGGATCTGGAAGGTTTCCAGATGACTCACTGGTACTTCATATCTCTGATTTTGTAGGTCTCTGGAAACTTCTTGGTGGTCAATACTGTTTTTTGAACTTGAGTTGTAAACTTGAATTTCCTTAAAGGGGGTGTCATTTAACATCTATGTCCTTGCCAGTGCTCAATATTTCAATCATAATTCAGAATTTTGGGAAATAACAAGTCTTGATTTTCCTGCTCAACTCACCTTGTGGAATGGCTTTCCTCAGTCTGTGTCCACATTAGATCATATTATGACAGCAGCAGAGGCATGTGGTACTGTAAATGTGTATGGAGTGGCACTGGATGAAAGAGAGAAATAAGAGGATGGAGGGTGCATCATCTACTGATATCTTTTGGGAAAATGACCTTTGATCTTTTCAGAAACTTGAAACAAAGCCAAAGAAAACACATAGATAACTAGAGGTTATGGTTTAATATTGTAATTAATATAACATTTGCAACACCAATCTCCAAACTAAGGAGATATTTATGATATCATGCAATGTTTGGCAAAACAAAACTGGTCCATACACTTTTAAAAATATATAAAATATGAGGAGAAAATGGCTGAAAAAATGGTTGTTGTTGAATGGGAAGTCATTTATGGTGATGTAGGATAACTCCAGAAGGCTATGAATTCTACCAGATGAAGTTTTTGACAGGAAAAGCATAAAAAAATCCTGAAACATGCCAAATTTACAATGTGCCAAAGGCATTGTAGAAGCATCAGGCTTGATCCTGCTGAGGATGACTATATTTAAGCAGAATTTAATTATGTACATGTTGAATCATTTGTATGATTTAAAGACACAAACCTGGATGGCTTTGTGATGTGGGCTAAGCATCTACCTTGTAGAAGCAAACTTGCCTACCACAACTAATTCAGCAAGAACAAAGAAGGGTAGTGCTGATAGGCTTCTATTGAAGGCTCTATTTCACCAATGACATTTTCATATAGTTTTAGGAATAGTCTCTTCTTCATAGCTTAGTACCATGTGCACTGGGACCTGTAGGAAACAAAACAGCAAGAAAACACACATCCTCAAGTGAAATGCTTGACTTTGTAATATACCAGAGAATCTTGACAGCTATAGAGAGGTTGTATTTGGTATTTTTCCTCATTTAAGAAAGAAAGTTGAACCATATGTGTTTGTCTTTGTGTGTGTGTGTTCATGCTTGCATATGTGCATGTGGGTGTTGGTACATATGCATATATGCAGACCAGAGGTGGACACCATGAGATAACAGGAAAGGAACTGTACATTACTAAACCCCTTCCTTGTTATCAAAATGTTGTAATGACTTGAATACAAAACAATCAAAATCATACTGGTAGATAGACAAGTAGATGGATAAATGGAGAGGCATCAGACAAATAGAAAAACAAATATAGCATATTAAACAGCCAAATAACTAGAAGATATGAAGATAGTTGACAGATAAGAGCTGATTGTATTACAGATAATAGATAGATAGACAGACAGACAGACAGATAGGTGCATATATAATAGATAAAAGGAGCATGGATAGATAATAGAAAAACAGCTAAGTAATAGGTAATAGATTGACAGATTGGCAAGATAATTGATAGATAATAGATAAATAGATGATTCATAATATAGAAACAAGGAGGTAGACAGATGATTATTAGACAATAGAAAAAAATGATAGATGGTGTGTAAATTATATGCAGATGATATAAGGTGATGGAAGATATATAGATAATAATTATTTCCACAAATTCATATATTTTATATTTAAAATTTATATAGAATTCCAGACACAACAACTTGATGCTTTTTAAATAACTTTAGACTCACATAACAGAATAGCACTAACTCCCCAATTAGGTCTTCTGACCTCTCTGTATGCACTTTGGCATCTCCATGTATACACTACTGATAGTCTCTGGCACATGAATTCATAAACACACACACACACACACACACACACACACACACACACACAAATTATATAAATGTATTAAAAGACATATAATGTAATTACTGCACTGGTATTCTGAGATTATGTTATATTCAAGCAGAAGTTTGAATATTTTGTTTATATCTTATAACACATTTTCTCCTTCAAATGCATCTACAAAACAAATTGCTCATAGAAAAAATTATGCAGAAAATAGTGCCCATATATCTAAAATGTAGACAGTTGTGTTCTGTCTTCTAATTAGAAGATGCTGTAAAATCTTTTCCTCACTGACTTTCATAATAGAGAAAAACTTAATAATAATATGGGAGGAAAATAAAAATAAAGCAAATAAAATCTCACCAAGTCTTCTGGTCACAGACTGAGTATTCCTCTACTATAATCTTAATGTCTGCATTTTCTCCATTTTTTGGTAAAATCTATCACACTCTCAGGGGAGTGTGGTAGAAAATGGGGTCTCTGAGAGGTGGATTGGTAAGAATGTCCACCAACCTATTTCTTCATTGCTCTTACAAAGAGGTTCTGCTAAGATAATTGTCCTTCCACTGTTCAAGAATATATAAAAGACCATCTACGTACCCAAGAGTGTCCTCCCACCAGACGCCAAATCTACCAGCTCCTTGATTATTTTGAACTTTGCAGCTTCAAGACTGAAAATTAAGCCTTGTATTTAACTGCACAGGTTATTATATTTTTGTTATAGCAAACTAGACAGTCATGTTTGTGTTAGAGAAATTTCATAAAGATTATCAAAACCTATCTAGTATATGACAGTTTTAATTACTTGCATATGCTCATTTATTAACTCTCACTGAATGTAAAAACCTACATATTGACATAAGATTCACAAATGAGAGAGAAATCAATGATGGATAAATATGGGACTGATAAATAGAACACAGATAAAAGTTAGAGAGATGATAGATAACTTGTTGATAAACAAATGATTTAAAAAACAATAGGTGAGAAGTGATTGTTATGTAATTGGGGGATATAGATACATAGGTAGATGATAGATAAATTGATAGATAGATGACAGAAATGGTGCATCCATAGATAATATGTATTTCAAAACAATTTCAAATCAAGTGAAAAGTTGTTACAACACTCAGTATGAAATTCATGAATTTAATATATAATTGTATATTATTTATAAATTTTAACTTAAGATAATGCATCTGTAAGTGTGTAAGCAGTACCATTACATGCACTAGCTACCAGACCTGCTGCAAATTTTTATTTCAGGTTTTGGGGTTCTTATTTTAAATGGAAGCAGGAGTTTTCACTCCAGAGTTACTTCATGAAAAGCATTAGATGGTGCCTGCTTCACATTAAGCACTCAATAAATGTGAACCATTACTGTTTTCCCTATTATTATTATTCACAAGAAAAATTCAAAACATGAAAATGGACTCAGTAGGCTGGCGGAGTGGAAAGAATATTCTAATGGTTGCATAGTAGCTAATGGCACGAGGCACTAAATGGCATGTGAGAAACGCATAAGTAAAAAACAAGTGCCCTGGGAGTGGAGCGCAGAAAGCATTTCACTGAAGTAGGGCTCAGGTAGCTTCTCGGAGGAATCAGAACGAACTAGACAATGTTTCTAGCCAGAGAGAATATACATCGGAGCAAACATCTTCAGAGAGGAAAAAATGAGATTGGAGAAATTCTTGGCAAATGAGAAGGATCACTCAGACAGAAGATACCTGCTGAGACAGAGAAGAACTGTAAGGTCAGGTGGTGCCAAGGCGGGTGCTTAGGCGATGGAGCCTTGGCTTATGTGAAAGGGAGGCATGCTTGTAATAGGAAAAAGTCCTTCTCTGAATAGCATGCTACATACCCACTTATGGCTAGAAAGTTGTAGATTTAGGACTCCAAGCCCCTTCAAAGACAAACTTGTAGCCAAGTTTAAAGGGGCCAGAGGCATGGGCTCCTGAAAGTACAGATGCTGCCATTGGTGACATAACTGTTCTCAAGATCATACCGTGTGTGTGTCATTCTGTTATCTGAAAGAGTAGGTTAAGACTGGGATCCCTTGCTTTTTTTCCAGGTAAAGCTGGAATTGAACAAATATTCATCTGTCTGAAATAAACTTGCAATTGATCAAATGGACATCAAGCTGCAATCTTTGTCCATGGTGTTGAACCCAGGCTAAATCAATACTGCTTTGACAATATGTAAATGAACTAATGGTCTTGACTTGAGGACCCACAGCAACATAAAACAACAGCCTGGGTTGGTGTTTACTAACTCTAAAGACTTCTCAAAGCAAGGTTGGCATCCGACGTTCAATGCCAGAAACACATTTTGAAAAAAAAACCACAAGAGCAATTTTATAGCTTTACATTCACTGCAGAGAGAGTGTGACCCTGAAGAGCTGGAGTCTCAGCCTCACTTTAAACAGCACAGAAAGCTTGTTCTCAGAGTAATCACTGTCTTTTACTTTATATTCTTTAATAGCTGCCTTTTATTGAGTGCTTAGTAAGAGCCAGGAACTCGATTAAGGACTTTTAAAACTTTTATTTTAAAACAAAATACAAGTATAGGCACTCATGTGTGAGCAGGCACGCACATGCTCGCGTGCGCGCGCACACAGACACACACACACACACACACACACACACACACACACAAGCACTCAGGTTCACTACACACACCAACAGTATAAGGAAAAGGCTGCTTTTATCCCTGAGCCTCAACACAAGTGTGCGTGTGCACATGCACACACACACACACACACACACACACACACACACACACACACACACAGAGAGGGAGAGAGCAAAATATAAAACACTCTGGCATCATAAAGACCTATCCATATGCTATATAACCATTCTTTCAAAACTAGCTACAGCCCTGGGCTCACTGATGGTCATTTTTTGTGGCTTATATTTAAGTGTACAAGGTGGAACACTATAGCTTTGTCATCAATTTTCAAGTCAAAATGTCTTTTAATCTGATCAACCAGTCATGTCTCCCCTCAAACTAAACTTCTCCTTCTTCCCTTGACATAAATCTACTGTAATCTTGTGTTTGTTATCTTTGGGAGTCTCCCTAGAGTGGCTCTCTTGTTGGTACTCCTGGTGTCAATCTATATATTCTGCAGTTCCTATAGATGGCCAGGAAAGCTCTCCATTAGACTCATCTTGGATCATTTGGCAGCACTGTAAGTAATCTGTACTTCCTTTACTCAGAACAATATTGACATTTAATACATGGGTCACATATTTTATTGGAGACTCCAAAGTGATAATACCTTATTTTCAAATTCATTATCTCTATATATTGTATTGAATATTTTTTCATCTTGAAGATGCTTCCTGCCATCTATGATGTAATTACCAAGTGGCTTAGTTCCAAAAATAACCAACCAACCAACAAAACAACAACAACAACAAAAAAAAAAACCTGCCATCAGATTCAATGCTTTGTACTTTCCTTTCACCTGATATTTATGCTGGTAATAAACTGATGCTACATTTCAGAGAATCAGTTAGCATTATAACATGTCTGATGCACAACATCACCTAGGGCACACATTGAAAACTAGATCTCTCCAACATTGCCTAGATAGAGCCTTGTCAAGGTCAGTTTTGTGTCTTCTCTGGCTGATAAGCTTTGATGGTTTTTGTACTCGTTCACATCAGTATGCTCAAGGGCAGAAATAGTTCTTATCCTCAGTCTGAATTCCACCCTTTTCTCAGAAGCCTGCATGTCTTTTATCATGTATGTCAATCTTTGTACAAGATCTGATCATTTCTCCTAAGTTTGCCAGATGTACTGGTTAAAACTAAACGTTCAGTTGAAACTGTAGGTTAGCAAATCTGAGATGTTCTTGTAGTAAAAATGCACATATACTGATTATTTGTAAGTCAGATTTAGTTAAAAGGCATAGGTTCTCTTTAACAGCTGATTACTGCGGTTGAGCCACTGTCTCTAACTATGTAAATCCAAAACCTCTGAGAAATAGGTGAAAGGAGATATACAGGAGAGATGGTTATAACTACCTCCTTAGTGAGAAATGTTCCACACTGGATCATGTATTTGAAGATTTGTTGATGCTGTTTGAGAGGTTATGAAACTACTGGGAGATGGATCTGAGCTGAAGAAAGTCTGATACAAGGAATGGGCTGTTCCAGCTTATAACCAGCTCTCCTTCCTGGTTTCCAGGCTTGCCTCCAGGTACCACTGAGATACCTTCCCTTTCATGGTGCATTCTACCCCTCTTGAACTATAAGCCAAAATAAACACTTTTATCCTCAAAGCTTCTTTTGGTTATGGCATGTTATGACAGCAACAGAAAGGATACTAACATTATGCCTTAGCGAGAAAGTGGAAGGGATTTTTTACATGTTTTTTAAAGGAAATTTTTTATTTGAGTCTACTTTTTTGATAGAATAAAAATTTTGAAGTTTTTCATTCATTCATATGTCTATGTGCGTATTCATATGTGGGTATATGTATAAGAAGTGCTGATAGTCACAAAAGCCAGAAGAGGGTAGCAGATCCCTGGAACTAGAATTACAGATGTTTATGTGCAGACCAATATGGAGGTTGGAAATGAAACTGGTTTTCTGCAACAGCAGCAAGTGTTCGTAAGTACTGAACTATTTCCCAAACTCAGCAATGAACTTTATTTTCAAGACTTGGTCACTGGGGAATGAAGACTAGCACATAATTAGTTATAAACTAAAATTAAATATTATTCTTGTTTGATCTTTTTACTTGTGATGATTGTGTCATTGTAAGAGTTTTAAGTTTTATTCTTAGGTTCCTTAAAGGATGCTCACTAGGGAAGTATTTCCTGAGTGGTAGGAGTCTCTACAACCTTTTTGACACTCAGAGTTCTTGTAGAGAACCTTTAGACCATCTTATCTGTCCTTGAAATTCTTAAATATACTACTTCATTTCTTCTCTCTAGAACAAAGTGTTGTATCAAAGCAAAAACAATCTAATATGAATTAACTTTATAATCAACCACTTTAACTACATACTAAAGAATTCATTTTGTTGTATTTAAAGTAATAACTTTTACTTATTCCATGCTAACATTTTCAGGAATAAAAAAATATTTTTTTGAAAAGATTATAGTTTGTTTAAATATTAGGACTGTTCTCTTAAGTGGTAGGTCTTTTTCTAAGCTGTATATTTTCCTACCTGAGAGTAATCTACTGTAGAACTCTGCTCACTTGTGTGCTGAGCGGTCTTTCACCTCTACATGTGGTTGTCTCTGAAAACCTTTTCCTTCCTCTCTCTCTTACTCGTTTCTTCCTTCCTCCCTCTCTTTCTTTCCTTCTTTCTTTTCCTTCCTTCCTTCCTTCCTTCCTTCCTTCCTTCCTTCCTTCCTTTCTTGCTTGTTTCCTTCCTTCCTTCCTTCCTTCCTTCCTTCCTTCCTTCCTTCCTTTCTTGCTTGTTTCCTTCCTTCCTTGCTTCCTTGCTTCCTTCTTTTCTTTTCTCAATCATGCAGATCGTATTAGTTTTGTTGGAAGTATTTAAGGCTTGCTTTGAGATACAAAAATGGAGACAAACAATAGCTAGGTGAATACAGTTGGCTGTTTTTTTTAACAAAGATTTATTTACAAAACTGGGGCTGGGAAAGACTGTACCTGACTTGTGTTTAGAATTCCTCAAGCTATAATCTAGTGCGGTAGTCCCTTTCTGCTTTATTTTTTATTTTTTTTTAAATTTTAAGGGTTATTAAATTATATATAATTTAATAATTTAATTTAAATATGTATATATAATTTAATAACACCATATATATATACACACCATATATATGTGTGTGTATATATATATATATATATATATATATATATATATATATATGGTGTATTCATGCATGTTCCTTTGCCACAATGAGTGTGGATATTAGAGGAGATCTTCGGGAAATCAGCTCTCTGCTTCCATCAAATGGAACCTGGGAATTGAACCCAGGTTGTCAAGTGCTGTTATCTAGGATCTACCTCACTTGTCTTTCTCTTATTTTAAGGCCAATATTTACATGGTATTTGTCTTTGACAGTGTTATGTTTCCTTGAATTTGTATATAAATAAAAGTTCTTCCTAAATGCAAATAGAGCCCTTTTATATACTAATATTATATCTACTTGGCTGGTTTTTTACTTTTCAGATCACTTTTTGTTGTATTTGCCACAAAAAAGTAGATCTGAGTTTGATACCTACTCAGAACTCACATTAGGTCATGCATAGATGTGTTGTCTTTGTATAACCCAGCAATGGGGAAGTAAGACAGAAAGACCCCTGACTCTCCTGTCAAAATCTAGCAGAATGGGGGCACTGCAGGTTTCAGTATCACAAGTAGAAAGAAAAATGATTAAGGAAGACACATGGTGGTCATTTGTTGTCTCCATACACAGGTATATTGACACCCACAAGCACATATGCAAACAGATCACAGACACACACACACACACACACACACACACACACACACACACACATATACACACACACAGAGAGAGAGAGAGGGAGAGAGAGAGAGAGAGAAAGAGAGAGAGAGAGAGAGAGAGACATATACACATCTACACAATCAAGTACCATTTAGTGTGAGGAGAGAGATGGATAGGTCAGTATATCTATATGGATCCAATGGCATTCATTAAATATAGTAAACAGAATATTATCATATACTAACTGATGTATAGATCCATATTGCTTACAACTTTGCCCATTTTGGCAAAGATTCTTGAGCTTTTTGAGTTTAAAACAAAGATCACTGTTATTCATGGTAGATCAAGGAGAATGGGTATCATCTGTATTGGCTTTCCTTATTGCCCACTTCCAAGGAAGGAAAGCTCTACCCAGGTAGATGACTGCTCACAAAATGGGTCATGTACAAGGAGAGCTTTTCACCACAGGAACCCAGTCTTTCCTTCCAAGGAAAAGCATGACTCCTCTTCTGAAAAGTTTACTGGACCAATATCATTAAAATATTTGGGGAGGGGGGCAATATTCTGATGAACATGGAATACTGGAATGTAAAAGATCAGAAAACAGACTTCCATGGTACTTTCTGTCTTAATATTGTAATGCATAAAACGACTCTTTGTTTTATTAGATGCTCAGTGTTAAGTATTTGGGTTTCTCTTTGAATATTTTGGAACTCTCAGATCAACTGACAGCTCCTTTTCTATGATCAAATACAGTTCCGCTCACAGTGGGCACAGTGGGCAGTGTCTTTACCCAGTTAAGAAAAGTTCCTCTTTCAGGGGCCAACCAGATATAGACAATCCCTACTTGGAAAGTAGAAAGTAGTGGAAGACAACCTTCCGCTTAGAGTCTACATTGTATCAAGTTGAATAATAACTATCCTATAAGTATCCTAAAGTAACTATCTTATATTCTCACAGTGACTTTTCAATAACATACAAAACCAAAACATAAAATTTCTCAGAACTTGATAGGGTTTAATATTGAGAGAGTGGGCAAAAGACTTTCTCTCAAGGATATTTTTTTCTCTCTATTTAACAGGAAAAACAATTAGATCCCTACCCAGTACTGCATACTAAAATCAAACAAACAGCAAAATCCCCACCACAATGCCTTAAACACAGTAGCCATGAGAATTTGCATTTCTCTATAATTTATAATTTAGTACATATGATAAAATTTTATTTACCATAAACAAGATGTTGAGTAAGTTTGTCCAGAATAAAGGTATGAGGTGCAAGGTAAACTACGGACTATAGGAATAGTTAGTAAAGAAAGTTCAAGTGAACTTGAATGAGTTTACAGGTGAGTGTTCATCATGATTTGGGAAAATGGAAAAATGCTTAGTCTCCTTCCCCATAGTGAAGGGAGAAGACGGTCAAAGAGGAATGTTTGCCCACCTTAGAAAGCTCTCCATGTCCTATCTGTGAAGATGAAACACCCTAACCCTGTAAGTCACTGAAGAGTCAATTGAAGAGCCTTTCTCTATTGGTTGACTTTTATGGACTGTATTATTTGTTACAGATTCTCTTCACCTCATCCTATAATGCTTATTGTCAAGTTGTTATACATAACAAGTGATAAAATATTGCAAGAAATGTTAAGCTTTGAAATTAATTGAGACTGTCAACTACAAATTGCCTGCAGGGGAATGAGATGGTTAGAAGCAGAACTGAAAGTTGCAAACATAAACGTATGCAGATCTATAGCATATATTTAGTGTCAGGAACACTGTTTTAAAACTAACCAATAGGATTATTGCGCTTTTGAGATTTTTATACTGGCATTAATAAAAATGTGAGACTTGAGACATTTTACTAATTTCAGAATATATACTCTTGGGTTCCCCCTTTACCTTTAACCCTTCCATGCTAACTTGTTTTTAATTTTCTCTTTTCTTTTTTTAACTGGAATAAGGAAATGTGACATTAGTAGATATTTTTAGATTTACAAGTTTAGCAAGGATATTAGTAATGTGAAATAGTTCCCTATTATCCTAAATTGATTCAGACAGGTAGATGATAGTTAAACATGAACACAGATAGGTAGATAAATGATTGCTAATAGGCAAATAGATAATACATAGATGTGGTTAAATAAATAGATAAATTATAGATAGGAATGTAGATAGATACAGAGCAATAGGTGACAAATCATTTTAGAAAGATATAGATGATGAATAAATGTTAGAGATACATAGAGAAGTAATGGATAAATAGATGATATGCAAATAGATATACAGATAGGTAGATAGATAGAGGAATTAATAATAAATCATATAGAGAGAGCAAAAGGTAATAGTTGATAGATGATAGATAGATAGATAGATAGATAGATAGATAGATAGATAGATGATAATAAACAAAAAGATGGAGATGAATGTAAGGAGAAATCTATATTAACAGCAAGCCACTAATCAAGATTCATGGATTAAGTAAAATTAAACATGATACCAATGAGACATGAATCTTAATGAGCTGGATTACAATACATGAGAATGTCTTCATGTTATAATTTGTTCAGTCTAAGCAAATAACTTTGTCTGATGAAATACTTTCGCAAAACGCCATGGACTTGGCCACAAATTTCCTCTGTAGTCTTCCTCTTGGTTTCTGGAGGAAGATTCATCTGGTTGTGTGAATCCAGTCATAAATCTTTAGTAATAAATTGAACATGGCAAGTGTAGCAGAAAATAGAAATCCTCTTTACTATTGTGCATGTAATCAAGATTATGCATAGAGTTCTCTCAACCAGTAGATTCTCCTAAGTGATCACTGACTTTCTCTTCCTGTTGCTGTGATAAAATGCTCTGACAAAAGCAAACTTAGGGGAGAAAGGGTCTGTGTTAGCATAAGGTTCCAGCTATAGTCCACCGTGGGGAGAAGGGGGAGTCTGTCTTGAAAGGGACTTGAAGCAACTGTTAACAGTAAGGAAACAGAGAAAGATAAACACAGCTCCTGGACTTACTTTCTCCTTTTCTATTCACTCTGGAATCCCAACACAGTGAAAAGTATCACTCATATTAAAAAGGGGTCACCCCACTTGATTTACATAAAGAAGAAAATCTCCCACAGGCATGCACAGAGAGCCCCACTACGGATTCTAGGTTCTCCCCAGTTGACAATGAACACAAACCTACATGTATAGGAAATGTGTTCCATACTATTGTGAATTATATAAAGTCAGAAGGCAGACAACAGACCATAATGTCTGACTATCAGAGAAAAAGTGTAGGTAGTTCCCAAGGACAAAGAGAAGATAAATTTGAATCCGTAAAAAATCTAGTCTTGTTTAGGAAAATGAGAAATGCCAGGTTCCAAAAAAAAAAAAAAAAAGACAAAAACAAAAATAATAAACGAATCCAGCAAAGGAAGACTTGTTATCTGGAAAGGACAAATGTTTTCCTAGTGTTGCTTATCACTCTTCAGTGTTTAACAATCTTTCTGCCGTGTGTACAAGAAAAAATATTTGTCTTCAAACAAACACAAAAATGAGAAATAAAAATTACCGCTAATATCCACAGAAAGGTATGAAAAGGTCTTTTGTTTCTGTGCCAATAACCAATTGATTGAATGATATTCATTTATTGGTGCCAATGAGGTGGCTCAGAGGATAAGGGCACTTGTGACTAAGCCTAATGACCTGAGTTTGATTCCTAGCCTAGTCTTGCAACTTGTTCTCTGACCTCCACACAAATGCCATGGGCAAGTGAATATCTACCCACTTTCTTCACCCATACACTCTCCTATATGTCTGTTTAAAAAAAAAACTAAAATATGGACTGGCAAGATGTCTTAGCAGATAAAGCCCTTGAAAACCACAGCTTGCATCCACAAAATGCACTTAAAAGGCAGACATATGCAGCAGTCTCTCTTTACTCCTAGAACTCAGGGGGAAAAAGTAGGAGATTCCTAGACAAGCCACATAGCCAGGTTCATCAAGAGACCCTGTCTTAATATATATAGAGAAAATATACTATGGAATACACTCAACACCAATGCTGGCCACCACATAACAAGCACACATAATTGTACCTGCACCTACCTGCACCAACATGTCCACGAACATATTTATGAACATGCTTATGCATATGCCCATATGATTCATGCACACGTGTGCCTGTGAGTGCACACAAGCATACACACCCAAACACACACACACATACACAATGAGCTGAGCTGAGCTTGTAGTGAGTAAAACAATACCAGTGAAAAGATATCTTGCATTAACAAGTAATTTCTTCACCACAGCTCAGCTCCACATAGAAAAATCATCCCCAGGAAAAATCACCAGCATTGTTCTATTGCCTTGATGGCCTTATATATGTCACCAAAGGCTGTGAGGTGAAAGGAAGACGTGAGGTGTGTAAATATAACAAGCAGAGAGACTCTCTCAGACTGCAACTCAGTATGAATGAGCTGTTTGTCAATATCCGCGGGTCTCTGGTGAGCAACAGGAATGACTCTGAGGATAGTGCAACTCTGTTTCCTTCCACCAGAGATCATAATTGGGCTATGAATTTTTATAACAGGAGAGTCTTCCTGTCGCAGACAGAGAGTGACAGAAAGTTTAGTTAACAGTAATAAAAAGCTCAGAACAGGCAGAGTTGTCTTCATGGATAGCACTTGAATAGGCAATGCCTCTTTCTTCCTGTCCATTTTTTCTTTCATTTTCTTTTTTTTTCAAAAAACAAGCCTCTGTAATAGTTTACCAGCTGAGTCCCTCTGAAATATGCAGCTCCTTTCTGAGTGTTGCTCACTGTACTGGTTTTCTGCTCAAGGACATAAGAGACTCTTTAACACTGTGGGGGAATTTGAGAAGCCTATAGAGGTGAGGATAGGTAATTTATAAATCGAAACCAAATGATAGCAAATGGTATGAACTAAAGTTGCATCTTCATGTGCAAAAAGCTAATTGGACCCACTTCATGCCGGGTCTCTAAAGCTTGGCTTATAAACTCCATCTCTCTGGTACTCTGCTCATTACAGACACTCAATGGGGGACCAGCACCTGCTGGAGAAAGCCCTCTGAAGGCAGGTTGTTTGTGACAAGGAAGATTTACTTAGGGAAAAAGAGAGAAGAGAGAGGGGCCAGCTATGCAGGTAGCTATTTTCAGGGTCACATTTGTTTTATCTGTTTATCTGAATTTGAAGAGTTTGTCTCTACTCTGCTCTGTAAAATTTCAAGGCATTTTTGTCTTCCTCTGACATATCAGAGTTTAACTGGGCCTTATTTATTACTTGCTTGCTGGTAGAGAGTAAATTTTCCTTCTTTGTCGCTGTGCCTATAATTTGAAATGGAAGATTAGAACAGATAGAACATGCCTATTTCTGGAACAATCTATCTTTGCCACTGAAGCTGAATTATTTTAATCATATCTTGAGCCAATTCCCTCATTATCTACTTTCATAACCTGTCCTCAATGATTCAACTTCATCTTCTAAGGGGAAAGGAGATCCAGTGTAGAATCCTACCTCTGAGTCACTGGCAGCCAGCTAGAGATGCCCAGTGGTGATGTCTGCATTTCTGTATTGCAACAGTTTGAGGGGGTGTCTTTAGGAACCCCAGTGGTCCATTGGAGAAGGCAGCTGTGTAAAATGTGTCTTCATGGGAACCTGAAGCCATTCAGTTTTCCCAGTACAACTTGAATTTTGTAAATTATTCTCAATGAAGCAGTCAGCTATCTATCAGAACACATGTATAACCTTTAAGAGGGGTATTCATCAGGTGTTTTTTAAGTCATGAGAAAATGATTTTCCACCACTGGAACAGGAAACAGCACTTATTACCCACTCACAAATGTTATAATGCCCTTGCTTTAGTTCCTCCAAGAAACAAAATAAGAGAACGTTCTCAGAGGCAACCCAAAACCTCATTATATTTTACTGTATTTGAGTTCTGTTGTGTGTAAGTATGGTACATGTGCATGCATAGGTTCATGTGTGTGTGCATGTATGTGTGGTGCCAAGGAACATCCATGTGCATACGTGAGGAGCCCAATGGTCCATATCTGGTATCTTCTTCTGTTGGTCTCTGTCTTACTATTTGACACATGGATTTTTCCCTGAACTTGTAACCTGCTGGTTCATCAAGAATAGCTTACCAGCAAGGCCCAGGGGTCCTCCTCCTTCTACTTCCCCAGTTCTGGGATTACAGGAATGGAAGCACACCCAGGACTTTCACTAAGTGCTTAGGATCTGAACTCAGGTCCCCGAGCTTGCGCAGGAAACACTAATTAATTAACCTCATTTTAAAGCTTTTGATTTTCAGCACAGTTTTGTCAATTAAATGTTAATTTTACATTTATGAATCCCAAAGATACTAATAAAGCAATAAAATTACCAGGCAAGTGAGTATAAAAAAAAAAAAATACTGGAAATTGTATAGGTAAGTCTCTTTTGTGAGCTAACTCATCTTCTTTTAATTTAATTTTTATTATTTTGATAACGTCATACTGGAGTACTGCACATAAATTACTACCACCCCTCCTTTCTCCCTCCAGTTTCTCTTGTGTCCACCTCATTACAACATTTGTGACCTCTTTTTTTTACTATTTAATTAATTACTAGAAATATACTCACAATCTAAATTTCCCCACTATGTTGTAAACATAGGTAGATTCACAAAAATGAACATGTAAAGTTATACAGATTTAGAACTAGTGAGGATCTCAGTGGTGACCCAGTGTGAAGTTTTTAATTTTACCGGACAGGGGAGCAGAGGTGGTTTCCCTTGGTTCTTAGCTCCACAATAATGCAGGAAGAACAAACGTCTGCCTGCCTAAGCCTGGGCGGGAACTACAAGCACTGATTGACCTATGGATATTAGATTATGATTTAATATTTGTGCCTTTGTCTTTAATGATGCTGTAATCAGAGACCATACAAAACAGAACTGCAAACATTTCTTAGAAAGAAATATGTACTTTTATTTTTCCTGAACAATGTAACTTTTCTTTCAGTAAGAAACCAAGTTGAAACTAGAAAAGCTATCATTATAGTTCCAATGTCTCATTCACTCACATTTCTGAGGAGAGAGAGAGAGAGAGAGAGAGAGAGAGACTTTATTTGGGATATTCAATTTACATGCGACTAAGTTTCCAAAGTTTAAACTATAGGTATCCATGTCAAAAGGCAAAGACTCAAAGAACCTATTCTTAAAAGTGAGATTCTCTCCCAGGCAGCAGAGTTAGTGAAGAATGTAGCAATTTATGTCTTGATTTATAAGCAAAGTAAATTTTATACTGAATACTAAAAGAGGATGCAAGTTCAGCCACTGAATTCAATCCAATAAGTTATCCCAAATGGAAGCCGCTATTCCTGCCTCGGACTTGCTCCATGTGAAAGAAATCTGTCATAACGTAAGTTCCCTCACGTTGAGCAAATTGTCCAAAATGGAATCGCTTGAGAGGACTCGTATACTCCAATAATGAAGAGATGAGCAAAATGTAAAGATGGACGCATTTTCTGAATAATGCATGCTGTCTCCCAACCACTCAAACGATGTAGAAGGGGAAAATCTGGGTTGCTAGATTTATGGACTAGCTATTTTCCTTGTATTTCATTTTTATATATGCTTTATACTTTTACAACAAGTAAAATCATTCCCATCAAAACGTTATTTCTATTCAAACAGAACAAATAGAATATTCGCAAGAAGCTCGGAATCCCAGATGTTTGAAAAGTAAAGGTTTCCGTTCACTCAGATTTGTTAATATGACCATTGGGGGTAAACATAATTTTTGTAGTAACACAATTAGCAAAGGCAAAAAGCTGAGAAATGACCGACTTCAGGGGTGGAGTAACTGGGACAGGAAGGGATACAGCACTTAGCTCACCACACCCCCACCCATTTACCCAAAACCAAGATCTCAGTTCTCTTCTGGCCAACTACGGAATTTATCAAAGGGCCAGCTGGTTAAGATGGCTCCGTAGGTAAGGATGCTTGTTGAAAATCGTGAACGCCAGAGTTCAAGCCCCAGGACTGAGGTGGTTGGGCGAGAAAACCAAAGCTGGAATATTTGACTCCCTCTTGCCCTTTGCAATCCTCTGTGGACCCAGAAATCAGGGACTAGGACACTGCTTGTGTTCCATTTACCAAAATATATTCCTCTGCGCACCTCGGACAGAGCCACCTGCAGGTGCATGTGGGTGAAATTAGTGACCTTTGATAATTATAGCCCACAGTGCTCCACTTCTAAACTAGGCTGAGTTTCTGATTTTTAACAGGGCTCCAGGTCCCAGGCTCCATGCTGTAGGTTAAGCTCTTGCATACAGGTGGGAGGCAAATGGAGGGGACCAGAGCCTTAATTCCCCCTCCCCTTATCTCCTGTTTGGACAAATGCTCAAGGAAACATATCTGGAATGGGAATGGCTTAAATGGCGAGGAAGAACATTTTTTTAATGTATGCAGTAAAAAGGATGTGTAAAGAAGAACCATGTGTGGTTGATGTCATTTTTTTACAAACCTTTAGGGATTCCATTGCGTTACCCAGGCAGCCATCTGGGGAATCCAAGCTGGAGGTGAAAGCCTTTCTATTGCCTTAAGTCAGTAGGCGCACACCCTCGGGTCACCATGTGGGACAAACGTCTCCGGTGTAGACAGGTGTTACACACGCATAGTGGGGCTCCAGGAGGGGGAATCCCCCTCGTACCCCCTCCCCTGCTACCCCTGTTTTCTCGAAGTGCCGGAGCATGCCTAGTGGCCGCTCTGGAGCCACCAAGGGTTTTTGCACTGGCTCACACTCCGCTTCTCCGGGTTTTATCCAGAGCCCGCGGGGGGTGGGCGGGGGGGCTGGGGGGAGCCCGCAGAGCCAGGCGGCCTGGGCTACACGAGTGGGGAGCGCGTACCGGGTTGTCTCCCGCGCGCTTTACGGTTGCTTGGGAGATGCTGGAGCGCAAAGCCTGGCTACTGCTGCTGCTGCTGCTGCTGCTGTTACTGCTGCTGCACCTAGAGCGCTGAGCACCGCGCGAGGAGCCCCCGAGGGTCGGCGGCGGTGCGGGTGCGCGGGTGGCGGACTGCGGTAGAATGAAAGCCTGGCTCCTCCGGCGTTGCAAGCCACCGCTCCGGCGCGATCAGGTGCTGGCAGCCAGCCGCCGGCCGCTCCACTAACTTGCCACTTGGTCGCGTCTGGTGTCTGCATTTTCGGGTGGTGGTGGGGGGGCGGGGACAGTGGGGAGTCCGAGGATCTGCGGTAGTCGAAAAGAGGGATCCTGCAAAAGGGGAAGTCTACTTGCCTCTGCTGCCGCTCTCCGTCCCCTCCCTGGCGCTCCCCTCCCCCCAACCCCCACTCCCCCACCGCTGCCGCCGCTCCTCTCTTCCGCTAATTCCGAGAGCGACGGGGCGTCTGTGACATGCGATCGCTTGCCAAGTGACGGTCCCCGAGTGTGAAGTGCCCGCGAGGAAGTGTGAGCTCCGACGCGGGCGGCAAGGGAATGACAGCCATGAAGCAGGAGCAGCAACCCACCCCTGGGGCCAGGGCAACCCAGTCGCAGCCAGCGGACCAGGTGAGAGTTGGCCTCTAGGGACTATCCCCTCGGGAGTGGTGGCTCCAATCAGTCACCCCCCCACACACACACACACGTCCCTCAAGATCAGCTCCCACGTTTGCCTCTCTTCATCTTCCCTCCACCCTACTCGCAGGCTCTCTTGTCTCATCCATGGACCCAGCAGGAACTTAGAGCATCCTAGTGCGCTCTGGGGCCGGGCGACGGGATGCTTAAGGTGGAGAGCCGCGGGGAAGGGGGCAGAGAGGTAAAGCCTGAGATATGCCACAGCGGAGAGGCTGCCGTGGGAGGGAGGGGTGATTTGTTCTGCCGTGGGGAGTCTTGACTTTTCCTGAACGCATTCTGAATGGATCTAGAGCGTTCCTGGAGACTGTCTCTTGCACAGGTCCAGCCCTGTCTCACTGTGGCTCAGACACGCGCTGGCCAGAGATACTGAAGTAGGCGAACGACCTTTAAGCTACCAGAGTTTCCCTTCTGTTTTCTTTTGAGAGACCCGTGATAGAAAAGCCGGGTTGGAGTGGGAAGAGGACTAGAGGCTTCTCTAGTCTGCCGGGTGGAACTGAGCGTGAGGGAATAGAAAGGCGTTTATCATTCAGTGTGGCAAGGAAGGTACTGGCTTTGGTGGTTTGTTGGGTCTAAATGTGTCGCGTCTGCAGAACTAAAGTGCTCTGTATTGGCTGATTGATTATTACTGTCCCCTTTGCGCCCTTTGGTACCTGCCACCCCTTTTTGGGTTAGTGTTGTTTGGGTCTTTAGAAAATCCTTAGCCTAATGTTATGGAGAAATGTCTGTTTCCTGTATCTGGTTTGGGGGAGATTTGAGAGTTGGGTCCTGCTTTTTCCTAAAGTTGGAGGGGTCAGGAGCGAGGCGATGCTCCATCGAGGAGGGAGGATGTAGAGAGTGTGCGCAGTTGTGATCATGTTTACATCAATTACAACTGGACTAAGAGAGCCATTCTTGGTCAGCGCAGTGCTATGGAGCTAGATGATCCCGCAGGGAGATGCAGGAGGTGGAGCGCCAAGCTCTTTGCCCAAGGAGCGCACTGATGGTGGAAGGCTGCTAGAGGCGTTTCAGGCATAGACACACAGCTCTTGGTTAGAAGTGGAGTGACTCGGCAGGGGTAATGTGCAAAGCAAGTAGACCCCAGCTCTTCAGCTCTTGGTATTCTAAACACTGAAGCTTGGAGAAGCTGTCCAAATTGCCCAGAGTGATGTTGAAGCAGAGGAAGGGATGCCAGGGAGGTTGTTATTAATATTCCAGTCTTGGTCATCTCTCCTGGCTTGTGGTCTCTTTCCTCCCTCCTCCATCCCCAACCCATCTCCCGGCACATGTGTTTCACACAGGTGGACATTTTTCAGTATTTTACAGCTGCCTCTTGCTCTCTTCGTTTAGTGAGATAAAAATTGCAGAGTTTATAAAGCGTTTGTTGCCTTAAACCATCCATTCTTTGCCCTTTGAATGGAAAGCAAAGATTAAAGCATTATTTCATAATGTCCCCTCTTCTTATACCTCTTCTCTGTGCCCCTCCCCTGTCAGCCCACAACACAATGTAGAGACTGGTTAGCAGACTTATTGAAAAATATTTCAGGAAAGGAACATGGATGTAACATTCCCCTTACAGGCTGAAGTCTTTAAATTTCATCCACAAGGCTTGGACTCTCCACAGCTATTGGAGTGATGTGACTGATCAGACTGGTTAGCCAGGAGAGAGTCTCCACATGAAATTTTTGCTCACTAACCTGTGACACCAGCTGGTAACTTGAGGTGCTGCAGACAGCTTCTGGAAGGGTGGGGGAGGTTTGCAAGAGGCAAGGCAGATATACAGAAGTGTGGGACCCCATCCGAAGCTGGTTCCCACATCTGACACAGAAGCTCACTGTATGTATGCGTGGCAAATCCCTTTGTCAGGATTAACCTGACACTTATAAAAGATCACATGGTAAGAGAAGTTCAGGCGTGGATTCATTTATTTCTCTAGTATGCATATTTTAATGTCAGATATTCAGACAGGGGTCATCTGCAGAACTCTAATTCTAATTGGATGTTTTTAAGAGACTTGTGCTTGTAAATGACTCTGAAGTGTGAGTAGCATGCATCTGATCCATGTATTGGGAGAGACTGATTTTGTAAAGGCAAAGTTAGACTGATTTAACTATTGCAGTAGCCTCGTAGGAGGCTTTCAGAAATCCCTGGGGAATTCCTGTAGCTAGCACTCTCCTTGTCCAAAGACTAATATATAAAATGATGGCCGTGTAATGTGGGTGGTTGTTGTGAATACGTTAGGGTCTGGAACTCACAAAGAATTGAACAGACTCAGTCACTATGCCTTGAATTTCAAATAATCAGACAATGTTCATACCATACTCGATATGTTAGAATAATTGTACTGGCTACTATGATACTTCAAAGTAAAAAATTCATGAATTTAACTTAACTAGTACCTTCATGCAGTTCACTTCAGTGATTAAACAGAAGGCATATTCCAGCTACTCACTCACTGTGTATTGATTCTGAATGATTTAGGCTTTTGACTGTTGTCCAAAAGGCCTTTCACTTTCTGTGATAGTAGTGATTTTCATGAGCCTCAAAGAGGCCTTGCCCTGTGGCATCTGACATGTGTGCATTTAGCACAGGGCAAGAAAAGTCATTCTTGGGAATGGCAGTGGTTAGGGGTCATAGAATCTGGTAACTATCATAGCCTACAAAGGGCTTTTCTTTTCTGCTTCCTCTTGTCATTTGCTGTCCTCTGTCACATTGGCCCTGACCAGAGGCAACCCATCCTAAGAAAGCAGCAGGGGCTGTGGACATTTTTGGAATATTTGGAATCATTGCCAATATACTTATCATTTTAGTCATCACCCTTTTAAATAGCGTTTGATTCGTTTGTTTTTCTAAAAGACTGAGTGCATTTACAATAGCTGTTTTAATTTTCATAATACTCTACATTTATAAAAGGTTCCAAAATAAATACTCTTGACAGGCTCAGACACAATCACATCCACTTACCATGATCAATTCCTCACTTTTTATTGACAGATCTAAAGATTTTGAGTGGCCAATTATAGCTCATTGTTCTCAAAGAACAAGCTCCTCTGAAGCCGTTGCTGTGAGTGCACAGATGTTCTCGAGTTGAGCAGGAAACACTTATCAAATGTAGTTTCCTGTTAGACTCTCAAAGTAGCGTTTTAAGGTGACTTTTGTTGCCTTCATTTCTCACTTAAGGGGTAGTAGGAATGCCCTTTCAAAAATAGTTAAGCCTTGAAACCAAATTTGTCTTCTGAATTGGTGATATGTCTGAACTTGGCTCATTTAAATGGAAAGTTCCACCTCCTAACTTCTATACAATCACAACAACGTATTCTTGTGAGAAGTAGGCAGAATGATTGCAAACTTTGCTTTGTGCATGTGTGTACATATTACCTTGAATGGTGAATGGGTATATGTCTCTTTGAGTCACCAACCACTGTGCAAATACTGCCTCTTGAAACGTTAAAATGAACTAGACATATGGTTAAATAATCTGGAAACGATGAAACTAATCAGGTAGATCAATCACGAGTACATTAGGAACTTTAGAAAACGTTTCTATCTCACTTCTGTGAGGTGTTCCTAAGGTTTGTAAGGAGTTTAGCCAATCAAGGTTTTAAATTTTTTCTTATTCCACCAGGTGGCGCCCTTCTGCTGACACCATCTGTGACAGTTACCTCCTGAGTGCTTGGCTTTCTTAAAGCCAGGACAACACAAAACAAAAACTGCAGACACACACAAAACTCACAGTAAAAGAACAGACCCTCTTTCAGAAATAGAACTAAACTGTAATTTTTAAAACAACTGTTTTACACAATGATAAAAATTGTCGTGAATTTTTCTTTTAAGCATTCATTTTTAGTAGCGGAGTAAGTTTTCACAACACACATGCAGGTCTCCTAATAACTAACTTACTGTCAAGTTATGATGATGTCAAGCAGGTTTTAAAGGAATAAGTCAATATAGCTCTTCTGCTTTGACCATTAGGTAATACTAATGGACAGCATTTTGACAGGGTAGTTGTTATTCAATGTTTTTATTGCAGCTTTGTCTAGCAAACTTGATTAAAATTTTGAAATGTACACTAAAGACTGGGTTGCAAAAAAAGTTAGTGTTTCTTCTGCTCATATATAAACATGTCATAATGTAATAAAATTTATTATTTTTAGCTTACAGTCTTGAAAACACTTTGGAAGGGATTCTGAAAAGCTTGTTTGAACCAGGTCTGTAATCACAGGCACTCAGTGACCCAGAGTCCAGACCAGCCTGTGGTTCAGAGCAAGAGTGTGCAAAGCAAACACAACACAACAGCAAGCTCATGTAATCCCTCTCACACAAACTACCTGGGGGCGTATTATTTTCTTCTAAGCAATGTTTAAAACATACGAGGTAATTTACAGTGAGAGTACTATATGATTTGGTCAGAAATTATAATTTTGGATGAATAAAGATTAAGCTATGATATGAAACAGAATGTAAATTTTTCTATTCTTTGTCCTTCTTGGTGTGTGTGTGTGGGGGGCATGTATGTAAGTGTGTATACCACACACATATCCAGCATCTTCCTCTTTTGCTCTCCACCTTATGTTTTAAAGGTGAGAGATCTCACTGAATCTCAAACTGTAACTCACTAGCTAAACTAGATGCCTCTAAGCTCAAGGCTTTTCCTCAGAGTTTCTGCTCCTGGATCTCCTAAACTATGCTGAGTATCCCAACTTGAGTTCTCCCAGTTGGAGTTCAATTAGTTTACTGTCTGATTCTTCTCCACAGCCCTCTATTTTTGGTACTGTTGAAACAGTCTCGTTATGTACCCCCAAGATTGTCTTGAACTCCCCAAGTATCCTAGGAAGTTCTCCAACTCTCTTGAGTGCTGAAATCACAGGTGTGACCACCCTACCTGGCATTTTACTATCTCTTAATTTTTTACTTCATGCATTGAAACATAAAACACTAAACTTGTAAATGTATGCAACATAAATATTTTATATGTAAGTCATTTTATATACTGAATTAAGAACAGACCACAAAAATCCCTTGCTGAGAATTATCTGCTTTTATGTTTATCTACTTATTTCAAAGGATGAACAAATGACACATTTAAAAATTAAATTATATAAAACACATTAAAGAAAATTGTGTTATGAAATATTAATGCCACATTATCTTATGCATATTACATAAAAATGAAATGTTTAAGCTAATTATCTCTTAAACTGAGGAAAAATAAAGCCAATTCTAAATTTCAGTATCTTGAATTATTATTACTGTAAAATGTTGTAAGTCTTAGTATGCAAAGCCATATTTCTTTTATTTAGCATGTATCCTGCTAGATGTAGACAATTTTCATGGCTGTAATTGGGAGCTTTCAAAGCACTAATCACAAATATTTAGAAACATTGGACAGCTGGTATTTGCTAAAAGTCTCATTGATCCAGATTTAATTTCAATGTGACATGAGGTATAATCACCTGGGAAAACTGTCTCAGTGAGGCTTGGCCTGTAGGCATACCTATGGGGATCACCCTCACTGACAACACCTGAAATTGGGCAATATCAGCCCTTAGTCTTAGGCTCTGATACTACATACCAGACAAAGCCCACCGTGTAGGTAGTATGCGTGCATTTATTTCTCTTACCTGTGAATGTGACTTGACTAGCAGTTTCCCCACAGTTATGGACTGTAACCTATAATTATAAAGAAAAGTAAACCTCTTTCTTTTACTTGCTTTTCCCCAGGGTATTTTATTATAGTGGCACAAATGAAGTTATGGCAGGCAGGATAATTTTATATTTTTCATTTCTTCTGTGAGTGATGGAGACGGTTAGAATTTTACTTTTTTCATGATGATTAAATGAGATAATAAGAAAAAGAAGAATGCCTTTTGAAGAATGCCTGTCTCACACTCGCTTCTCTCAATAAACCTGAGGGCTGGGAATTGGAGCCTAACCAAAATTTAAATAATAAAAATAGATCATAAGCTACCTCTAACAGATACTTTGTAGTTCATGACTCTCACTGCACATTCGCCTGGTTTGTCTGTGAATGTATTATGTGACAATCTTCGAACTTCAAGATATTCAGGTTTTAAAGTATTCTCTTGCATCTCAGAGTGCAATCCTTCAAAATCCATCATCCCTTTCTCTAATAGACGAGGCTAAAAATAAATATAGGCTCGTTTTCTAACATTTTAATTAGGTATCAAATGCGTTGCATATAGTTTCCAATGAAATTCACTTAGTCAGATAATTAGTATGAAACGGAGAGTATTTGAAAAACTGATGTGATTTACAGAACTACATCCTAGAGAAATGGCCATGAAAGTCATGTCTTCTCAGGAAATACTCAGGACTCGACCTTATCATTATTCCACTGGATAGGGGAGGGACTCATAAGGCCCTACCCATCCGTCACTGAAGAACTACGGGCAGTTAATAGCTGCTAGGAAGAAGAGTCCAGTTTTTTCCTTTTTCTTTTTATTTATTCTTTGAAATGTATTTGATGATACCTACCCTCTTTTCCTCTTCTTCAGCTACTCTCAGAGAATCTCCATATCATCCTTTTGATTTCATGTCTTCTCTTTGTAATTTTTAGAAATAATTAATTTTCTTAATTCTACCAAATCTTATTAGTACACTGTCTTTCTATAAGGGCTTTGGGTCATCCATGGTGGCATTGAGATCCTACCAGTAGTGCACTTCTAAATAGAAGTGAATTTCTGTCCTGCAGCAGCCATCAAGTATAAGAGACATTTTTCTTCAGTAGTGTAGCCACTGGTCAGTTGCTCATGATCCAATAAAAAAAACAAAAACAACAACAAAAAAACCATCAGACTCATGCACATGTCTATGATTCTAAGTAAACTCAGAGGGTCATTAGTAAAACTGACATGAAAGCAGAAAGGGTACTTGTTGGAGGAAAAAGAAGGTTTGGTGACATCGTCAAGATGTCTTCGACACATGCATAAAATTGTCAATAAAATTGTCAAAAAACAAAAATATTTACAAAAGAAAAAATGTATAATAAAATATTTTAAAAGAAATAAGAAATTTCAGTGAGTATCATCAGAGACATGATAGTAAAGTAGTCTGTAGTATTGCAGGGTGGATGTCTCTAGCATCATTGGTGTTAGGAGGGCTAGAACAAGCATAGTCAAAAGATATTTCCCATGTGAGACTATTCACAATTGTTCCAATGCAACATATATGCCACATTCATATATTGATACTGAAATTACTCCCACATGTTTCCTTGCTTGCTGAATGACTTTTTGAAGATACTAGCCATCAAGATACATGAACTTGGTTATTATTATTATTCCCAGTAAAGTATTAGTTCTAAATTACTTTAAGGATTCATTTTAATAAATTGTGTGTGTGTGTGTGTGTGTGTGTGTGTGTGTGTGTGTGTGTGTGTACATGTGAATGCAGGATCTTCAGAGATCAGAAGAGGGTGTCAGATGTTCTTAATTAGGAATTATAGGTGACTGTGAGGGAAACCACCATGAATTATGGGAACTAAACTCAGGTCCTCTGCAGGAGCAGCAAATGTTCTTAAGGACTGAGAAATATGTCCAGGACCTGCTTTCAAGATTTTATTGGCCTGATTTCCATAGGTTTGGGCAATAATTAATGTATTTGTATGGTGTGTGTTGTGTGACATAGGTGTTGTGTAGATGTATGGACACATCCCTGTGAGAGTGAAATTGCCTGAGAAGATGTATAGGAAGACAGAAGTCAACATCAGATATCTTCTTCAGTTTCCTTCCCATAATTTCTGAGGTGTCTTGAGACCCTGAGATCTACTGTCTCTGCCTTCCCCAGAGCTGTGGTCACAGGTGCATTCTAACACACTCAGCTTATCACATGGATACTATGGATATGAACTTGGGTCCTCATGCTTACATGCAAGCACTCTACCCTGAGGGCCATTGACTCAGTCCCAAATGTACTTCTTTTCCCATGCAGAAATTAAATGATCTCTCAAGCATTCTCTCTCCATGGTAGATATCTTTATCATGAACCACATTCTCCTAAAAGGTGATTATCATTGCTAGGCACAAACACACACACAGATGAGTAACAGGGTTTGGGGAAATGATAAGGTAGTTAAGCTGGAGATCTCTTGTTGAGCTGTTCTAGAGCCTCAGGAATTTTTAAGTTTCCACCAGGAATATGAAATCAAACATTGACTGCCACTCTATTCATTCTACATTTATGTAAGGCTGATAAAAGGTTTTATCTTGAGTTATGCAGCTCAGAAATTATCATTCAACATATTCATTGTTATGTCTTCTACATGATAAAGTGAGCTTCTGTTTACCATGACGTAGTTTATCTAAAATAGTAAAAACGTTAATATTTTTGAACTGGTGCTCAGATAATATGTGTATTCCACTGATAAGAGCAGAACATGTTTGTGCAAACAGAAGAGGACAACACTAAAGGATTTTGCAGATTTGGTTATTCAGAGGCAGGGAGATAAAAATGCAAGATGAAGGGTTAAGGGCAGAGTTAGAGACTTCAGGCTGGAGCTGCCTACTACTTCTGGTGCCTTCCACAGTTTATCAAAAACCACACTCATGTGGCTTCAACAGAAGGAGGGTGTGGAGAAAGCTGAAAGAGTTGCTCACATGACTTGTGAATACTTGTGAATAACCAAGAAAGAAAAAAAGAATATTTTTACATTTGTATTTCCTGACTTCTAGACCTTAGTAAGCATCTTGAGATGCTTACCTACTTACCTACCCCCCCCCTCTCTCTCTGTCTCCCTCACAAGACACTCTCCCGCTCCGTGTGTGTATGTTTGTATGTATGTGTGTGTGTGTGCGTGTGACTCTCTCTCTCTTTTTTCTCTCTGGGATGTGTGTGTGTGTGTGTGTGTGTGTGTGTGTGTGTGTGCGTGCGTGCGCACATGCACACGCATGCACATGTGAACACATGTGTGGTGGATGCTGGAGTTCTCCATTTTGGGAACCTTCCTCTATCATTGTTCATCTTATGTTTTGAGACAGAGTTCTTCACTGAATCCAAAGCTTACTGTCTCAGCTAAGCTGTCAGGCCAGTGAGTCTCAAAGACCCACTAATCTCTGCCCCACCCCCACAGCTAAAATTATAGACACATATTGATGCCCTTGACTTCTAATGTTGGTACTTGGGACCTGAACACACGCTACATTCTTTCAAAGTGTAATTTAGCAATTTTGTCAACAAAAATGTTCTGCAAATATGTACCTGTACCTTTGTCATTAAATACTTGCATATCAAGCCAGGCAGTGGTGGCTCACGCCTTTAATCCCAGCACTTGGGAGGCAGAGGCAGGTGGATTTCTGAGTTTGAGGCCAGCCTGGTCTACAGAGTGAGTTCCAGGACAGTCAAAGCTACACAGAGAAACCCTGTCTCAAAAAAACAAAACAAAACAAAAAACAAAAACAAAAAAATACATGTATATCACTTGGCATATATATATATATATATATATATATATATATATATATGCATATGTGGTATTGAAATACACTCAATTTTAATCCTACATTATTATAGTGAATTAGAAAAGCAATCTGTGACAACGTCACTTTTTTGCAAGATTTGTGGATTGACACTTACCTGTTTCCCCAAAAGACTTGAAGTGTTTTATTGAAGTACTCTAGATTGATCATTCTCTTTCTAGAAGTTTACAGAAGGTCACAGAAATGACAGCCTTGTAACTTCATTTTAGTTGAGAACTTGTGATAAGCCACATGGAAGTTTTAGAAAAGCTAGGCAACAGACTGGAAAAAATAGTTCAATGATAATAACTCCTATTACTCTTTAAGAGGACGAGATTTGGCAATCCCAGCATCAGCACCGGCATCAGACAGCTGACAAATGCTTATAACTTTAGGGCTCTGAATGCCCTGCGGGCCCTCTACACACACCTAAAGTGAAAAAAATCATAAAAGATAAGTTAGTTGAGTTCATAATAAAAAGTGAATCTACACAGGGAAATGCTCTCCTGACAAAGTCCATACTATCTGACTTTAATATCATTGTAATTTCTCATACCTATTGATTTCTTAGGTTAGAACAAATAGCTATGCATGAGGTTACAAGAAAGCAAATGAAGACAAGCGAGGGAAACAGTCATTTTTATTAGCTTCATACACATCTCCTGTTAGAGAGCTAAATGAACATTCGATTTTTTATTTCATTCAGTGGGTGTCTGCCCTGAAAAGAACAGGGTGACAAGGCCGGGCTAAAATTGAGAACGTGAATGGCAGGCTTTCTGCTAATTTATTTAAAGACAGTGGACCAGGGAAATCATTAACAGTTGCACTGATGATGCCCACATGGGGGTGTCGCCCACCCTCTTGGTAGAACGTGAGGTTATGTTCAGCAAGAGGAACTGAGAAAGTAAACACTGTCAGGCCCATACACATCTTAACCATGCTCCAAGTGCAGAAATAAGTTATAAAATTCAAGACATGGATATTGTGCATTTATAAATGGTAGCATAATTTTTTTCTTTATTTAATTTTTAAATATGCATGAGTGTGTGCCTGGTTGTCAGTATGTGCTTATAAATGCAGTGCATACAGAAGGCAAAAGGGGGTGCCAGATCCCCTGGAGCTGGAGTCAGGTGGTTGTGAGCTTATAGATACATCTACTGTAAACTCAGTACACATAACCATTGAGCCATCTGTGTGTGTGTGTGTGTGTGTGTGTGTGTTTCCTAAACACAGCTTTTAAGTCAAAAATTCACAAACTTGCCAAATAGCTTTTCTCATTAAATAGATGAAAATTTGTAAGAATGACCACATTCAAACTGGACTTAACATAATCTTTTTAACTGTTCCCTTGAGGCAGGTTCTCATGTATCTCAGGTTGTTCTCCGATTTGGTAAGTCACTTAGGATAACCTTGATTCTCTGATCTCTTATTTTCCCCAGAAGTACTGGGATTACAGGTATTTGATACCTTGTTTGGTTCCAGGTGGTACAGGGGATCAAACTCAAGGGTTCATGTTTGTTCAGCAAGCACTCTCCCCACTAATTTATATCTTCAACACAAGTGTGGTTTCTTAAAGGGAAACAAATCTGAATTCCAAAGAATTTCTGCAATATAGAAATAGATCATTTGGTTGGCCACATTACTCCATAATTTAAACTTCCTTGGATCTGGATTTATATGCAAAATATTGCTCTACCAAGTCCATTATCTTTGGGGACTGTATTGGAAAGCACCATAAATATTACATTTTTCTTTTTAGTGATATTAAAGAGGCACAGATTGAACACTGTTGATGTCCACACTGCCTCATGCTTGGGGGCCACTCTATTGATGACTACACTGCCCCACACTTGGGGGCCAGTGTGTCCCGCACTGGAGCTGCTGCTCCAGTCCATGGGTCAGGGTCTAGCAAGAGAGAGAGTGTGGGGATGAAGGGGCAAGAGACATGAAAAATGGAAATAAGACAGGGTGTGTTGTCAAGTCTCAAGTCTCTAGTCTTGTTAATTGGAAGGAAATCCTGGGTATATATACACTTTACCATGTGCCTTGCAGCTGTGGACAAGCAGGGGAACACAGCTGAAGACACTTTGCCACGTGCCTTGCAGCTGGGGCACTAAACAACAAAACAAGATATGTGGGATAAACAAGATGTTTATCAGAGTGTGCTCAGTTGCTATAGGCTGTTGAAAACAAGTCTCTTGTCAGGGTATATGGCTCAAGGTGGCTACAAAGATGATAGCCACTTGCTGCTGGGAGTCAGCTCCCAACAGAACACTGTATTTGAGCATATTTTGAAGTATCTAATATCTTATAAAGTATATAATATTTATATTCTTTGAAATTTCATGCATGTATACTGTGAACTATGATCAAATTTAGCCCTACTCCACCCCCAACTTTGTAGAGATCCACCCTACTCCATAGCACCTTCTGACTTTCTACCCTCCTTTTTTTCTGAGTTAAGTTGATACTGTTCACATGCCCAGTAGAATCATATGCCACACACTAGTCTACCTTCAGAGACCACACATCTCTAATGAAAACTCTCTCTTCTACAACAACCATTAAATTTTATTAGGTTCCAGTCTTGAGTGATAGCTGTAAGCATCTTTTTGCTCCATATACACATACATGCCCAAACACACACACTCTCTCTCTCTCTCTCTCTCTCTCTCTCTCTCTCTCTCTCTCTCTCAGACACACACACACACACACACACACACACACACACACAAACACATTATGACATCTAAATACAAGAATCTGTTCTATCCTCCACCATATATGTTCCATGGATCAAATTCAAGTCATCAAGTTGGGTGGCAACCACCATTACCCACTGAGCCAGCACATTAACTTCTACCAAACATCTGTAATAAGTTTTTTTTTAATTCTGATTCAAGGAGTTGAACATTGACTACTTCTTTTTGTTGCTACATGTTTAAATGTATCTTGTTATTTATCTACATTTTGTGAAGATACTATGCTTTACCTGCAGAAAAATAAAATTGTCAGAAAAAACCTGCAAATTAATTCAGCACACATTAAATTAACATGGACATAATAACATTAGAACAAAACAATATACATAGAAAAATAGATAAATGGAAATGGAAGTGAGAGAAATTAAAGAATACTGTCAACGGTAGTAGAAAAAATGTCAAAAGTTAGTTGACAACATATGGAGAAGATAAATTTCAAAACATATATTAACAATGGCTAGAAAATCATAACTCCTAAGCTAACAGAGGTGAAAGCAAGATGTTGAAGTTATAAATTCTTATCTCAGTTTACTTGAATTATGCCAAGTATATATTTTATATTAAAATATTTTGAGAGTATCTGTTTTTTGACTTGGTTCTGGATTTCTCTAAAATTCAGGGGCCCAACTTAGTGCCTTTTCTGGTGGGATTATGATTTCCTTCGAATTTTTCACACAGTCAAAATGTCAGAGTTTATTTCTTTTATTTAAGATTTAGTGTGTGTGTGTGTGTGTGTGTGTGTGTGTGTGTGTGTTTGTGTGTGTGTGCATGTACATGCTTGTATGCATGCATGTGTGTGGAAAGAAACCATAGGAGATATTTTCACATTTATGATGTATATTTATCACTCTGCCTGTGTGATTTAGACAGGGCCCACTGAACACGGATTAATGCCAGAAGTCATGTCTCCCTCCTCCAACATTGGGGTGACAGAGGCAGGTACAAGTATGCCTAGATTATTTTAATGGATGCTTGGGATTCAAACTCAGGAACTCATGTCCCTGCAGCAAGTGCTTATCTGCTGAGCCATCTCTACAACTCTCAGAACAATGTCTTTCTGATTGCCATCTCCAAACGCTAGTAAAGTTTACTCTAGTTTTAAATTTCTGAAATTCATTTTCTGCAAAACTTGATTCCTTGGCATGAAGAATGAATACCTTGACATTATTGACAACTTGCCTTCCCAAACCTCTTCTTGCAAATAGCCAAAACATGAGCAAAGATATGGGTGGTCTGAGAAACACTATTGTTTCCTCAATCTAATAACCTGCTTGTCAAAAATGTAACATGACCAAGAAGTGAGCAGATTTGTCTCAAATCAGGAACTTGTTTAAAGTTGGAAGCTGGTTTGGGTGCTGCATGCCTCCCTATGTGAGTATTGCCTGTTTACATAGATGGTGTCAGAGTGCTACTTTTAATTTCCTCAGCTCTTGATAAAGTATGACCTTTTCATGTAAAACAATTATAAAGAAATGTGTTTTGAAGATTTATTTTATATTTTTATTTTCAATTGTGTGTGTGTGTGTGTGTGTGTGTGTGTGTGTGTGTGTGTGTGTGACTATATGTATGTAAGTACAATTTTGTGGATACCAGAGGAAAGTATCATTTTCTTCTGGAACTATGGGTGGGTGTGAGTTGCCTGTTTTAGGTTCTAGGAACCAAATTCTAGTTGTCTGCAAGAGCAGCAGGTGCTCTTAGCTGATGAGACATCTTTTACACGCCATTATCTGACATTGTATCCATATATTTTCCCCATATTATTTATTAGCAATGAAAGCAAATTTTAACAATAATGAGATGATGTTTTATTTTTATTATCATAAATTAATTGTATACACAATACAAACAAAAAACCAAAACCACAGTAATGAGGGAATCTGTTAAAAGAAAAATGAGATTAAGAAGAAGAAGCAGGTTGCTAAAGAAATAATAGGAGGTTAGTGTGCTTAAAAATTATTTATTATTACATTCACGAAGGAAGTGTCATAATAATGCTATTATGACCTTTTAATGATTTAGTATATGTATTATAAAAATTTGAGTCCATAGGTAAAATTCACTTGGCATCTCTAGAATTCTTTCTTGTGACACCCACCATTTCAAGAAATAGTGTCCTCTTTATGCACACAGATGTGATCTATCTTAGGCCTCCTGTCTTGTGTCAAAATTCACTGATCTCCACACTCAGCCTCTTCATAAAATATTTTTCTTTGTAATGTATGTCCGCATTCATGTATGTGAGTGAAGGTACACACTACCTACCTATATACCTAGTATGAATGTAGAGCTCCCAGGAGTCTTTTGGGTGTTGATCTATTCCTCACAGTTTGTTTGAGACATAAGCTTATTGTTCAGTGCTGCATACAGCAGACTAACTCACACACTGGTCTTCTTAGGCTTCCATTTCCTCCCTTCATCTCATTGAGGAGCAGAGAGATTAGAATTGTACCACCACATTTGGTATTTTAACGTGAGTTCTGGGAGTCTGAACTCAGATACTCAAACTTGCATAGCAAGCACATGACCTATGGAGCTCTTAGCCAGTTGCCCTTAGAATTTCAACTCTTGGAAAAATGGAATACTAGTATATTTTTAGAGTTTTCATAAGCATTTTATGTGACTCAAACATGAACAGACATATACACATACACATAAATCACATACATACAGAAACATGCGTGTGCATACACACAGAAATAGACTGCCTGAAAATATACACAAAACCCTGCATAGATTTATTTCTTAGTAAGTATAATTTTATTGCAGAAAGTGTGATTATTTTATTTCTAAACAGAGTTGTCAGGGAACCAACTTCCAATACCAGGGATTAGAAATGTTTATATGCTAAAAAAAAATCAATCTATATAAAGAACTCTTGAGTCATGCAGAATTCAGGTTGGTGGAAAGAATTAGAGATCGCTATTCATTTATGTTCACATTGAACACCAGGACCTTGGCTTTTTAGATTGAGCTGATTTACTCAGTCTCTCCCTGAATTTAATATTGCACCTGGAAGCAAAAGGGTGTTGTCCTGTTACTGTAGTTGGGAGGTTGTACCAAGGGAGGGGCTTTTCACCTGTGACAGACTGACAGATGCAGTACTTTTCATTTGCTTCTTAATGTGTTCTTTTGCTTGACTGGATCTCTGTAGTGTTGTGGAAAATCAAATTATGCTGAATGTGAGATTACCAAACATTGGGGCGGGGCTTTAAAGAGCCTTTCCCCATTGCTTTGACTAAATCAGAAACTGAAGGTCACCTTTAATACTGAGTTCCTACTTTGTTGATATGAAGATTATGTGGAGTCAGCTGTGCTCCAGAGCAAACATGCACTGGGAATTGGTTAAGGAAATATGTAGCATTCGTTTATATATTCCTTATCAGTGCCAAGAAGTCAACAGAGTTTGGGCATTGAAGATGGCGAACTGAATATGCAACAGGCCTCCTGAGTTTGTTATTTCCTTTCCTCGTCTCAGGGATAAATTCCATTTCGTGCTTATAATACATTCTGTATTTGGGATGTTGCTTCATTCCTTTCCCAAGCTACAGTCCTTGAGCTGCAACAGTGAAGCCAAAAAAACCAATATGGAATCACAGATGGTGCAAATATTTGGAAATAGGTAAATACAATCTAGGATTAGCTGCCTGGGCTTGGAAATGTCACTTTCGAGTAGCTTATGGGTCACATAGGCCAGTCTTTAGTTAAGGAAAACCAGGATAAATGCATCATGATAGAGAACTGCCGATTTGGAGCTGTAAAACTAACAAGCCCATAATTGTTATATAAATCTCAGAATGAGTCACTCCGTAAGCAGGAACAGGTATTTGAGAGAGGTCAAAACACCCAGAGAGGTTATACAAGAGACACGAAATTAAATATAAACCATAACAGTGCAGTGCCATCTGCTGACTTTCCTGAAGCCAATTTTAAAAGAGAAATAGCCATTCATGTGGGTGTGTTTAAGGTGGGGAATACTAAACGACCTAGGCTTTGGAGGAAACAAAGGGCCAATATGAAATCTACAGATGCTCATTATTATTAACAGGGACCATGAGTTCCTATTTCTATCTCTGAAATTTTGAAGAAGGAAATATGATTTGTGTAATTTCCCCTATAAATAATATATTCTTTTTTTAGAGATGTAATTTTAATTATTTGTATATGTACGAGCCTGTATATGGGTACGTATATGTACATGTGGGTGCAAGTGCCTAACGGGGCCAGAATAGTGTATCAGATCCCTTATAACTAGGTTACAGGTAGTTATGAACTGCCTAGTGAGCATTCTGGAAACACGCTGTATCGTCTTTCTACACGATGTGTATAGCATTTAAAAGCTTTGGGGGAACTAATCATGCAATTGTCACCCAGTTGACAATCAGGATGACATACAGACAATAAAGCCTACTTAATCATAACACTGATGGATTTGGTATGTTGAATACCAGAATCATTCTCTCCCAGGTGAGAAGGTGGTAGTAGAGTAGCCTTCTACTATCAGACCTATAAAAATTGTTTCTGTTTGCCTGTGATAATTTCAATAAAGAAAAATGTCAATAAGAGAAGAATTGGGTAGGTTCCAGCTGAGTTACAATGTTTGTATTAATAGTATTTATTTTCAGGATATTGGATATTATATGATTAAATTATATGTATAGATTCTACTTGGAAAGGACAAGACCAGCTTTGTCATGATTGGTGGAAGCCTGGGCTGATGAACCTTCTTGTTTGTCAAGTCGCAGAGACTAGGAAAACCAGTTTGAGTTTGAACATGAAGAAGGAAGGTATTTACACATGGCAAGGAATTAATCAGTTGGTAAAGTATTTGCCTCACAAATATGAGGAACTGAGTCCAATCTTCTCCAGCACAACCAATATTTTAGAAGAATTGGCAGGTAGTAGCTTTAACTTTTAATCCCAACATCAGGGAGATGAGGACAAGCGGATTCCTGAGGACCTCAGGATGACCAGCCTAGCATATTTGGCAGGTTTCAGGCCACTGAAAGACCATGTGTCAAAAAATTAAGGTTGAGAGCCATTGATGGATGACAGCCACAGTTGACTCGAGACATGTAAAACCATACATATATCACATACACATACATACATGCACACATGTATATGGATGCATCTGTATGTACACATCCACATAAAATGTGTTATGAAAAAAAAACAAAAACAAACAACAACTCCCAAAATACCTTTCAAGTAAGGAAATAGTAAAGATTCAATAAGAATTTGACTCATTAATACAAGAAGCATCATGATGGCAAATTCAGTTCAAACCACTTGAGGAGGAGAGACAGGAGCAGAAAGGTTCACACAGTTCAGAGAACTGATTCTAAAGTAGTTAGTACAAATCAGAGTATATAAACCAAAAGTTTGTATCTGATTTTCAGGTCTTATTGCTGATGCTGTTGTTCAAACAGAATCATCATCATCATCATCATCATCACCACCACCGTCGCCGTCGTCGTCATTGCATTGTGCAAGAATATGTATACATGTATATGTGGGTAGGCCTGTGTGTACTGGTGTATATATATGTATGTGTATGTGAAGGTCAAAATTTAATCTCAGTAGCTTTTACCACATTATTTTTTGGCAAACCTTGACCAGTGTGCCCCAGGGATCTTCTAGTTTCTACTTCCCTAGTGATGTGATTACAACGTAGTCCACAATATCCTGCTTTTCCTGTGGGTCCCAGAAATCAAACTCAGTTCCTTATGCTTGCAAGAAAAGTACTTCACTAATGAAACCAACTCCCTAGCCTCCAACTCATCTGCCTTCTGTAATTAACATCTAAATTTACAAACTCTGAGCCTGTGTTAAATAATAAATAGTGAGTGCATCAAAGTTCTGGTTTAATATGTTTGCCAGCCTCTAGAATCCACCTGCCTCTTCACCTAGCCCAGACTCATGTGGGCTGACTATCCAGTCTTCCAGGCTGGTTGTTTAAGAGAAGGACCTGTTCAAGCTTTATTTGAAGTTCTTGCATTTGTCTGTTTATTTAAAATTTTTTTGACATTACTAACTTTAGAATAGGGTACGATGCAGTGTGAGCCTACATCTGGTGTCACAGCTAGCTTCTTCAGCAGTTTTCTCAAAGCTCTCTCCAGGCCCTATGGAGCTTCAAGTGTCAGAATCAATTCATGAGCCGCGATGTCCTGGAACTCAGCCAGTCAGCCAATAAGGCTGGTCGCTTCCTCCCAACAAATTGGTCCAGGTGTCTTTGAAGGACAGAGAAGAACAGTTTGCTAATCTCAAATAGCTTCTCTGCAGAAGATGAGATTGGATAATTGCACACAACAGAGAGAACAGCCATTCTCCGAACTGAGGTTCAGATCAAATTGCATGGGCCATTGTCCCTGGAGAGGGCTGTCTTCACAGCTGCCCTGAAAAAGAGGGTGAGAACCCACCCATGTGGTCTGAATTAATACACATAAATCTTCCTTCCCTCAGGACAAATTTCCCTGCCAGCCAGTATCCTACATGTTCTTCTCATCCATCTCTAGATCTTAAATTCCACTATGCCTTCCTTTATTCCTTTAATTTAAGAAGCAGAGAGTCTTAACAACTTATATCTAACTTCAAGCCTTCTCTTTCAGGTAAAATTGCTGGCCAGTGATCCCCCAGAATCCACCTCTCTACCCACCCCCCAAAATTTGAATTCCAGTCATATATAGCCATACCCAGCTTCTACAAGGGTGCTGTGGAATATAAACTTAGGTCCACATGTCTGTACGACAAGCACTTCGCTAACTATCTGTCTAGCCATCTGTATGCATTTCATAAATACATTTTGATGATTATTCACCTACTCTACACAAAGGGGTTCAGTGAATAACTTGGTGCTTAGGAAAACTTACTAAATTGTCAAAACTCATCTTCCTGTTTTGGCTTTCAATTTTTCAGAGAAACCCATCTTAGTAGATACTGAGGAAATATTGTATATTGACATTGTCCGAAAGTCTATTCTAGAAAATTAAGTGTATTCTCTGTCTGTACCTTCTTATCTGGCCACCACCATCTTTCTGTATGTGGTTACTGAACACGTTGCTTATAGTTTGTACTCCTCAGAAGTTGAGTCTTTTTGTAAGTTTTTGAAAAGTTTATTTAACATATACAAATGTTTAATCTATGTGTGTGTGTGCATGCATGCGTGTGTGTGTGTGTGTGTGTGTGTGTGTGTGTGTGTGTGCGCACGTGTGTGTAGCATGTGTGTCTGGATGCTTTAAAATTATTAGATTATTAGATCCACTAGGATTGAAATTACAGAAGGTGGTGAGCCAACATCTTGATGCTTAGAATCAAATCTGCAACAACCCCCAACTCCAATCCCTGAGAACTTGAGTTTTCTCTTTTATTTAGCATGGTGGTTAGTTTAAATTGTCAATTTGACATAATATAGATTCACCGGTAAGATTGTACAGACAGTCTTAATAATAGCTTATTTAGATCCTGTCATGTCTACAGGAAACGATCTTGATTTTTTTAGTTGTTGAGGGAAGATCCAGTCCATTATGGGCAATAGCATTCCTTGGGCTTGGATTTTGAATGTGCAAGAACAGAGAACGAGAGTCAAGAAGTAACATATATGCATTCATTTCCCTCTGCTCTTTACTGCAAAGGTGGCATTCATGGTGCCTTGATCTTCTGTGTTGAACCTGTGAGCCTTAAATTGTGATCTAAAATCAAAGGTTTCTACTGCAAGTTGCTTTGTGTCATATTTTAATCCCAACAAAAAAATGAAACTAGGACACATAGTTTTAGTTAATTTTAACTTAGGATGGATGCACACAGCTAGGGTTTACCATATTATAGAGTCAAAATTAAACTATTAATGAGCATCCTGTGAGCATGCTAGTCACTTGGAGATGATACCACAAAGCAAACTCTAGTCTAGAAACATTGAAGTGGGAGACTAGCAGTCTGTGTTTACATCTTATCCACAGATGATGCCTGGTTTCCCGACTCTGTGTTCAGAAGGAGGCCTTTGTTTCTCACCAGCAAGAATTCCCTAAGCTTAATTTATGTCCTTAGCCAAGATAAAGTATGTCATGGATGATTCTGAAAAATCTATTGCCAAGTTCTTTCATTCTAGTAATGGAAATAAAATAAATATTAGCAATGACACAACTAGCTATTTCTTACCATTGAAACTAGATCTATATTTAAATCTTTACAGTCCCTACATAACACAAAGTAGTCAAACCCTAAACCACATTTTATTTCATAAAAGCTCTTCATTACACAGATGTTTTTCTGGATCAATAAGACCGCTCAGTGTAAAGAGACTTCTCACTAAGCCCGACAATGTTTGTCTCAAAGACCTACAGAAAGGGACAGAACTGACCCCTGCAGGTTTTCCTGTGACCTCCTCATATACATTGTAGTACCTCCTCTTATAAACACACCCACACAAACACAAATACCAGCACATAAATGATTATGTCAAATTCTCTGGACCTCACATGAAAGGCATGGTGACTCTTCTGACCTAAGCACTGAAACCAAACAGTTCTCCACCAGAGGAGCAAGTGCACTCAACCACTGAATTATCTCTCCTGCTCCGGGCACAACTTGTATTACAGAATCAGAGATGTGGGGATGAGGTTATGGCATTCCCAAGAGCAGGTAGTTGAAGATGCTGTCCTATTACATGCAAGGATGACCGCTACACTATCTGTCTTAACTGTATGAATCAGAGGCCAAGGATTTCCTGTTGATGGCAAATCAACATGGTATTTGATTTGGCACATTAAATCAATCCAAAATAGGCAAATCAGATGAATCAAACTGAGAAGCTTCTGCACAGAAAGGGAGATAGAGTCAGAGTGACAAGAAAAACATGTAGAGTTGAAAAAGGAAACTTGAACACTACTCATCGGAGCTATAGGATATTAATAAGGTATTGAAATCTAATAATATCACTAAGAACTCTGCTAAATAATCCAATTAAAAATGGGTCAGATTGTAAGGTAGAGGCTTGTCAAAGGAAGACATTCTGATGACCAATAAACTTATAAAACAAAACAAATTCTTAACTCCATTAAATGTCAAAAAAAAAAAAAAAACACAAGTCAAATCACAGTGAGGTATCATCTCACCCCAATTAGATGGCTTCTATCAAAAGACCCTGGATCAAGAAGATGCCTAAGTACTTGTGTAAGTAAAAGAATTTGCCATGTAATCTGACAACTGGAATTCAATCCCTAGAACACTGGTAAAGGTGGAGGAATAGAAGGGACCCCTGATAGTTGTTTTCTGTTCTTCATATTTATGCCATAGCATGTATATGCCCACATACATAGAGCATACACCCCCACATTAATAATAATAATAATAATAATAATAATAATCTCTAATAGAACAGTCTTATGGTTATGATCTCTCACTTTTGGATAAAACTTAAAGGAAATTACATCAGAATATTAAATATGTACATGTGAACTCCTTTTCCTTTAGCTTTATTCATAATCACTAAGGAATGGAATCAAATTTGAGATTAGAGAAGAATGGGTAAAGAGAATGTGGTGTGTGTATATAATGGAACTTTATCCAGATATGAAAAATTAATCTCATTTGTGGAATCATAGATTTATAGACATTGTGTTAATTAAAGTCAAATGCCCAGTACCTGATGTCTCATGTTCTCTTTCACAGACAGAACACATTCATCAGACTGTGTCATTAAAAACAGGGAGGTGGCTTAGTGCAGAGAAAATTTACTATACATATATGTGGACCTATGTCTGAGCCCGAAGTATGCACAAAAATTTAGATACAACTGTGCACAGTTTCTAAGATCGGTGTTTTTATGACTGCCTTGGTGCATTTGTCCAGAAGCTTTATTGGCATATAGAGAACAGCTGACATGCTTTCTCTCAGAACATTGTCTGAGAACAGTGTATGCCTACTAATCATGACAAAAGTAGCCTCCTGCAGTGTCAGGGCTGTGGACACCTGAGACAGACCACAAAGGGTCAGGCACAGTCTTATGTCATATGGCCCTACTGAGACTATTGGATTTCAATGGTTTCAGTTTTGTTATCTAGAATGTAAGACCAACCACTTGCATAAGGAGCTCCTACCAATATTCCTATATACACTGGTATGTCTGCTACTGCTGTATATGTGAAAGAGGGGAAATACGATATATTAATCAAAGATCAGATGATAAATCAGCTTTATAAATGATAAAATCACTAATTTTAGTCTAATAATGAGAAGAGGGCTGCAGTTTTTAATACCATGTATGTGCATAAAATGTGTGTGACCCAAAGACAGCTTCCATATTTCCTGGCTGAGCTCTCTGAGATCACCTAAGTCTGCCCTTTAGCCTCACAACTAAGCTAAACTCAAGGAGTTTGCATTTAGAATGTTCTCCAATGACTTTGCTCCTGCATGGAAAGCTTTGTCTATAGCACTTGTTGAGATTTGCAGACAGGAGAAAGACATGAGGTTTCAATGTTACAGCTTTACACCCCTTCCCATCTCCCATATCCCTCCTCACACTAGAAATATAAACTTCAGCTTGGCCATTGCTTGGAATTCAAATCATCATAGGAAAAGGTGATGGCATTTGAGCTTCTTTCTAAGTTAAATCTCTAGCCCTGGGTAGAGATCACTTCTTTTCCTTCCCAGAGGCCTACTTTCAGTCCAAATGCTTGTAGCTGTTTTCCTAGGGTAGTATCTCTATTTTCTGACTTAGGACTCATGAGAGGGGTATCTTTTCCTTTTCTTCTCCTTATTCCATTTTCAGAGATAGTAAAAGGTTAAGCATGCTTTTCCTGGCACTTACAGCTTTTTCACCATTTCCTTGAAAGCCCTGTTTCCAATTGCTGAAGCCTGTTTGCCTGGCATGAGCCTGCCTATGGAATGTGCCAGCCTAACTCAGGAAGCCTCACAGTATGTTCTTTCTTTGCTAGCTTCCCTCTCTTGGCAACTCAACTGACAAGAATCTCACAGCTTTCTTGCTCTATTAAATCTAATAAAACTGTCTTCTAAATTCCTATTGAGTCATTTCTAAGTTCTTTTATTATTGAGACTAAGAACTCTAAAGGCACCAGTGGAGTTTATAAGCAGAAAGCTGAGCTCTTGAAAAGTTACCACCAGGAGGACATTTGAGCAGTGACAGCCTCTCCCCCTCAGCTTATGGCAAAGTAAACAGATTTGCTCTGCCACCTGCTCTGTTCATTCCCTACTCACATGCCCCTAGGCAATAGAACCAAGAGGCCACGATTCAAAGTCTAAACTGTGAGCTTAAATATGTCATTGTCATTTTCATTTTTCTAAGTAGACATTTTGTCACAGTGGTAGAGAAACAACTGTCATCATAAGGATTCTGTCATTGGTATTCACTTCAATACTGTGTATTTGTGTACCTATACACAATTACAAGTGTGTAATGGGCATGTGCATCTCAATATGTATAGCATTAACCTACATATTTTGCAAGTCTATTGTATGAAGAAAATGCCTCCATTGCTAAGCATTAGGTTTGGAACAAATACCATATTTAAATATTCCAAAAATTTGAAAAGATTTGATGAGCCAATCCCAGTAAACCAGTGGAAGGGCAGAGAGAGGATTCTATGTTTTATGAAACATTCATGTCAAAGAGATAGTACTTAGAAACAACAATGCAAAAGTTCGTAACAAGTACCTTGTATTTTGTATTAGAATAGGTATGAGAATAGAGATTGGCTGTGTGACATGCAAAGGCTTCTTAGACAGGGTCTGCCACTGTGGAATGCTTATATTAATAATAAAGTTTATAGAAACTCTTTATATAACCTTATTAAGGGCATTTTCTTACATTCTATGATCTTAACACAGTTGGATGGAAGGGAGCATTTATTTTAATAACTTGTTCTGGGTCAGTAAGATAAATGCTGTCGGTCATATAAGTCTGATATTATCAATTTGACCCCCAAACCAGGTGAAAAAAGGATAGGAGCAACTCTTAAAAGTTGTTTTCTGACCCCCACACATGTACTGTTGTGTGAGTCACTCCTCCTCATATCATTTACAACACACACACACACACACACACACACACACACACACACACACACACTGAAACTCAACATAACCTTGAAACAATCATGTCTTATTTAACTGAAAATAGCTATGTATTTTCATAACTATAGATGATCTTTCAGTGAACAAGAAAGAGAATATTTTGTTGAGGAAGAAGTTAAAAATATAACCTTACTTGACTTCACGTTTATTTTTCAAACAATAATTACTTCAAAAACACTGTCAGCTCCTAGGTTTTTATGTCCCTTGTACTCTAGGTGCTTAAAAAACTAAGAAGTATTTAAAAACTATCCAAACATAGCTAACTTTTTAAAAATTGTATTCATTTCTATTTTTTTTTGTTTTTAATATACTCACTTTCCCCATCCCACCTTCCCTCTTCCCAAATCCAGTCCTCCTCCATTTTCATTTTTCTTCAGAAAAAAGCAGGTCTCCAAAGAACATCCACCAAGCATGGCATACATGATACAATGCGACGTTCATATCAAGATTGGATATGGCAAACCAGTAGGAGGAAAAAGGTCCCCAGAGACATAGCTAACTTACTTAGTTTTTGTTTATTTATTTTATTTTGCAAAACAGCAATTCCACCAGATAGCTTTAAAATTATTTTTTTAAAAAATGCCAGAAAGAAAAGGAGCAGTATTGGAATGTTTTATTGGTCCACTAATGAAGACCACAAACCATTTCACAAAAGGAATTTTTTGCTAAACTGTTCTTGACATTTGGGAAAAATAAGCTTTCTTATTGCATTTAAGATTCTATGAATATTACAGAGCTAAAGTCAAATAGCTTTTTTCTCTAATATGCATATATATAGACATATATAATTAAATATATACATATATGTATTCTCTAACATATAACAATACACACACGTGTGTGTGCATGCGTGCGTGCGTGTGTGTGTGTGTGTGTGTGAGAGAGAGAGAGAGAGAGAGAGAGAGAGAGAGAGAGAGAGAGAGAGAGAAAAATCAGTTGTTCCTACCTGTGCTATGTCAAAGCATACTTGCTAGTAGATAATTTTTAACACTAAATAATGTATTCAGGACCAGGAATATGATTGATTGGTCAAGTATTTAGCTAGCACACATATAGCCTTAGGTTTCATACCCAGCAATGCATAGACCCATTGTTTAACCCAAATATTAGGGAGATAGAGGCAGTTCAATTCACATTTGTATTCAATTCAAGGCAGTATTATTAGCAAGTTTGACCCTGTCTCTAAGGTAACACCCCTCCCAATACTTAATTTCTAATGCTTCAAAAAAGCCATGCCTTAGGGGCCTGAAATATGGCAGGGCAGTATGGGTAAGAGCATTCTATCACTTCCAAATTACCATGGTTAGTTCTCAGCATCCACTTCAGATGGCTCGGGACCACCTGAAACTCCACCTGTAAGAGAATCTATGTCCTCTTCTGGCTTTGTTAACACCCCAACACCCCCCACATACACATACACTCATACATCAAAACATAAAATTCATATATTTTATTTGTTTAAGTATTTTACACAACATATTTGGATCATGTTTTCTCATTCCTCAATTTCTTCCACAGTGCCCCCAAATTCATATTCTTTCTCTAATTTTCAAAATAAAGCTAAGAAATGAAACATAAAATAATAGCAAAAAGCAAGAAACAACAACAAAACAATCCACAAAAATAAATATAAAAAAAAGGCAAAAAATACCAATAAGACAAAACAAAACAAAATATCTGCCAAAATAAAGCAATCAGAACAAAACAGGCACATAAATACCATTGAATTCATTTCATGTTGGTCATCTACTCCAACTGTGGTTAATATACACAGTTACACTCCACTGGAGAAAACTAACCATCTTTTTACTAGCAGATAGTAATTGCAGGTAGTTTCTTGGTTAAGGGTGGGATCCTGTGTTGACTTTCTCCACTCTGTTCAGTTCTGTGTATACTGCTGTAGTTACTTTGAGTTCAAGGGTGTAAATTCAGTTGTGTTAAAAGACTATTATTTCCACAAAGTCATCCATCATCTCTGGATCTTATACTCTTTCTATCTACTCTTCTGTATAAGTCCCTGAGTCCTAAAGGGAGGGCTTTGATAAAGACATCCCATTTATGATTGAGTGTTATAAAATCTCTCACTCTCTGCATATTGGACAGTTATGAGTTCCTATGTTAGCTCTCATCTACTTCAAGGAAAAGCTTTGCAGATGAGGGTTGGACAAGGTGCTGATCTATGGATTCAGCAATAACTCACTAGGAGTCAATTTATTGCTGTGTGTGTTTAGCAGAATAGTAGTATCAAGTTTTCATCTAGATCCATAGCCTCTTTATTCTCAAGCTATTATCTATTTTAGCAATGTCATGTATGAGTTCCATCTCATGTAGTGGCCCTTAAATACACTTTCAAAAAGTTATTGGTTACTCTCATAACATTTGTGCCACTATTTCACTAGTATATCTGATAGGCAAGCCACTATGGTAGTTTACAATGTTTATAGTTGGGTTATACAGACAATAATTATAAAAGAGAAATATAAATAGGTAGCGATATATAATACAATCATAATATGTAAAATATATTTTTTAAAAAGAAGAAAGCCACAATGCTGAACAGGAAGTTGCTTTTAGACATTTGATCCTTAGTCTCTTCAATGTATATAATATAACTGAAGGCTCTATTAGGGGATAACCAATCCAGAAAAATTCATTAAGGTTGTGGTAATTTCTCTTTAAATATGTATTTAATTAATTTAAATAGGGAATGAATATGAAACGATACTATCAAACTCCTTTGCTTTTCAGCAATCCTGAATGAACAGAACTTAAGGTTCTTCTCTGTAAAAAACTAACCACATTTTCATGCCTGAAGGCCAGATGAAGGTTAGTTATTTAACTCATAAGAAATCAGCCCTCTGGTGTATTATAATCTAAGGTCTTTTAAATTAGACATTTGCTTTGGAAAATTCACCCAGACATTCAATCATATAATGTGATCATAGTGACAAAGAATAGTTTACAAGAAGTTGGGATTCCTATGGACTTTGAATTATATTAGGTGGGACACAGAAATGCATTTTATCAGCTTGTCGGTCTCACTAAAAGTCAGTAGATTTTTGGTAAAATATCTCCATGGAAATAGCCAACATGCTATCACTACACATACACACACACACACACACACACACACACACACACACACGCACACGCACAGAAATACATAGAAAGAAAAAAGAAGGGAAGAGAGGCAGAGAAGAGCAGCTTATATTCTGAGAAAAAGGAAGAGAACAAGGAAAACTATTCTACATTTTTGTCCTTATATTTAGTGTGATACAGGTAAATAGTACTGAATGACAGGGTGAACCCTAAGCAATTGACTATAATCAATTTGTCTTCTGGTCCTAATTTCTTTCTCTTTTCATATCTCTTTTTTTGTTCTATGTTCCTACTCTACTTCCGTTAGCAAATTTCTTTCACCTTTCTCAGTCCCTCCTGATCTCTTCTCCTCTCCCTTCTCCACAGTCTCCTCCCTTACTTTTTCCTTCACTCTCCCCTTCTTTCTTACTTTTCTCTTTCTTTCCTTTGTCCTGCCTTCCTTTCTTTCTTCTTTTCTTTCTAAGTCATGATGAGTTCAAGTGAGTCAGAGTCTTTATTCTTTGTAAAGTTGGGTACCATTTATCTAGACCCCACCCCAAGACATCCAGCTTGTGAAAATGGAGAATTAAAAATAGCTTTATAATATAAAGCATCTTCAACTTTCACAGGAAGACCTTGCAAGGCAAGACACGTCTATTTATTTTATTCTGAAGCATGAAAAATAATCTTCAGAAAGTTTTGGCATTAAAACACTTAAACTAAGCAACTTTCATTGTTTTGTAAGAAGTCATAAAGGAAAACTCTGGTGAAATATTGTCCCTACTCGGGGAGATTGAGAGAAGTGTTTAGGCATATTGTGTTTTAATTTTTACTTCGTGATGTATGATCACAAGTTCTGGAGGCTTAAAGTTATTGCCATCTTATTTCAGAAATATCAGCAGGACTTGGGAATATTACTCAGTTAGCTGGTAGAGTACTTTCCTATTATGTATGAAGGCTTGAATTCTAACTTGAGAAGCACACAAACTAACTGAGCAGGCAGTCACCAGCAATACCAATCCTTGAAGTACAAGTAAGAGAAAAGAATTCCAAAATAATTGTTGGCTATACTGTGAGTTTGATTCCAACCTGGGAGACATGAGCCCCTGTCTAAAGAGAAAGAGGAAATGGGGAGGAGAATGAAAATTCAAGAGAAATATTGAACAGAGTAAGTGGGAGATAGACTGACTGACATACATACATGCAGAGAGAGAGAGAGAGAGAGAGAGAGAGAGAGAGAGAGAGAGAGAGAGGAAGGAAGAGAGAAAGAAAGGAGGAGGAAGAAGGAGGCAGCAAAGGGTGGGACAGGTCAAGAGAAGAGAAAGAAATTCAGACAAGAAGGGCACAGGGCTGCACTCAGCTGTCATCTGCTCTAGAATACAAGAGTTTCACTCATCTCTTATGGATCCTATTTCTCCATTACATAGTTTTCCCACTAAATCCATGGAAAGCTTGAAGGTCAATATACATTCACACATACTTATAGTGTTATTATTTTTAGGCACACAAGTATAAAAATCTATTCAAATTCCCAGAACCCATGCAAATCTGGACACCATAGGATGCATCTGTAATCCCAGTGCTCCTACAATAAATAACATCAGAGGTGGAGACAAGAGAATCCTTAGAAACTCACAGGTCACCTGTCATGTATTATAGAAAACACCACGAGATGTTGTCTCATATAAAGAGAAAGGCAATGACCTACAACTATGATTGTCTTCTGGGCATTATATGATTATAATGGCTCAGATACACCTATACTCACAATATGAATTCTCCTGCACTAAGATGTGAGCGTTGTACTTGAACATAATCCATCACTATGAACCCCCAATGTGAAATGAGTTATAATTGACGGAGAAGAATCCATCTATCTAGTGTTACTTAAGAATGTAAGGTTTTGTATTTCCATTTAAAATAATATACATAAATATAAAACAATTTACTAAGCTTATAGTTCAAACATGTATATTTAGTTGAACTGTATAAACGAGAAAGTTCTGTTTTCTAGACGA
>JANHMN010000009.1:19042090-19082444 GCA_030674055.1 Rhabdomys pumilio
TCCTCCTCCTCCTCCTCCTCCTCCTCCTCCTCCTCCTCCTCCTTTTATATTTTACAGTTCAGTTGTTACCATTCTCCCAGTCAGCCCTCTCACAGTTGCTCATCCCATTCCTCTTCCCCTTTGTTTTCAACAGGACATCTCCACCCAACTCCCACCTCACTCCCCACCCACTGCCAGCCTCTCAACTCCCTTGAGCCTCAAGTTTCTGAGGGTTAGGGGCACATCTTTTCCCACTGAGGCCAGACCATGAAGTCCTCTCCTTTATATGTGTGTGGGGGGAGGGGTAGGAGGAGGCTTGTTTCAACTAGTGTATGTTATCTGAATGGTGGCTCAGTGTCTGAGAGATCTCAGGTGTACAGCTGATACTACTGGTCTTCCTATGGGGTCGACCTCATCTTCAGTGTCTTCCAGCCTTTCCCTAATTCAACCACAAGGGTCCCAGACTTCGGTCCATTAGTTGAGTGTAAGCATCTACCCGTATCTGTCTCAGTCAGTTGCTTCCTACATATATAGAAATATCCTCAGAAATTTAAAACACAGTGCAATAGCATACCACCTTTTAGATTGGTAAAAATCTAAACATTTGTTAAAATGTGCAAGGTGTCATTGGGTGTAAGTAAAATTATAAATGACATTACCCAAAATGATGAGGAATTTGACAGCATCTGGTAAATCTGAATGCAGTTTTACCCTTTGATGTACCAATCACAGCCTTAGAAATCTATTTGCGTATTGAAGCAAATATGAAAAAAAGTGTACTTAAGATTATAAACTGTGAATAATTTTATAAAATATCCTTACAAATAAAACCCACTTGTCTGAAACTGATTAAGAAATATAGTACAATGTATTTTACACACACACACACATATATATATAGTGTGTGTGTGTGTGTGTGTGTGTGTGTGTGTGTGTGTAACATTTGCATCACTGTACACACTCCAAGTTGGTATATATTATTTACTACATTTTTTTAATCTAAGAGTGATGATATATAATTTTTTTGTCAAAATACATTCATAAAAAGAGGACTGAATATATAACTTAGTTAAAAAGAATGCTCTTCTAGTGTCTGGTTACTTTTCTATAAAACCAGGCCATGACAAAACACCATGAGTAAAGAAATTTACAAAAGTATTTTATTGAACTTATGTTTTCAGAAGGTTAGAATCTGTGATTGTAGAGCAAAGACATGCAGTCAGAAATAGGTGAGACCTCACACAGTGATCCACGGTCCCAAGGTGTGGAGGGGGTGGTGGTGGTAGGGGGAAGGTGAGCCAGTGAACCTTGGGCTGATTTTTTGATACCTCAGTGCATACTCCCAGTGACATGCTTACACTTTGTAATCCTTTCCAAACAGAGTCACCAATGCAGCACCCAGTATTCAAACTTGAGACATAATAGCTTATGAGGATCATCCCAATTCAAACCATCATACTTAGCATATGTGCAGCTTGGGATTTGATGCCTAGTACCACAAAACCCAGGATTAATAGTGCACACTTGCCATTCCACCACTGGAGGTGAAGGCAGGAGATCCAGAAGTTCAAGACCATCTCTGGTAAGATAGAAAATGTGAGGCCTACATGAATGATGTCTCAAAATTACCCCCAAAATATAAAAGGATACTCATATTTATTTGTGTTAAGTCGTGTAGGCCAAGAAATGGCATTAAGATGAGGATGTATTCTTCTTTGAATATACATTATCTTGTAGAATTTCTTTTGTCATAATTTACATATATTTAAGTATGAAAAATTTAAGTTGGAAATTGATCCCTTACTATTAAAAAATAAAAGACAATAATAAGCATATAAATGTGTATGTGTGTATACATATGTATATATATGTATATGCATATGTGTATGCATATATGTATATATGCATACAACTGATGCCATAAGATGTAGAAACTCTTTTAATGGTTTTAAGATGTAATAACACAATAATTTAGTATTACATGCAGAGTAAAATATTCTCAGATCAAGAAAAATAATTGCCAGTAATTTTTACTTTTCTTATGTTGGAGTATTATTAACATTTATGTAGTGTGTGGGGGGGTTCATACACTACTACACAAAGGGGAGGGCTGTATTCTTCTGCCATGTGGGTGCCTCAGAGTGGAGCTCAGGTAGCTGAGCATGGCAGTAATTGTATATATTCTTTGAGCCTCTTGCTGTCCCCCTTTGGAGTATTGTTATTGACACTTGGGAATTTGTGTGTATGAGAAATTTATCATTTTCCTTCTCAAAAGGATACAGAAACAGGAGTATGGAAAGTTGAACCCTAGCAAACTTTGTTTCAGAATAAGATCTGACTTTTCTACCAGTGCAGCCTGTACTGTTACATGCTGGTGCTGATTATCAATGTTGATTCTCATGTTAGACTGAGGCACACTAGGGAAATAGTAAAGAATACCTTTGAGTGTACCTGTAGATGTCTCCAGGGAGAATGAGTGAAAGGAGGCAAACTCTGAAACTGCGCTGCAGGCTAGTGACCTTGTGGAAACAAAAGAAAGCAAAAGAGAAAGGCAGCTGGTAAGAGTTTGCCTTCTCTTACATCCTGGCCACCATGAGTTGAGAAGCATTTTCTATCTTCTACTGTTGTGGCCATGACGTTCTCAGTTCACCCACTGGTTCAGGATGTGGAACCAGCTGACCCTGTAATGAAGTCTTTGGAAACTAAGTGACATGAATCCTTTGTACTTTAAATAGCCTCCCCAAGAATTTTTTTGATCCAATGAATGAGAACCTCAGGGCAATGCATTCCCTGGAAAAGAAGTGTGAAGAGACTTTTCAAGCTACTCTTTTCAGCTGCCTTACAACATGCTGGGAGCCCTTGGAGAATCGTGATGGCATGGAAGTAGAACGAACTTTTCTGTGTGACACTTGGTATAAGGCACTGTGCTGAGTGCAGCATGGATCACACAGTATTTCTTGTAACTGAATCTTGGGAGATGAATTGTTGGTAATCTCCCAGGATAGCTGCTCCGTCCTGTTGACTTTTCCCTCCATGATTACCTTGAGGGAGGACAGTGTCTGCTTGAGATATAGGGGTAAACTATAAATACAGAGTGCATGCTAATCCTCCTTGCAGACTTGGCAAATGTATGTTGAAGAAGTAGCATAGTAATTACAGAATGGGAGGCTCTAATTCAAATCTAATTTTGAATTCATGAGACATTATAAAAGCATCTACTTCTGATTTGGTGTGGCTTTCAAGAAAGATATATCTCTAAGGTGATGTGGTCTTTGCCCCTTTGTGATATATTACTATTGTCTTCCATGAAAGAGTACACATTATTTATATTGAAGTTTAGCAAAAACACCACATAGCATTACTGACAACCCTTGAAAGAAAAGTTTGATTGGGTTGGCAACCTTGATTCCTGCTTGAAGAAAAGAAAAAAAAAACCTGTGAACACAGATGACCTGTGCCTCTGTTTCCTGCCCATTATAATGATCACAAATTTACTCCATCATGAGACCTTGCTTCCCTATGATCAGTCTCACTGGAAGCTCACAGCAATGGTCTGAACAATTCTGCTTGTGGAGTGAACCTTACTTTGCTCATACGTCTCATAAAATTGTGTTTATCCATAGAGGCAATTTTAAGCTCAGTTGTTGATTTCAACATACAATGTGAATGCACAACTTAGATCGCACCTTTGCAGGTGTTAATTTGTAAGATAACTGACATGAAGCTGGGCAGATGGCTCAGTGGTTGAAGAGCTTGCCAAGTTTACAGGAAGACTGTAACAACATCCTCAGGACCCATATAAATGGCAAGTAGGTATTTTGATCCAATGACAGTTACAGCCTTTGAAGCTCCAGAGACAGGGGATCCCAGGAGTAAACTAGTTAGTAAGACCACCCGCAATATCGGCAATCTCTCTACATAACTGAAAGACTATCCCTAGAAAAACAAAAGTGGAGAGCAATCAAGGAGTATCCCCAACATCAAGCCCAGGCCTCCAAACATATGAGGATGCATATACAATTGCACATATGTATGTTCATACACATGAACACACAAGCACATATATCACACACATATATGTGGAAAGAGAAAAATGAAAAAAAAATCTGCAATGAGAAATTTTGAGAATTACAATAACATCATATAGACCCATAAATTATTGCATTTTTCATACAAAACAATGAATAAACTTTGGCAGATCTTGGTCATATGTACTGTAGGCTAGCCTCATACCTATTTTATAACTGAGACTGTCCTTGAAGTTCTAATCCTCTTACCTCTACCTCCTAAGAGTTGGAAATGCAACCCCACACAATGCCTAGTTTCTGCAGTGCTGGTGTCTAGACACTGCTTAATACTTGCTAAGTAAGCACTCTGCCATGCTCGAGCCCAGCTGTGACTGAATTCTTAGCAGCAACTTCCTACACCAGTGTTGCCTTGTGGTTCTCCTTCCCTTAATAGCCAGAAAACAAAGATGTACCGTTCAGTCTCAAGAGCAACTGTCACGTGTTCAACACATGCAAGAATGTCCTACCTTTACTCTAACACCAATACGTAGTACAGTATGTCTATGTCATTGCTTAAAATTTGGTGAAAAACTGCATTTTCTTTGACAACTTCATATTTCAAAAGAGGAAACTAGATAAAGAACACATCTTGAAAAGAGTCCGCAGGAGCAATATCTCATGCCAATCTGAAGTGTTTTCAGAATGGAAGAAAACATACGTCTCTTCCAAATGTCATTTTTTTCCTGGAAGCAGATGTTCATTTTATTTATGAATATTTTCCCAGCCATTTCTTCCTATAATTTTCTAATTTATTTGACATGTGAAAAAAAAAAGAACCAATTCAGTTGCTGCAAAAAAATTTGAGTTCAACTTACATGTCTCAGGTTATTGCAATATCTTCTTCCTGCAGATAACCAACATTTATCAGAATGTCTGCAGTTTGACTCTGCCTAACTTTGGGTCCTACTCTTTAACCCTAGTCAGGTTTGGCTTAGTGATAGTGTCCCACTAGACAATCATTGAATTACTATTATCATGAATCATGAAAAAAATTCTAAAACTATCACTACAAAACTCTTTTTGTAATCAAAACTTTCCAAAGTATGTACGTTTCTAAGTGTGGGAATTCAAAGTGTTTACAGATTTTTAGAATCCATTTACAAAATTTAAAAATCTATAATAATTGAGACTGACCTTGAAATTTGAAAACTATATTTCCGCTCGTTTTAGCAGACTAATTGGACCCTGAAGCAGGAAAATCTTGGTGAGTGGGGAATTTGGTAGGAGCACATGAATGCACTTATGACTTAGGTTTGAAAGTCATAGGAAAGCCTACATTCTTTCTCCAGTCACTTCCCACCTTTTGGTTGTTTTGGGATCTCTCTTTGGCCTAGTACTTTTGCACATTAGCAAGACTTAGACTAACTGGTTCATGGCTCTTAAAGTATCCTCGTTCCATCTTGAAGAGCTGAGCTGGCAGGCATTTTATGCATAGTGCCCAGCATCTTTACATGGTCTCAGGAGATTCAAGGTGAAGTCATTCTGTTTGTAAGGCAAGCCCTTCAGCAACAGGAATGTTGAATTAAAATGTTTGAATTAGCATGTGTTGTTCGCATAAATAAAACTGGGCAAAGGCTTTTGATTATGTTGTAAAGCAGTGTCGAATGTTTGTGGGCCCTATCATCACACAGCTTTCACATGTTACTACATGTGAAGATGGGCTGTGCTGTACAATCAGACTACCCGAAGAAGGTTAAAGCAGGCATGTTTGGAGGCCAAGCAAAGTGCAGCTCAAGCACAAGGGTGACTGGAATCATAGGCTGTTGCTAACCATGTAGAGCAGAAAAGAGCAGAGCGGGGTGTTTCTTATCTCAGAGCCGAAGTGCTTCTTGAAAGTCAATGAATAAAACATAGCCTAGTTGTTGTGAAGTAAAGAACGTTATTGGCACATACAAATTATGTAGGGTTTAGAATGAATTGAAGGGTAGACTCACAGACTTCCTTGGATAATTATTAAAATAGTTTTACATCAGAAATGAGCAACCACAATCAAGTGACACACTGCTGATGTATTTTGGTCAATATAAACTATTTGGACAGAGGGAATATAGTATATGGTATGTATCTCTTCTCTGCGTCATATTTGCATGTGAATGGGATGAGTTGTGTGTAGGTGCATGCTCACACATGCTTTGGAAATCAGAGGTTGATGTTGGTGTCTTTTGTGATTAATCTTCATTTCATTTGTTGAAGCATGGCCTGTTCATGAACCCATAGTCCCATAATACAGCTAGTTATTTCAGTCATCTTGCTAGCGGGATCACCTGGCTTCTCCTCCTGAGATCTGGGATTACAGATGGCTTTTATTCCTACACAATTCTTCCTGGGTTTTGAGGATAGAAAGTCTGATTTTATACTTGAATGGCAAGCTCTTTTTCTACTGAATACTCCTCACCTCCAGTATCACCCTAGAATGTAACTAGGAATTTACATTTTTAGGTTCAGTACTTTATTGGTTCTCTTTAGACAATGATATCTGATATTCTCACCATACTTAGAGCCTACATTAAAACCCAGTGGATGATTTGATTTGAATAGGTGTTCTAAAGTTGGAATATTGGCAACTCTTGGCTGTAAAGATTAATTATTAGAGGACTAGGAAGATACTTTAGTTGGTAAAGTGCTTGGTGTACAAAATAAGGTCCTGACTTTAGATCACCTGCACTACCCAGAGGCTGCATGTGATGTACAGGGTCATGGTTCCAGTGCTGGAGGGAGAGAGAGATAGATCCTCAAAGCTTGCTCGCCAGCCAAGCTTCACAATTGAACTCCAGGTTCAGCATGAGATTCCATCTACAAACATAAGGTAAGACATGACAAAGAAGAATGTCCAAAGTCCACCTTTGTTCTTCATGTGTATGTGGGCATGCCCCACCTACTATCACACACACACATACCACACACTCAAAGAGAGAACGAGAGAGAAGCAGAAACAAAGACAGAGAGACAGAGACAGAGAGACAGAGACAGAGAGACAGAGACAGACACACAGAGAGGCTAATGTATCCACTAGCACACATGCACATATACATACAAACATAGGAAATAGTTGACAGTTGACATGGTCCAGATACTCTGCCTTTTACTTGGCTATGTAGCAAAATATTAAAGTTTAGAAGTATACTAAAGATGAGGAAAAGTCTACATTTGAAGTTGATGCCAATTAGAATTGGAATAGGTAATTTCTCTCTGTAGGCTCTGTTGTCTTACGAGTCTTTGGAGCACTACTTTCTGAATAGTTACAATAGTTTATAGTGAACCTATGACTACAATAAGTAACACTAATTTCATATGATTTTACAACCATCTATCCCTCCACTCACCCACCCACCCACACAATAAGTACTACTTAATTTCATATAATTTTAAAACCATCTATCTATCTATCTATCTATCTATCTATCTATCTATCTATCTATCTATCTATCTATCTATTCATCCACCCACCCACCTACCTACCTACCTTTGTGAAGAGTGGTGAGGACATACACATATTCCATGGAATGGTTATGGCAGTCAGAGGACAACTCCCAGAGGAGTCTGTTCTTCCCTTTCACCATGTGGATCCCAGGAACTGAACTCAGAACACCAAACTTGACAACAACTCCTTTACCCATTGAACCATCCCAGCATCCCCTCTGGTTTTTTATGGTCCATTTTTGCACTGTGAAACACTTCCTGACATTTACTGAGTGATCTGGAGCATTGCCTTAGCAATGTGTGAGCTCCTCGCTCACTGCAATTCCTCAGCACGCTGCTGTGGTCCAATCCCCTCGGTCCTGCTCTCCCGGAAATGTTCTATAAAATTACATCCAGACTAATTATAATCTATTTCTCATTATAACAGATTAGGCTCTGTCATGAATGAAGCCCTTAGTTTGACATCTTCAAATTGTCCCTCATCATAAGCAGAGAAAGAAAGTTACACTAAGCCCAGGTTTCTTTTGAAAGGTTTAAGATCTATGAGACTCAACAATGCCATCTCCCTGAACTCAACTCCCTCCCCATCTCCTCTCTTCCCCCTGTAGGGAAAAACTGAAAGGCCCCGCACTTGCAGGTTGGCGTTTGGGCTTGAGTTCTCTGTTGTGTTATGGGTTCAAGTCTGCCAGGGCTCAGAGTGGCAGGAGTGCTCAGAATCTTGACTGAGTTCGTTCTGTGATACACCGGTGGGTGCTGGGCCATGAGAGGCCACCGGGGAGCCACAGGGCAGGGAGTGAACTCAGCCTGATTCCATTGGGGTGGGAAGGACTCTCCAGTGAGGACCTCCCAGGCCCGAAGGCAGCTGGGACTGATTGGTCTCAATTCTGGGGCTCCGGGAGCTCTGGGGCTCTGGGAGGTCACAGCAGAACAGGGATGAGGAACGCCATCCTTCTGGAATCCAGGCATCCAAATATTATGTTTAGAAATTCACAAGACAGACTCTCAGTAAAGGGCTTGTAATTTCTCTACTGTAAGAATAAGAGGCTGCTACATATGTGCCTGGCTTCAGCAGCTCTTTATCTCAAGCCTGACAGTCCCATATCCTCCTGTCTCCACTGTCTTTCAGTCTACAACAGTGCACTCCTTACACTCTGCATGTACAATAAATAGTTAGAGAGTCACCATGCTGTGATTGGCATTTCATTCTTGTCTTTATGGGATGGTTAAAAATATCTGTATTTCCCAAGGCATAATTTACAGGTATGGATCTGAGTTTAGGTACATGTCAAATAATCTGTGAAAACGTCAGTTTGATATATTGAGCAATGAAACTCAGTCATAATATTGGGTCTTTTCAAAACAGAATAGAAGGGCTGAGATGACGGCTCCATGGGTAAGAGCACTCTTAAGCGTGAGTACCTATGTTTATATCCTTAATATTCATTTAGAAAGCCAGCTGTCTGCCCGTGTACTCTGATGTTAAGAGAGGCTGGGGAAGGAGAGCGAGAATGATAGAACAGAATACCCAACCTCCTCCTACTCCGACCTCCATCGGTGCAGAAGTTGCTACATGGGGGAAGCAGAATTCTTGTTCTTGTCTCCAACCCAGTTCATTAGTTTAAAGCAAGGACGTTTAGGACTGCAGCAATGCAAACTGGCTCTTCCAGCTGAACTCTATCTTCCCTGACAGATGGTTTGTTTGGGCGTCTTTTCCAATCTGAGCAGTGCTGTTTCTGAAGAATGCAGGCTTTGAGAGAGATCATTTATTGCATAGAAGCCTAGTTTTCAAATAACCCTCACCACTGTCAATCTCTGCTGCAATTCGTGAATTTTTTCTCATAGGTGTACAAGAAACCCTGTGGTGAGATTAAGCATTCAGTAATTTTTTTCCCCCAAAGTCATTAGGCACCTCACATTTAATCTTTTATATATGCAGATTAAAAATGAAGGTTGATTAAGTAACAACAAAGAGACTCATTCAGAAAACAACGCTGGCATATTCTTTGGTGTGTTTGGTGGGAATGAATAATTTATTAGGGAGGGTATAGCTTTATAAGAATATTGTTTCCTGATCCAGACAGAACCCTGGAGAAGTTTATAAGTGAGAGTCTGCTCTGCTAACCTACTTCTGTGCTTGTTTCTGTGCTTAATAGCACTTTGCCATGTAGTCTCTGAACACTCTTCTAGAACTGACATGGTTATAGTGAAGTGACTGCAAGAACAATAGAGTGCTTTTCTTCCTGGGGAGGTAGAGTCCTAAAAATTTATACTGCCATTAAATCTATTCTGAACTCTATGTAGAGTTTGGGGGTACTCCTTTCATGAATTCAAAGAATAAAAGTGAGAGGGTGAGATGTGGAGAGTGTTTTGTTATAGATTCGTAGATCAAAGAGACAGAAAGACACAGAGACACAGATAGACAGAAGAAAGACAGACAGACAGAGACACAGAGACAGACAGAGAGCAGAGCTCCAATGGGGACTCAGGAAGAAAGATACCATTTAGCTGCTAGTCTGTGGGAATTTTGCTAGACTTATGGCAGAAACAGGGGTGATACATGAGAGGGAGGGAGGGAGGTGTTTATGCCAGTAGGCCCAGCAAGGTGTCCAGGTGTCTCCCCAGAGTTTCAGTCATATAGACTGACACAACTCTTAGACAGAGGTTCTTGTTCAAGACTTGGCAAAGAAACAGGAAGCAGAACTATCTTCTGGGATTGCTGGTCTCCATCAAGGACATCCTCAGGACCACTGTTTGGGGTTCCTAATGTGCCTAGCCAGTTTCTGTCTCTAGTTTTCATTAGAACAACACTCTGGAATACACCTCAGCCTCATGACCTTCCTTGCTTGCCTCATGATCATGGGAGTCCATGAGTTTTTATGCTTTTCTATTTGAGTCTTTCCACATAATGGGGCAGAATATGTTTTATATAAATTTAAGTTAAATTATTGCTGATTGAATGAATATATTTTCATTTTCATAAGCAGTTCAGAGCTCATTTCCCCCAAAATTTCCCTAATAGTGAGGAAGAGGGCATGCTATTCTTCATTAGGAAAGAAAGAAAGAGAATATTAGTATTTGGAAACAAGAGGAATTTCCTTGGTTCTCAAGTCACAACACTGTCTGGCTCCTATTTTAGATTTCCTTCTTAACTCTTTTAAAGACTAAATGGTTACTTTTCAAAATTATAAAAGAATACCCTTGGAGCACTTATATAATGGAGTAATGGTAGAGTTTTGAAAAGAGTTGTTGAAATAATTGCATGTACTGACTATGATGCATTCTTGTGAAATAGCCTATTAATCTGTACTAATTTAATAATTTTGATAAATGTTTTTTAATGAGGAAGTTGGGCTGTGAGGTGGTTCAGCAAGTGAAGATGCTTATATGTATCTTGACTACCAGAATTCAATTCCTGAGACCCCTAATTTACCTTCTAATCCCTCACAAGCTCATTGAAATGAATGAGTAAATATTATATGAAAAAATATTAACGATGTAAAATACTTTTTAATAAAGAAAATATGTGAGTCTCTAAATGCTAAAATATCAAAAAGACGATGGGGTAAGAGAAAACACCTTGAAACTGTATCATTGCTAAAGCCTTTGCCAAACACATTTGCCTTAAATCACAGAACTATTTCTCTGTTTTCTTTGAAGGATGTTCAGGTTTTCATAGCACTTTCCAGCTGACAAAGACATAAAGGAGGATCTTGCAATTGGGCTGGAAACAAACTAAGAAAAAAAGAAACTAAAAAGTTCCTTGACAAATAGGACATCTTTGTCCTAAAGCTCAAGATTTGTGCAAATGATTTTGTTGAAAGAAATGGCCAATCTTCCATCTTCTACTTGTCAGCAATCCCTCCCTTTTCATTTGTACACAATAAAGGCAGAGATGCTTTCATAGCTGTTCCTTTAGATATCAAAGTTTGCTTCCCCATCAGGAGATTTTTCACTAAGAGACTTTGTCAGAGCTCTAGTGAGTATCTTCACCACTTTCCATACAAATAACCCTGATTAAACTCAGGGCTTCACAGTGAAACAAAGCATGAAATATTGGAGAGAGGGTCATATCTCTAAGAAAGAGAGTTCAGCAGGCACGAGAAGGAGGTGGGCACAGGGAATGGAGCATGAGCACAACACACATGCATTGTGTACATGAATGAAATTAGCAAAGCAAGGTAGATTGTTTGTCAAATGTATTTACAAAAGAAGTAAAATATTAAAGAAAAATTGGTGTCACATTGTACACTCCAATAATCCAGGTTTGATTACCTATTCTTCAGAGAGCCAATTTGAAGAGCCAAATTAACACTATAAAACTGGTACAAGAGATTTATTCAATGTGGTAAAAATGGGAAGTGATACAAAAAGAGATCCAGTGACTTTCTGACTCTAGTCCATCTTTGGTGTCCTGAACAGAGATGAAAATCTAAGTAGGGGACCAGGTCCATGTACATCTAAGCAGTCCTACTCAAGATATGGTCCAGCTCACCACTAACCAACCGATCATTTTCTGGGCTCCAGTATCTCCTGTAGGATGATCTGATAACTTGTCAGAACTGTGTGAAATCTCCCTCTAGGAGAAAAGCTCTCTCTCTGGCTAGTGCCAGAATCAGCCTTTTCCTCTTCCTCACTTAACATTTCTGGGAGAAAATTTCACTTAATCCATTGTCTCAACAATCTAATAGTCAAATCGAGGATCAGAGTGAATCTTTAGTGTATCTTTCAAGCAAATAACAATAGTGTGCCCTAGGACTAGGAATTTAAGAGCAAGAATGGATCCAAATTTGACTTTAAATTATCATTTATACATTAAGATGATAATCATGAAGATGATTTTACGTTTGATTAAAATCAGCCAAAGAGGGTGGAGGTATAGTTCAGCATTTAAGAGCACTTGCTGTTGTTCAAGAGAACCAGAGTTCACTTTCAGACACCATATTTCCACCTATAACTCCATCTATAGGGGGGTCTGTCCACATCTTCTGGTGTACACACACACACACACACACACACACACACACACACACACGCACACACACAATTTATATCATAAAAGATGTATTTTCAATATTGGTTAAAAATTGTTAAACTAAAGAATGTTAAATACAAATTAAGCAGCTTTCCATGACAAAATATCTCAAGGAACCCTTTTCCTAGTTTATCACAAAATACCTGGAGAAATCATTGCTTTGTGGATTGGTTTCCTTTAAATTTGTCTTACTAAGAGCCCTTTGAATTTAAGTTGATCTAATTCAGCTCTATTAAAAGTTATACAATTACTTGACTTCAGTCTACTTGCAATGGAATTATTATTTTCCTCTTCTTTTATTATGAAGTCTGTATCATAGACAGTCATATTGTCTTGGAGCACATCACAGTTTGGGTCCAAAGTAAATTCTTTATATTCTTCTTTGTTTTCTTCTTCTTTCATTCAGAGCAAAAATTTTCAAACTATAAAGTAACATTAATTCAATATGACTATGTGTGTTGAGAAATACATTGTATCTGTCCAATATAGATATGAGACTAAGAAACGTCTAGAATATAGTTGGTGTCTTTGGGTTTGGGTTTCTGTTTCATGCTGTGAGGAAGCGCCATAAATACAAATCAAGTTGGGGACGATAGAGTTTAGCAGGTTTACAATTCCATTTCACTTTGTTCATCAAAGGAAGCCAGGACAGGAACTCAAATAGTGCAGGAACCACTGGGCAGAAGCTGATGTACAGTCCACGAGAGGATACTGCTTACTGGCTTGCTCCTCATGGCTTGCTCTGCTTGCTTTCTTATACAACCCAGAACTACCAGTTCAGGGATGGTACCACCCACAGTAGGCTGGGTCTTCCATCTTCAATCTAATTTAGAAAATGCCATGAAGGTTTGCCTACAGCCTAACCTTATAGAGATAATTTCTTAATTCACGTTCCCTTCTCTTGGGTGACTTTAGCTTGTGTCAAGTTACCATAAAGCTATCCAGTAAGCTGGTGTAACTGAATTAACAGAATTGTGTACTTTGTCAAATTGTAGCAAGATTAAGTTGAAGTAGTTTGGAATGGGTGCTGGTGACCATATTGGATAAGTGGCTTTAAGATCCCTCCTTTTATCAAGGGCAAATGAACAATAAAATTAATGTGTGCTCCTTCTATATCTGCAACCCACAGGGGAAATCTCTCTCTCTCTCTCTCTCTCTCTCTCTCTCTCTCTCTCTCTCTCTCTCTCTCTCTCTCCATTTATTTTATGTATGTGAATGCAATGTATCTCTCTTCAGACACACCAGAGGATCTTATTACAGATGGTTGGGAGCCTCCAGGTGGTTGCTGGGAATTGAACTCAAAACCCCTAGAAAAGCAGCCTGTGCTCCTAACTGTTGAGCCATGTCTCCAGCCCCAAAAATCTCCTTTCTCAAAGTGTTAGTCAGAAAAGAAAAACTTAAGAAGTCAAAGCTTATATTTGGAAAGAAGGAAGGAAGAAGAGGCAAATATGTGGCTGTGGTGTGTAATTTAATCATAAAATTGACAAACCGTTAGATAGAAATCTCAATGAGGAGCTATCTATAGTATAATGACCTGTGGATCTGTAGGGTTTTCCTTAATTGGGTTAATTGAGGTGGGAAGACTTACCTGAAATAATGGAAGGACCTGCTAAATGTGGGTGGTACCCAGGACTTAATAAAAAAGAGAGAGCTGAGCATGGACTTATGTTCATTCATTAACTTATGTTAACGATAAAGCTTACGCTTTTAAGTTCCAGTAGCCTTGACTTCCTTGGTATAATAGACTGTAATCTGGAGTTGTTACTCAAATGAACTCCTTTGCCATTAAATTGCTTTAATTGTGCTTTATCAAAACAACAGGGAACAAAACTAACACAGTTGCCAAATTAAGTTTAAAAATGGCTTTCTAAAGTAGAGATTGACCATCCATCTGGAAAGAGGACATAGAAAAGATTGTTCTAGTAACCTGGCCGTGTGACAACAGGAACAATAGTTGAAGCACAGTGATCAGATTCATATTTTGTGCAACGATGGGTAGGTCTTAAAGCATTTGTTTTTAAATTTACATTCTACTATTGAGGATAGTTTAAAGAGGGAGATGCTGGGTTTCATTGTACTGAACTTATCTAAAACGTACTGAGTTGAGTACAGTACCATCCCCAGTCTCCATCATTTTTGATTTCCTATTATCTGGTGCTTTAAGCATGCTACTCCGGATGCTAAAGTGATGGTCCAGTGGCAGAGAGTCTAAGTTCAGTGTCCAGCATTAGGCTATGGGTCTCACAACTTCCCATAGCTCTAGTTTCAGGGAATCTAACACCTTCCAACAGACTCTGCAAACACGTGCAGTCTCAAGCACATACTTTTGTACACACACAAACACATACACACACATACACACACACACACACACACACACTTAAAAAAAGAAATCTTATAAGTGAACAATTGTTCTGGAAATAATAAAAAAGACACATTCACACATACACAATTAAAAATAAATATTTAAAAATGTATTACTATTATGGAAATAGTAAAACACACATAGGCATGCTCACACACTCCTACTGGAAGACATCATTTTGCCTTTGGCTTTTCCTGAACCTCTTTGGCACACTCTATGCTCTGATGGAACTTTTATATCTATAAAATACATTATGCTAGATATTATTTTTATTTTATTTTATGCTTGATATTATTTTTATTTTATTATTTTATCTATTAGTATTTTTTGCCTTCTTGATTAATCAAAGCACTTCCTGTGCATATAAAGGCTTTTCTGATCATTGAGGTTTACATAAAGAGTTAAATAACGCATAATTATGAATAAGTCTTTATGTTAAGATTAACGTCATAGATAAATAAAAGAGTTAAATAACGCATAATTATGAATAAGTCTTCATGTTAAGATTAACGTCATAGATAAATCCTGAGAAATCATGGAGTATCCTTGAAGTAAACGAACTCAAAAGAAGGTCACTTTAAACAAAAAAGATTTCTTCCTCTGGGTTGCTATGAATTTTCTTCCATCGTCTGATCTGGCCTACTTTCGGCCAACTTGTCAAAAAAAGGTAAATTCGCTAATCAGTGAAATTATCTTCTATAGTTAAAAAAAAATCCATTACATTATACCTACTTGTTTCTTCTACAATATAAAGCAACATGTGAGCTGGTAACCTCTGAACTCAAGCTGACTCCTTACTTGGGTTTGTCTGACAGCTCAAACAGAAAAGAAGTCATGTATTTGCCTCCAGGGAAGTGGCTGCACCAACAGGAGTCAAGCAGTAGCTATTCGGTATGCGAAGGTATATAAAACTAATTACTGTGTCTCTTGGAGATATGGGTGTTTCTAGGTAGACCTGTCATGTAGGTTCATTTTGTAATAGTCACAGAAATATAAAGTCACTTATCGTGACTTACTACTGTGCTTTATTTACTTGTGTGTAGAGGTCAAAGGATAACGTGAAGAAGTGGATCCTCACCAGACTCAAGTGCCTTTGACTCTTTTGTTTCTTTTTCATGCTTTGTTTTGAACCCATGACCTTTACATAGGTCAGGCAAGCACTCTGCCACTGACCCATATCCACAACATCTATCGTGCCTTTTGAAAATGCTGGGATTTCACAGTGCACATTATAATCAACATGTAGCTCCCGTGGTTTGTGTTGTGACTCTCACTTTACAGGTGGGTATTTTGAGGCTAAAAGAAGTGCTCTTGAAAAATGAAGGCCTTGGTCTCTCACTCTGACTGTAGAAAGAGCTGTCTTGAAGGCAAAGCAGATCACAAGAGAAAATGAAAAAGATTCAATTTTATCTCTGTGACAGTTTTATCATTTTGACACAATGTATATTCAGGTTGGAAGAAAGCCAAGGTGGACTATTGTCTAGATCAATTTGGTCTTTTCTATCTGTGGGGGATTATCTTGATTAATAATAATTTATGGGGGATAGTTAGCCTACTGTGGGTAGCATCATTCCTTAGGCAGGGGATTATGAGCTGAGTATGAGTTTAAGTTCAGAGTTGGAGCAAAGCAGATGTAAGCATGCATACATTCATTGCTCTGTACTCTTGATTTCACTGTGATACTACCAGATGCTTTAGGTTCCTGCCTTGACTTCTGTTGTGAATGGCCCTGGTATTGTTTGATGTTAATTCCTTTCTTCTGGGAAAAGTTTCTGGCCAAGGAGTGAGTCATGTACTCAGGTGACTTCTTGTGAACCATTCACTAATGAATAAAGGAGCCAATCACTGGGCAAGTAGGAGGGACTTCCAGGTTGGATAGGGGGAGAGAGGAAAAGAAGAGAGAGAGGACTTTTTGGACTGGGATAGTGTGAAGACAAGATATAGATAGCTACCAGTGTCTCTGGGTTTCCTTGGTGAAACTGACAAGATTCACCACCAGAGGATTTAGATTTATAATGGCTTACAAGATTAGGATTTTTTATAGTTGTTGAACCCAGAGATTGAATTACCATTGTTCCTGAACTAAGTTTGTGTAGTATTTTTCTTCATGTGGCTGCTCGATTGGGTTCCAGAGAGAAAGGTATGGCAGCTAAGCATGGGTTTGCCTGATGTACATCACAAAAGGCTGTGGGGGGTTTGAGGCATGAGGCTGATGTGGTAGTGACCTGTCAGTGGGAACTTAGTGAGCAGGGAGCTCTGGGTCAGGAGTCCGCTGAGATGAGAACACCCCACTGGTGTCATGTGACCCACCAGTGCTGGGCATAGTGCAGGAAGATGCTGATCTTTTTTTATTATTTCCCACAACAACTTCCTTGCAATGAAAGACTGGAACTGGGAACTGTGAGCTACAGTATACCCTTTCTCTTTTCCGTGGGTATTTTTTTTCAGTATAGTTTATCACAACAACCAAAACAAAACAAGGACAATCTCCTGGCTTCAATCAGGCAAAGCACTATATGACCAGAATCCAGAAAGAAGAGAAAGAAACCATTTTTTTTCCAGAGCAGAGAAATGGCTTTCCACTTCCAGGAAACTTCTCACTGGGTAAAAATTTCATATGCATACAAATGTTTTACACATGGATACACATTTTCTTAAGATAATATGAGGATAAAGAGATAGTATTCTCTGCATCAGATAACAAGGCTTCTAAGTTAGTGTGCCAGGTGGAGGACACGTATCTTAGCATGAGGTCATTCAGTAGATTTCATGGGAAAACCAAATTTAGTTTTCCCTAACAATATAACACCTTAAATCAATGTTTTCTAACAGAATTTCCACATTTTAGGAACTATTCTCTAAAAAGATGTCTCCAAGCAGAATTCTAATTGTAGATTTATGTGAGAGAAACATTCAGTAGAAACCATACCCCCAAAGGTCTAATAAGTGCAGCAGCAGAGAATTCATTTGACAATGTTTAAGGTAAGCCTTGTAAAATGTAGCCATGTTTGCTAGTCTAAATGCCTATGTCAACCTTAGGAGTTGTCTCAGTAGACAGTTCTCAAAGATGTTTCTCCTGTCAATGTGGAGTGTCGGATATCAGTGAAAGACTTCCAAAACCCACAATGGACCGTACCTAAGAAATGATGTTCAAATAAATGTGCATTTACATGTGCACATGTTCACATGTACGCACACAAAATAAATGATTACTGTGGGAAACTGCCACATCACAGCGAGGCCAGGGCAATAGCTGTGGTAGAAGATGGGTTTGGGGCATCCACGTTAAGCTCATCCTGCTGTCTTGCATTATCTAGTAGCAAGAGACTATAATGATTCATTTTTCTAGAGTTATAGGAACAATTGCTTTTTTATTTTCATTTAAAATACATAGCCATGTGAAATTGCACTGTCATAGCTAAGCATGTATGTGTGCTTTGTTCCATCTCAGCCCATGGTTTGTCGAAGAACTGATGATCTCAACAAGAGTGAAGGTGCCTGCCGTCTCTCTGACAGGAGATTTGTATTTAGTATTAAATTGCCTTCATCGTTTAGTGTTGAGGACAAGAAGAACTTCCTTAACAAACTTCAAAGATATGATCATAAGCATTGTGGAATGAGAAAAAGTACAGGACCAATTGAATGTGACAGTTAGCTGTGCTTGAAACAGCCAACAAGCATTCAGTTGACTGTTCCAGACTTTGAAAAGTGCTGTAGCTTCAACATTTGAATCTCCTTTCTGTGTGCACAGTAAACATTCTGGCTCTCTGTAATTTTAACTAGCCTGAACGATGCTTACACTTTCCAGATACCAGCTGTTGAAGCAGCAACTTTCAAACAATTTTGCAGATCGGCAAACACATTATATCATTGTGCGTGTTGCAGCTGTCTCGCTAGTTAGCCTGGCTTTGCATTTTGGAGAGTAACTGGTGCATAGTTACAGAGGAGTATTTGTTTTCCTCCAGCAGTCTTGGCAATTAGTGCTTCCCTAGCTTCAGTTTTTCTTCAGTGCAATAGGTACCCTGTGTTGTGATCCATTTTATAAACCAAGGTGGTGACATGCATGCTGAAAAAAAGTAATTACTGGAACCCTCCAAAGAGAAATGTTCTGTTCTGGCTTGAATCTTTTCTTTTCTTTTTCAATTTATTTTGTGTGTATGGATATATGGAGAAAGAGAGAGAGAGAGAGAGAGAGAGAGAGAGAGAGAGAGAGAGAGAGAGAGAGAATGTGTATACACATAGAAAGCAAAGATTTATGTGAGGAATCATCCCTTACTCTTCTTTCACTTTCTTTGAAGCAGGCTTTCTTAATAAAATTCAGAACTTGAAGGTATGGTTACTCTTGCTAGCCACCTTACTGTAGGCATCTTATCTCCACCATCAAAGCCTGGTATTATAGATGGTATACCATGGCCACCTCAATTTACATAGTTGCTGTGGTCCAAAATCTGTTCTTCACATGGATGCAGCATTATCACTGACCTATTTATACACCTTTGAACCATTTAGCATGTGTTTAATCATTTAAAAATTGAATGTTTCTTGCATCTAAGGAATTATGCAAAGTGTCTTTACATCCATTGATTATTAAATGACAGAATTCAATTTAATAGATATCCACAGACATGGAGTTTGTTCTAAGGACCACCGAATAACAAAGGTTAAAAGACAGCATATAAATTTAAGGAAAGATTAGGTTCAGCAAAATTGGTTCAGCTTTAGAGTATCTCTCACAACTAAGAATATAAAGGGTGGAAGATTGTGTTAAGTGTTTGGAGTGAAATAGTAGTGAGATTGATGGAAATCTCTAGGAGAATTTGTAATAGGGTTATACCAAGGCCAAACCTGTGTTCCTAGGGAAAGAACATCCAAGAGGCGAGTGAGAAGAAATAGTATCCAATCTGCCTGGTATAGAAATCCAGGATGATGGTCAATTTAAGCTGTGTGTAGTGTGTTAGCAAAAAGTTTGGGGAAATGCTAAATTTTAGTTTCCTTGTACATGTCTGTAGTCTAATGTGGAGCTATTAGATAATGACAGCATTTTAGAGCCTGAATACACTTTAATTAAATTGCTTAGTTTGTGATAGAAAAGTGAAGTCTTGGGACAATTAAATACTTTTATAAGTTGTGTATGTGCTTGTGTGTGTATTATACTCATATGTAAACATGCCTATGGCATACATGCAGAAGCCATAAGTTGATTCCAGATTTTTTCCTTAAACCCTGGATATTATTATTTTTTGAGTCAATATCCCTCATTAAAGCCTCACACGAACTGTTTCAGCTGGGCTAGTTGGCCAGAAAGTCCCAGAGATCTGCTTGTCTCTACTCTCTCCAGGCTGGAATTACAGATGAATACATCTGGTTATTACCTAGGTGCCTGGAATACAACTTTGAGTCCTAATGTTAGCACAGCACAGACATCACCCACTGGACCATCTTCCTAGCTCCAATCTTGCTATAATTTTAAAGCTAGTGAGTAGCAATGCTAAATTCAGAATTCTCATCTCTGGAAACTTTGTGTCTCTTCTCTATTTCTAATTGACTTTAAATTTTATTAGTATCATCATTTAATTTTAACCATACAGTATGGCATAGAATAATTCCTTTAAAATAATTAATAGTTGTCCAAAGATCCTAGTGCATAGAAAGGCAGAGCCTCTGGCCTTTGACTTTGAGTGACGCTTTTAGATCCAACCTCTGCTTTATATTCTGTAACTACCACACTTGTCCACATTACTCACTAAGCAAGTATTGGTCACCACTTGTGTTCCAGGGATTTTAATGGGTGCTGTGTGAGAACATTGGGACATGGACTGTTCTTGAGGCTTTTGCAGAATAGGAGAGATGCTGGGGCAGTAAGATGAGACATAGGGAGATCTGTAACTGTAGGAGCCAGATACCCAGATATTTCTCTGCTCAAAGAACAGCCTTGGGGAGCATGGGTTTTGCTAACAGCGTGGCTGATATTACAGTTTGAATTCATCTGAAATGGCAGATGGAAGACCAACTTTGTGCAGCTCTTGAGACAAACATAGCTCATGTCACACCTATTGCTAGATTCTCCTGATTTGTCTGATACATAGAATCTGAAATACTTTCTGCGCTTAGCCTTGTGTGAAAACAAAGGCTCAGTTGGTAGAATAACAAGTGCTTGTAGCTCAACCACATCTTCAGGCCCTTTTATAAAATCTTAATTAGGGATTCTAAACTCTTGGGCATGAATCAAATATGTTGGAATAATTCATATATGGAATATTTGAATGGATTTTGTTTTTTTTTTAAAGCATGGCATAACTATTGCTTTAGATTTTCTACATTTAGTAATACTGTAGCAATTAATACCTTCTAATCCTTTATGCATGTGTGTATGTGTTCATGTATGTGCGTACGGTATAGACATGATATCGTGTGAGTTGAAATCAGAACAACCTTCAGTTTCAATTTTCATCTTCCATATTGCTTCAGGCAATTTCTTGCTCCTGATATTTTTTCTTGTTGGTGATGGCTTTTGTTTGTTTGTTTGTTTCTCTGTTTGTTGGTTTGATTGGGGTTTGTTGCTATTGTTTTTTTCATGCACATTCCAAGCTAATTTTCTGTCTCTGGTGAGAATGGGCCATATCTAGGATTCTCTCATTAGCCAGCCTAGCCTAATGAGTGGATCCAGACCAATGGGAGTGGCTTTTCTGAAACAAAAAAGTAGAAAGGGCCTGAAGAACAGCATCTCATACTATCCTTTACTTTCTAAGAGCTTCTGCACACACACACACACACACACACACACACACACACACACACACACACACAATACATAAATAAAATGAGAAATAGATTGAATGAGCCAATTACCTTTTTGTTTCTTATATTTGAGGCGAATGCTTCATTTGGGTGTGTTTTTTTCCCTTCAATTTATTATTCAATTCCCTTAACAAATGAGTACTAGTCAAAGCTATTTGAGGTTCTGCTTAAGTACTAATGTACAAGACAGGTCAAAGTCATTTGATGGGTTGAGTTAACAGTGGACTATACAGAAGCAATAACCCAGGATACGTAACTCTGACCTTTATCTGCAATTATTTCTCAATGAAGCTCTGCCCTACTGATACCTTTGTCAAGTACCTGTACTTTATCCACAAATGAGCTAATTTTCAGGTTGTAAGGTTAATCTTTATCTGTGTTACCTTTAAACTAAATTCTTATTGTTCCCTTTGGCACTTTAGCTCTTAGAAAACAGGTTGGGTGGACTTCTATTCTGACGTTGTTATGGCTTGACCCCTCATTACAGACTGCTTTGAAGATGTGCAGCAGTTTAATATCAAGTAAAAAGTATGAGCAGTGCCTGCCTTCTGGAAAGCATCAGTCCTATGGACACGACACGTACTAACAGCTCTCTTTTTCAAGAGGTTCACACTAATCATTGACATCACAGAGCCTTTGTTAGCATGGTCAAAATATTCCCTTAATTGCTGAATCTTTCTAGATTCAACACATGCTTCCAAATATTTTTTAAAAGTCTGTCATACTCAGAGAGTTCTTATATCTTTTATCACATGAAACAGCATGTTGTGTCTGGAAGGTCACTGGATGTTTAATGGAATTATCGTCGAGTGAGGAATTATATAACATTTTTTCATGGTACTTAACATGAAACTTACATTTATTATATAATAAAATTCCTGACTACTATACTGTATAACAGGCTGGGGAGGTGGCTCAGAAAGTGAAGTGTTTGTAAGTATCCGAGTTTAGAACTCTGGAAACCATACTGAAGTTGAGTGTACTAGAATGTGCCTGTAACACTAATCTCGGGGTGCAAGCAGAGAGAGAAGCACTCATGGGGCTCACTAGCCAGCATTTATCCAAACAGTAAACTGCAGTTTCAGTGAAAGACCCTGTCTCAGAAACAAGATGAAGTATGAGAGAGAAAATATCCAGCATCGCCCTCTGACTACATCCATGAATGCACTGACAAGTACACCTTATACATGTGTATTCACATGAATACATATACCGCACACATGCCCTCGCAGTGATAATGAAGGAAATAGGAATCATGTCACTTGATATTACAGGCGGGACTACTTGTTCATTTGTTTTTCAAGTAGATCAGTTATTTGTGGCCCATTTTAATTGTACTCAATATTTCATCCTTTCAATATGAAAATACCAGCGTTATTCACACTGTGTTTATTACATGTGGAATTGGAACAGCACTTTACTTCTTTGTAAAATAATGCTTAAAATTTTGCGGAAGAGAGGGTTAGAAGAATTTTCATCATAGGAGTCAGTGAATTCCGAGGAGTGTTGTGAAATATTGGCATTTGGTCATGACTTGACTGTGACACTCCTAAGCTCATGGCCGTTATAACTATTTGTGTATTTATGTCCTTCAATAGACAACCAGTAGGCTGTCCCTACATATTGTATGGCCTCATGTCTATGGGCATGTGAACAGCACTGACTGGACTCAGGGTTTTTTTAAATAATCTTTTTAAAAGGATATGATTCTGAGGAGTTCAGGATGGGAGCACTAGGGCAAGTGTTAAGGGAGAGTAAGAGATGGATATAATCAAGATATATTATATAAATACACGAACATTTCAGGGACCAATTAAAAACATAATTTTTAAAAAGTTTCTTTACATAAGTACAAAATAGTGATGTACTCAGTGATCAGCCCAGATCATTTTATATCACATAAGTAATTTCATCAATTCATCTAACCACAAATCACCCCAAGACAATGCTATAACCTAAGGTTTAATTTATCTTTAAACTGGTTATTAAGCATACCCCTTGTAAGGCTGCATAACATAATGTATCGTGTAGTCTGCTCTAAGAAGAAATGGTTTCTGTGAGGTTTAAAGGGCAATCTGAGTGAGGTCTCATGTCATTTATTTTTACCTTTATATTTATGACGCGTGTCTCATGTAGTTAGGGATGACCATGAACCTCCGATCCTCCTGTCTCTACCTCCCAAGTACTGAATGACAGACATGTGGGACTATCGTTGTTTGAGTAGGAATGGCCCCCATGGAGTCATGTGTTTAAAATCTTGGCCCATAGGGAGTGGCACTCTTAAGATGTGTGGCCTTATTGGAAGAGGTGTGGCCTTCTGAGAGAAAGTGTGTCATTGTGGAGCTGGGTCTTTGAGGACTCATTTACATGCTCAAGTCTGGTCAGTGTGATCTAGAGGCTCTTCCTGGCTGCCTTCAGAAGTGGGTCCACCCACTCACATCCACATTTTTAACCCAAAATTGCTCCTGTCTAAAGGAAATATGGAGACAAACTGTAGAGCAGAGATGAAAAGAAAAGCCATCCAGAAACTGCCCCACCTGGGGATATATCCCATATACAGACACCAAACTAAGACACTATTAAGGATGCCAAGAAGTGATTGCTGACAGGAGCCTGATATAGGTGTGTCCTGAGATGCTCTGTCAGAGCCTGATTAAATAAAGAGGCAGATGCTCACAACTATTGGACTGAGTATGGGGTCCTCAATGGAGGAGTTAGAGAAAGGACTGAAGGAGCTGAAGGCGTTTTCAACCCCATAGGAAGAATATCAACCAATCATAGCACCCAGAGCTCCCAGGGACTAAATCACCAAAAAAAGAGTACACATGGAGGGACCCATGGCTCCAGCTGCATATGTAGCAGAGGATGGCTTTGTCGGGCATCAATGGGAGGAGAGGCCTTTGGTCCAGTAAAAGCTCCATGCCCCAATGTAAGGGAATGCCAAGGTGGTAAGGTGGGAGTGGGTGGTGGGGAGCACCTTCACAGAAACAAGGAAAGGAGGGATGGGATAGGGGATTTGCGGAGAGGAAACAGGGAAAGGGGATTAACATTTGACAGGTAAATAAATAAAATATCCAATAAAAATAAAACAGAAAAATAAAAGATAATTATAAAAAATGTCTTCTCCTAGATGCATTTGAATTCAAGTAGAACTTGCAACTCCTCTATCTAGCACTATGTCTGCCTACACACTGACATGTTTGGTGCCACAGTGAAATGGACTGAACCTCTGAAACTGTAAGCCTGCCCCAATTAAAGGTTGTCTTTTATAAGAGTTGCCTTAGTCATGGTGTATCTTTATAGCAATAAAATCCAAATTAAGACAGCCTGATTTGTATGGTTCTAGGGATAGATGCTAGGAAAATACTATACCAACTGAGCTGTGAGGACTCATTTTGGAAACAAGTATTCAGAACATGGCAAGATAGCACACATTTTAATTTACATACTGTTGCACATTATGTGGTTTCTAGGAATAGGAAGTAACTGTTCTCAAAGCATCGATCTGAAAAAGAACTGGCAATCTCAAGCCTATTATATATCCTTTTCATATCTCTCTTATTTATAGTAGATACTGTTTTTTTATCCATTGTCCAGCCTCAAGCTGAAGCTTTTGGTAATAGTTCTCAGTACTCATATTTGCAGGCTGGATGAGCCTTTGTTTTGTCTCAGGTCTTCTTATATATTCTTTATAGTTCATTCCTTTATCTTGACCTTTACATGTACCGTACACTTCTCTTTACATGCTAAACTCCTTTCTTTTTGTCTGCTTCATAGAAGCGCTACCTCAGCCATCATTTCAGGCAAAGTTTTATTTAATGCATACGTGTGTGATCAAGCTGGACCAAAGTGAACCCTCCTTCATTTTCTTGAGAAAAAGCAACCTGCAATTTGTTTTAGTCACATCTGATTAGTCTTTGTTCTCTTTGCAATTGTACTAATGTCGTTAACCTGTTTCCTAGTGTCTATGTGTGTGTGTGTGGGGGGGGGGTGAGTGCAGGTGTGTGGGTGTAGAGTGTCCATGTATTAGTGTGATCTAAATGGACCTGAATGGATGCTTTACACTGTATGGTGTGGAAAGAGGACTGGTACACTCTAGTGCAAGCCCTAGTTAGCAGTAACTAGCGTGCTTTCATTTTAATCTTACTACATCCGCTACCTAGACATGTTCAAGAAGTTTATAAACTGAGTCAGGTTCCCAAGAGGTCCACCCTACATACAAATAACCACAGGATTTACAATGTTCTTTTGAATAAAAAATGTGGTGGAATAATCCTGGTAAAGAGCATTTGACATTTATAATTGAATTTTTGAATTCTTTTGTTTGGGAAGGCAGCCTTTCAGGAGTCCGAGTTGGGAAGGAGGCCTAGACAGGAATGATAAGATCCAGGCAAATGTGGCTGTTGGGCAGGGAATGCCATGCAGAGTGAGAACTGAGAACAGTTGTGTGTGCCGAATGAATAGGGGTTTGGTCTGTGTGCCAAGTCAACGTACGGAATAAAAGCGACAGCACATGAAGATGGTTTAGTGACAACTCTGGCTTTCAGCAAGTTGATGAAAAGCTTGATTATCCTAATTCTGTGGCTGCTCCAGGCATCCTTTCTGGGGTTAAGCAGACCCGAGAGTATTACCTCATTTCCCAGTCCATTAAAGGGTTTGAAATGGTTTTGCTCTGTGGATTTTTCAGCAGACTTTTCGAAGTGATCTCTGTCAACAGAAGTGATGTTAAGATGCACTAGCTCATTTGGGATTCATGGCAGTTCAGCTGACTTCGAAAGGCACCGATAGGGGGATATTGACAATACTTCATTGGGTATGTACTGAATGTAGGTCCTAATTACATAAAACACTAAACCTGTTTGCCTACAGTCAGTGCAGAGTTGTTTCTGACTTCCTTCTAAACTGTGTGTATGTGAATGAACATGGGCATACCTGTTCATGTCCATGTGTGTGCAGTTATGAGTATATGCATACGTGAGGAGGCCAGATGTCAATGCTGTCATTTCCCAGGCACTGTTCAACTTGTTCAGATATAATTTCTTACTAGCCTGGAACTTGTCAAATAGACTAGACTGATTGGCCAAGGAGCCCTATGAATCCACATATTTTCACCTCACTAGACTTTTGTCCTGATTATTCTTTGGTCCTCTTTTGTGGTTGTAAAAAGTGCATATCGCTATGATTGATATTTCCTTCCTGGAAGCTGGGTGTCAAAATCAGGTCTTCATGGTTAATCAAGCAAACATTTGTCTCTCCAGCTTCAACTTCATTTTTTCTTTTTAATTTCATCATATTCATTGGATTTATACATGGGATTGGCTCCTACCTCTACCATTACATAGGTCTTCAAGCTTACTTCTTTATGAACATAAACAGGCAGTAATATTCACTCACTTCTTTCCTCAATATGTTCTTTCTTCCTTGACAGAACTATGACTCTAGGTGTTCTTCTGGCCTCTGGGTGTTCAACATCTTTCTCAGGATTCCTTTATTTGCTGTCCTTTGTATCTTCTTCTGAGTCCACTATTTTGCTGGTAGATAGACTGATAACTATGGTGTAGATCTAACTGTATTAGTTAATTGCTCTAGAAAACCAGTTTCTACCCCACTTTTGATCATTCCGTTCACAGATAAAAGACACACAACCTTTATATTTATAATAAACATCACTAAAGCTGGGCAGATATTTACCTCTAAGCTATTTTGTCTTCTTCTTTGCCAATAACCCAACAATATGACTTGCCATATTCTGTCTCGGCTGCTCTTAAGCTCAGTTGGCCAGCCCTTGTACCCAAGATTTCAAGACTCTTACCTCATGGCATCTCTTACCCACTCTACTTTCTCCCTTCTCTTTATATGGTCTCTCTTCATACCCCAAGCCTGAGCAACAAAAACCTAGTCTATCTCCTGTCCAACTATAGGCTGTCAGCATCTCTATTTAATCAATAATTTTAAATTAAGGAGCAAGGTCACATATTATGTGCAGATTTTCTTGCTCCTGTGGGCAACCAGTGGGGGCCAGTATTTAGCATTACAATACATAGCAAAAGACTAAACCTCAGTAGTTAGTTGTCTTCTGCTGTAGCAAAACGCCTGACTCAAGCAACTAAAGGAAGAAAAGAAGGATTTATTGTGGATCACAGTTTGAGAGTGCAGTACATCCTGAAGGAGAAGTCATGATAGGAGAAGAATGAGGCCACTGGTCTTATAGTATCCACAGCCAGGAGGTAGAACACAGTGAATAATCTTGTTTGCTTAGCCTTTCTCCATTTTATTCAATCTACTACCAGGTCATTGGATGGTACTCACATTTGAAGTGAGTCTTCTCACCTCAATTAAAGCATTTAGAAACTCACTCAAAGACAGGCCCAGAGGTAATTCTGGTCCCCTGGTGATTCTGAATCTTATCAAGTTGATGATCACGATTAATCATCACAGTGATTTAGATCATAAAAGGCAGGAGAAGAAGTTGTAACCTGCTGTCACCCACTAGGATTATTTTTAAAATGTGTTTTTATTACATAAGGGGCAATTATAGTCTATTTCTATAGTAACTCTTTGATGGATGTTTATAATGTCAGTATCCAGGACTGTATTAGAAGAAACACCTGGCATTATAATCTCTGCTGACAAATATATCGTGCATCCATTTGTTCATTTCCAAAGAGTAAATTCAGTTATTGGATCCAATTTTCAAAAATATTTTAGGGACTGGGGAGATAGCTCAGGGGTGAAGTGTCGTGACCACTCATGCAGTGAACTAGAGTCAAACTGTGCATCACTCCTGCAGCTGCAGGGGCAGCACACATGTGACATACATGCATACATATGAGCAACATGAATACAAGAAGAAAATTACTATTAAAGAATTGTTTGCTCTCATTGTAGAGGTACTCAAGGTATTTTCTTCGACAATATGCTTTTAAGTTACTAAGTCAATATGAATAAGAGAAAGTATAATGAAATAGGCAACATTTTCTAAATATAAAGCATTAGTATCTTTATTACGGCATAATGCAGTACTTAATACAGTAACTCATTTTAATGCAAAAATATTTTATATACAGTTTCAGAGAAACAACTACATAGACAGCTGGAACCATTTGTTACTGTGAATAGACATCTACTTCTTTTATCATTATTATTATTATTTTATTTTATTTTTTCTTACACTCCAGATTTTATTTCCCTCCCAGCCCACCCTCCGACTGTTCAACATCCCATACCTCCTCCCCCACCTCTGTCTCCACAAGGATGTACCCTCCCCCACAGGAGACCACATTGTTTTGATGTCTGCAATGTTCATGCAAAATCTTTAAATCAAAATTAAAAACATAGACCACATGGCATCTTATTTGAGGTTTGTAGAGAGAAAAAAATAAAAACAAGTGTATCTTCCACCATCTATGATAAGACCAAGGGACTTCAAAGCTTCCAAACTTCTCTAGTGTGTCTGTGTAAGTACAGCCCAAGCCATGCTTTTGTATAGTAACAAGTGCAACTGCAGCTCACATTCTGAGTCATGGTTTCATATATTTAGACATATCCAATTATCTGTTTTGCAAGCTGCTCTTGATTATGAAGATCTAGTTCACATAATTCTTTCCACATTTCCACTATGAGGCTTTTATGAATCTTCATAATTAGAAGTACATAATACGGTAACAGTTGTAATTTAGTTGTGAGTCTTAGGTCCACTAGAAACCAGATCCTTAGCCTTAGATTAATCATCTAATGGCTTTAAATTTTAATTCTTCCATTTTTAAAGTAAATAATAGTTATTTAATTTGAGTTTGTCTTTTGTGAGTGTTAAGAGACATTCAAGGCTAATACATAAAGCATGTTTGTCTCATAAGTGTCATTAGATATTAACTCTGGATTTGTGGGCAAAAAATATAGTTGTTAATTCAGAGATTAAAACTTGCATATGTGCCTCTGTTTGGGTTCAATATCAATGTTGTCTTCAATCATTCTCCACTTTATTTTTTTGAGACAAGGTCTCTTTCAGGTTGAACCTTGTATTCTTAATCAGCTAGACTGACTGACCAATAAGTGCTAGGCATCCTCCTGTATCCACCTCCCCAGAACTGGGTTTATAAGTGCCTGGCATTTACCTACCTGGGAGAGATTGGCCTATGCTTATGTGAGCGGCATTTTAGTTATAGCCAAGCCACCTCGATACTTGCTATAAATATTGACTTGCATTTCTTCTCTCTCCTTTGAGTAAGCATTTCTATGAGTTGATCTTTCCTTTCATATCTGACACTTATCAGAGGCAGAGGAGTGGTTTAATTACTTTAGAGTAAATAAATGAAGACTGTCATCTCAAGACCACCAAAGTTGGTAGAGAGGCGTCAGAGGATGTGAGTTAGGTTCTCAGTACCTATGTCAGATAGTCCACAACCACCTCTGCAGCTCTAAGGGTCCAATGTGTGCTTCTGGACTTCATGAGTTCTTGCATTTGCTTACACACACACACACACACACACACACACACACACACACACACACAACTAAAAAGAAATGTCATCAGAGGGACTTAGCAGATGGACACTCTGTTTGATTTTGCTTTGGTGTCCCCCATCACCATTTCTAAGCCATTAGATCTGCCTGTGAAGCTAAACTCTTCTTTCATTGAGCCTTTGGCGCTCACTATACCCTTAAGGTTCATAGTTTTTCTTAGCACCTCTTTATATGGTATCCTACTCTCCAAAGCACACATGAAATGGCCACATTGTTTGACTCTTGCGCTCTGACCTCCTTATTTATTCAAAACTCAACACCAGCATCACTTTTTCTAATACCTCAGAGAGGGGTTAGATGAATCTTAGCTGGTCTGTGGTAATCATTTTCCTTGTGGCTTAGACATAAATATCGGTCAAAAGCAATTCAAGGTAAGAAGTGTTTATTTTGGTTTACAGTTCAACGAAGTGCTGCTCACGGAGTGGGGAAGGTAGGGCAGCAGGTACATGAGGTACTGGTAACATAGTTTCTCTAGTCAGGAAGTAGAGGCCAACAAAATTGAGGCTGAGTTATAAAAACTCACAATGATTCACTTCTTACAACAGGGGTCCAGCAGCTCCCAACTTTCTTAACAGTTTGCAGCTTTGCAAATTAGTAACTCTAGCTGAGAATGATGTGTTGATATCCATGAGCCATGGGGGATATTTCACATTCAAAACTTAACACTGTGTGTACTGGCCTTATGTCCCATAACCTTCACTGTGTTTATTTGTTTTTATTTCTGACCCAGGAGATTGCATTCTTTTCTACAGCAGATGCAGTTCTGGTGACTTAATTATGGCTATCTTGCCAGAGACACACTTAGTATTTTTATTACAGGAAGCACATGTTGAGCTGAATGGATGTTTCATGTAATTTTTCCTTCTTATATCAGCTTTTTTTGTGACTCACATTCAGAAGGATACAATTTGTGTGTTTGTATCCCAGCAGCGAAGTGTAATTAAAAACTTGAACTCTAGAGATAAGGAGTACTCAACCAAAATTTTCAGAAAGGAATGCAAAAAGCATTTAATTTACTTCTGGCTTTATGAAGATTTTCTTTGTGTTATTTTTAATCTTTTCATTATGTTTTGTTTATTTATGTATTTTGTATGGGTATGAGAGAGAAAAAGATAGTGAGACAGAGAAAGAGACAGAGAGAGATGAAGTAGGGGTACAGGACAATTCATAGCCCCCAGAAATAAACCAGCATCTATTTATGTCCTTAAAGTCATCAATAAATGAGTTCAGAACTGACATGGTCTCAGGACACAACATTTCACAGCTATAGTCAAACCTATCACTCAGAAAACTCCAGGAGACATCATAAAACCAAATATTAGTGATTTTTATGATGCTAGATATTAGTTTTCAACTTGTCAAGATCTAGAACCAACTGGAAGATGGGCTTCTGGCCATGCTTGTAGGAGACTATCTTCACTGGGCTAATTAAGTGGGAAGACTCGTTCACATACACTAGTTACAACCCTGACTGTATGTGGAGGAAGTGAATAGGAGCGCACACACATTGCTCTCTGTCTCTTTCTTATGGATGTGATATGACTATATACTCCAAGCTCCTGCTGCCTCAGTTTCTCCACCAGAAGAAAGGATAATGTGAACTGAATGCCAGAATAAACCCTTTCTTCCTTCTTCTTTTCTGATTATTTTCTCTTAACAACAGGAAAAAAAAACTAAGCCAGTTTCCTGTGTCTAATGTCTGATTCCTGACCATTGTGATTTATGAAAATTATTTTTATGATCATTGGTTTGCTGACTAAAATTTAAACTTACAAAATTTACCACAGGTTTAAAGGGAAGAAAATTTGGTATCTAGACTGAACCCTATGAAAACTTTAAAAAAGAAATATGTTGTATTTATTTCCCCACTTTCTGTTTATAGCAGGAACATATTTCTTTATAGGCTCCATGTTTTCAGGACATAGTCATAATCACGTGATTCTAGGTTTTCAATATTGATTTAGGTTTTTTTTTTTCATATTTGATTTACTTCAATTAAAGGCAATTATTCTAGAACTCCATTCTAGAATATTCTAGAATATACCACTCCAGGTATATCTCTGCCCATTGTTCTTAAGAGAAGAAGCTGTTTAATGGTGAATTTCAAGAATGTTCAATTTAAAATGTGATTTAGGGGATCGGGAGGTGACTTAGTAAACTGTAACATGAGCATTAGGGCCTGATTTTGGATCTCAAGTACTCACCCTAAAAACATGTGTATACAGTGGCACATGCCTATAACCCTGGCACATGAGAAGCAGAATCAAGAGGATCTCTGGGGTTTGTTGGGTAGTCATCCTAGCACCAGATTAAGTGAGAAATACTGTCCCCCCAAAAAAGTTATAGAAATCACAGGATATTCAGGTGGACATCTGGCCTCCACATGCATGATCATACACTTGCACTCAAATCTCTACACACACACCAAAAAAAATGTTTATGCAAAGTTTCTGTATCCACCATCATCAGATGACTGGCCGTTATCACACACAGTACTTAAAAGGACGATCTCGCTGTACCTTGACATCTTATCCTAAATTATGAATTGTAGAGTGGGAAATAGTAATTAAAAGAGTAAAACAACCACAGGAATTATCACAGGAGAATAAATCTGAAGAAAAACTCAGCCACATTGACTTTTTTTCATTTTGTTCAACAATGATTTCAATACCTCTTGTATTAATAACAATAACATTTTAGCTGGGAGGGTGGCTCAGTAGGGTAAAACCACTGTTACACAAATGGAAGGCCTCAAGCTCAAATCAGCAGAACCTATTTATAGGCAGACTCGGTAGCCTGCCTATGTCTGTAATCTCAGTGCCACTACGTGGAGATATGATATAGAAACAGAATTTCAGTACAACTAGTCTGCCATTCACAGCAGCAAAGGAGAGACTACACATTGGTGGACAGAGATCTCATCTCGAGCAGGAAAAAAAGCAGACTGGCAATTGTGATGCTCTGACCACCTCATGAGTACAATGGCTCTTGTACACCTCTGCATTCCCATGATTCTTCATGAGAAATAGGAATGGCTGACATTTTTGTCAGAAGTTATCAGTAACTAGAGATGTTTGAGCCAGTTAACTACCCTAAAATACTGAAGCCCAATACTTGATGATGAGAATGGTTGTTTCCATAACACCGAGGTATTTCTGAATCCTTTCTGTGATCTTCTGAAGCAACCTGCAATTTCATTTGAGATCCATCAAAACTGAAGTTTTTGTTTGAAGATAAGGACCCTGTTGCTCAGGGAGACTTAGATACTTAGTCCTTCGCCAGGATAAAAGGGCTTTATACTAAGCCAGGCTACCTAACACTAAGCCAAGCTTTTAGGCATTATTCTACATTGCTTTCTTTGTTTGGTCCATCATGTGGAGTTGTCAAAATCATGGCCATTAGCACGACTGATGATGGCTTTTATGAGTGAAATGCAAAACAAAAATAACGCAGTGTATTTCCAATTAGTGACCTTTAGAGAGCTTTTTCATTTGATCTTACAGAAGAAAACTAAGATTTAATGATTTACAAAGAGAAATATGTTCTGGAAAATTGGTACCACAAAGCTGTGTGTTTACAAATGAGTATATGAAATATAGACATATAATATCCTGTACAAGGAAGCTGTATATTATTTACATAAATGAGCTATGGAAACTATTATTCTCGCCTAGACTTTGAATTTACATAATTGATGGTTCCAAGAATATGACAAAGGTATGTGTTTATTATTGAGAGATTAAAAAAGAAGCTATATAGTTCAATCCTCCATTGGGTACTAAATATACTTGGTACTCCATATGGCATTCACATGTATATTTTATATGTACTTATAAATTACATACTAATTCTACTTATTTGTCGTTGTTGCTGTTGTAAGTTTGTTGACAACATTTTATAGTGATGCTCTTTTCTGAAGAAATGGATATTTTTTAATTTTCTTAAAATATTAGTAATCTAGCAACACCAGGCTCACATGCATGTGTGAATTGATTGGGTAAAGCAGATTAGTCTTTAAATGGGGATATTTTCCTTAGCATCCTGTAGTCACTACCTGGCTCACTTCAAGCATCCAAATCAGCATATGTTATTATAAATTAGCATATGCTAAAGTGGATCCCTGTAGGACTATACTCAAATGCATTCAAGAAGGGATCAGCAAAGCATGGCTCCCAGAGCCAGTGTGTTTGTAAATGTGAACTAAGTATGGCTTAGACATTTTCAGAGCATAAAATAAAAGAAGGACATGACAGAAATTTCTGTAAACAACACTATCAGGCTCACATGGACCACACGATTCTATTTATCTCTGCTTCTAAAGTCAGATCAAGCCAACAAAAGATTGTTCGAACTAAATGTTTATTTTTAACTGTTTGTTCGAAGCTGACAAATGTGTTATAAATGCTAAGCGTGACTAAGCAATGTTATTTTCAGTCTGGGCTTCCGCGAGGTTCTTCAGCAGACGTGGCTCAGATGAAGGAAAGGCTAATCCAATGGCTTTCTGGATATTAGATGTTTTGGAATTCGCCAGAAAGCAAGTTCAGGGCATGGGGAGATAGTTTATTGTTACTGGTAAGATGCTCAAGCAGAACATGAAGTCCCATTGTTCATGGGGTGAAACTGGACATGGATATAAGAAAACTCCAAAAGCTTGTGGGTTAACTAGTCTGGCATACACATCAGTGAGCCATAAACCTAATCCTTAAACATGAGACAATATGAGGACACACATTAAAGTTGTCCTCTGGCCTTTATACACACACTCAGGCATGTACACACACACACACACACACACACACACACACACACACAAATATAGACATAAAATAAAGAATGAAAGCAAGTTCATAAGTGTCATGTTGATTATTGTGCATGTTACTCTGTGTAGGTGAAGATCTCCAAGAAGGCTAAATAGATAATATAAATGAATAGAAGGAATCTAGAAAAAAATTTAATAATGCAAATATTACCCAAAGACACTAAAACACAGAGGAAGCAAAGTAAATGGGCTGTGTTCACCAACCAAATGAATCCCTACTTCAGTTGATCTGAGACTCGGAAGCTGTAATGTCTGGTTTAGAATCATGATTTGGATAAGTTGGGTAGAAGCTATGTGGAGGCGATTTAATCCATCTCCACTTCATAATCAACTGAAGAAATCAAAATAAAGTCCACATTTATTTAGTTTGCCCTGAGATGTACTCTTTAGCACCTAGCTCTTCCAATGCAAATTTCGGGCTCTTTTTATTACATCCTCTGTGATTCCAAGGACATTTTTCCCCTGAAGAAACTAATAAAAATCAGTTGCCTGGGTGATTCTGAGTAGCATCCTCAAAGGCGAAAGTCTAGCATGGGTAATCAGTTTAATGAACATTTATAAGTCTAATTGTAAATGCATTTTGACTCATGCAAAGAGATGCCATGTATCTGCCAATAATCTTTCAATGTCTTACGAGATGGATATTGCCTCAGGAAAACTCTGCAAGTATAAAAGCTGTAGAATTATCAGTAATAATCAAAATAGGCCACTATGTGTGTGTGTGTGTGTGTGTGTGTGTGTGAGAGAGAGAGAGGGGGGGGAGAGAGGGAGAGAGAGAGAGAGAGAGAGAGAGAGAGAGAGAGAGAGAGAGAGAGAGAGCAGGTGCGGGAGCTGTGAGGTGAAGGCTGTGGGAAGGCTATGGGAAGGCCAAGTTAACTAAGATTTTCCCTCCTGTGAGTTTAACTTTTGCTTACAATCTTAATCTTAGAAGAGTTTATTTGATTTTTTTAGGTCACCCTCTCACCATGTTTTATTAAAATATTCATTGATTATTACATGATTTTTCAGCATATTTGTCACATATGTATGAACGTGTTACATGGTTGAATCTAGTTGGGCAGTAAAAGAAAAACTCAATCAGTGACCAGATATTTAAACACATTCCTTTAAAGCTAGGAAATGAAGGGGAAAGAAGGAGGACCAGAGGGGAGGGAGGGGTAGAGAGGAAAGGAATATTTAACTGCGTAATAACATTCAGTATTTGGGAGAGCTAGAGACCCTAAGTGAGTTAGGGCTCTCCTGATTTTTTTCATTACAGAGATGTAGAAACATAATTTAAATTTTGAATTCAGGAAATGGTCTAGAAATAAACTACCATTCTTTGGCATATACCACAAAGCATATGTAACAAAGAAACACAATATTAGATAGCATATAAAAAAGATTTTCAAGAAAACTAAATGAGCAAGGAGATTTTTAATAAAGTGTAAACATGTTGATTGAGACGCAGTAGATGAGTACTTTTGAAAAGACAGAGCAAAACTATATTAAAGAATAATGAAAAAAAAGAAGCCGGTAAACATTCACTCCAGCAACAAAAACATGTTCGAAGCTTTCAGGGCACCCTGAAAAACAAACAAACAAACAAACAAACAAAAAACAAATACTGCTGAGATCAAACTGAATGGGGAAAAATTAGAAAACACCAGCTTGAAACATCTATGAAAATGATGTCTAGTATATGCAGAGATGATCCTGAATATTTACAGACCAGCACCAATCATGGAAGTTAGGACCCAGGTCTGATAGACAAAATGTATGCCATTGACAAACAGTATCAGTATTTTTGGATATCGCAAAATCATTTAAGATGATTATATGGAATTGTTTATCTTAATACAGATGATGCATGCAGTAAACGTTAACTGAGTATTCATCAGGTATCAGGACCTATTACAAGGACCAAAGCCAAGGAGCCCAAGCAACACCTACATCCTTATGCAGATGGTCCAATGAATGGGACATTAACTGCCTTGTTTCTTTTCCTGTTGCTGTGACATTATACTCTGACAAAACTGGCTACAGGTGAAAAGGTTTAATTTGGCTTAGTGTTGCCAGCTACAGTTCATCTTGGTTGGAGAGGCAAGACCATGAGTGCTTGAAGCTGCTGACCATGTTACTTCCAAATCAGGAAGATAAGAGCTATGAAGGCAGGCTCTTCTCCTTCTTTTTCTCCTTTGAAGCAGTCCAGGATCTTAGCCAGTGACCAGTACCACTCAACGTGGGTGTCTGTATCTTCCCACCTCAATGAACACTCTCAAGACACCAACACAACAAACACAAATCTGTAGACTTGTCTCCCAGGTGATTGTTGATTTTCTGATGTTAATACCGATATTAATCATGTATACATACAAACTAACACATCTACAGTTATAACTGTAAATTCCATCTGAAAATAGATGTGTGGCTCTATGAAAGAATGAAGAAGCAAACCTTTTCTATCTGGGAATAACTAGAACTCTGAAAGATGAAGATATTAGGAGCCGACTCTATGAAACTGTTTATATTGCCTTGCAATTTGCTTGAGGCATAGGAGGCTCATATTTTTGAAACTAATGTTTCAGAGTGTATGGTTGATTTTCAACCTGAGCAAATAGAACAACTGTGAACACAGTCCTTGAACTCTCATCTAGTACTGTGGCAAGCAATTTCATTCTCAGGTACAAAATGCTTAATAATTTAGAAATGACATTCTACTGAGTTCTATCTGTGATGGAGTTTATTAAAATGCTCATTTTGACTAATAACAGTTGTATCAAGTCAGTAGCTCCAGTAGCTGTTAGAAGAGCCACAATTTAATTAAATTATCTGGAAGGGGTAAATTGATTTCAGAGTAAAATCACTTCTTTCAATTTACCTTTCCAGACCTCCGATTTTACTTGTTAATTGAGTTACCTTTGTATATTGAATTGTAGTAGTTAACACTCTTCACAGTGGCTTTGGTAAGACAAAACAAGAATCTCCAAACCAAGGCACATCAGTTTTGACTACAGACATAAATATATGTTTCCTACCACATTTAAAGAGAAAGCACATTTTAATTGCCCTAGTCCTAGGATGATCTTATTTGTTAGACAAAGTAACAGACATTAAGTATTTTCTTATTATGAATAGAGAACAAAAATGAGACTAATCTACCTAACATATAATTTTGCATTCTTGTTTATTGCCATTTATGAGGTATTCATTTTCTTCTCTGTTCTCATTATAAATTATAAAAATCCACACTGATTAAATTATGTAGCTATGTCAGGTATTAGAAATTTAAAGTACTCTTTAAGTAGTGTATTTATGTGTGGAGTGTTTATGTGGACTTGAGCACAGGTGTCGACAAATGACAGAACAAGATTTTGGATTTTCTGAAACTGGAGTTAAAGTTGGCTGTGAACTGTTTATTACAGATTCTGTGAACTTAACTAGGGCCCTCTGGAAGAGTAGTACATACACCTACCTGTTGCACTATCTCTCCAGTCCTGAGGTATTACATATTTAATGAAAAATTTAAAAAGCAGTGTGTATTCATCTCAATGCAGATTAATGTATTTAGCAGTAAAATAACCAATGTGAAGTTGGTTTTCTAAATACACGGAATCATTTAGAAATATTTACGTTGATGTATAGGAGGAAGCTGAACACCTCAGCTGAAATACAGACAACTCATTTTTCTTTTGTCCTATTGACAAATGTGATACTACATATCATAACCAACAATTTTAGTGAACTGTCATGAGTGTTTGTATACAGCATTGTAATGCCCACCACAAGTAATACATGGGGCAGGTCCTAAAACCCCTCTGTCAGTCCTTGTTCTCTGCTTAATTCAAAGTTCTTACTAGACAGTGCTGTCTTTTTGTTCAAGTGGACTTTTGCTTTCCAGACAGTCATATAAGCAAATATGACACAATATGTTACTATTGGTGGTTGATACCTTTATTAGGATATATTTGTTGTTCTTCCATGGTGCAAGAACACCACTAACCCAGTTCCTTGTATCAGTGGATGCTATCTGTTGTAAGGTTAGATCATAGTTGTTTTAGGTATTTTGTATTTTTATTTGTGGAGAGTACTTCTTCTAAAAATATATAGACTCTATTAACTTTGTAATTTTATTTTTTTTCAATCTGCTCTTGTGCATATTTATAAAATTCGATGTCCTATCTCAACATGCACATACATCGCACACAGGCTACTTTGAGAGATTTATTCATGCCTTTTCAAATTATGCTTTTATTATTGAAATTTTCAAGTTCTAATCATTTATAATGTATATAATTAATTCAATTTTCCTGGTTTCCTTGCATTTTGAGAAAACATTTGTGTAGAAGTAAATATTCTTTTTTTTTGTTTTTTTTTAAACTTTCCATTGTAAGATTTATTTTTATGTGTGTACACACACCTGAGTGCAGTTGCTTGTGGATGTCATAAGAGGGTGTTGGACTCCCTGCTCAATATGAATGTTATGAACTAAAAACGTGAGTCATTTGCAAAAAACTGAGCCATCTTTCGAGGACTTTATTTTCTATAGGAACATTCTCTAATAAGTTCTTTAAAAAGAACAAACATACTTTACATTCTATAGTATTTGTAAGTATTTACATTTTATTGGATACTGCATTTAATTAAAAAATCACGAGAGGAAGGATTCTATTAAAACTCCAAGATTGAGAAAGAATTGATTTACTTCAGTCTTCTGAAAAACTTTTGTTTGGGAACCAAATTAATGGATAATTGGACTCCACACATGCATTCTAGCTTTGATTAGAGCTTGCTGGAGAAAAGATAAGTATTTTGTTTCCTCCCCTAATTCTCTCTTAAGGACTTAAAAGTGCTGGCAAACACTACACAAAGACAGGGCATATTTCCTGAGTTTTGCAGATGTCTGTGTGGATATAGCCTAAGTACCTGCTCTCAGAGGTTCACATACATTTCTTTGCTGTCTGCAGTACTGATATTGTAACCATATAATCCTTTGATATTCCTGAACAGAATCAAACTTTGTATTTCAGTAATTAGAGTCTATTGCCTATCCTGGACTGTGGACTCCTTTTATCCCCTTCATGGAAGACAGTGTTGAAAGTGTTCTTTCTGATCTTGTAGATTTAGGTTAAACTACTTGCTAACAGAATGGCCTTGTGACTATATTCTTGTGGATAAAAACGACACAAAGTTCTATGAACTTGAGTATAGTACACAAACTTTATGCCTAGATTAGATAAGGTAGGGTTTGATAATTTAACAGGATGCTTTTCAAATTTCCTATTTTTTTTTTAATTTAGTTTGTGGTGCTCTGACTATGTTGTCTCTCTCTCTCTCTCTCTCTCTCTCTCTCTCTCTCTCTCTCTCTCTCT
>JANHMN010000009.1:19086035-19109384 GCA_030674055.1 Rhabdomys pumilio
ACACACACACACACACACACACACACACACACACACTCACAGGCACATATACAGACAATCATTCTCATTTTAAAATCCCTTGGTTCTTGAAGGCACAATGCCCCAGTGTAGGAGAATGCGAGAGCAGAAAGGCAGGAGTGGATAGGGTGGGTAGGGGAACACCCTCATAGAAGCAGAGGGAGGAGGGATGGGAAAGGGGGTTTCTGAGAGAAAAACCAGGAAGGGGGGATAACATTTGAAATGTAAAATTTTAAAAAATCCCATAAAAACAACTACGGAATATATGGATTGAATTGATTTCCACTATGTTTTCACTATACAAATTAGCCATTATTCCCAGTATTTGGATTTGGACCACTTTTATACATGTTTAAGTTTTAGTATTCATCTCATCCCAGGATGGCCTTATCTTTTCCAAAAGATGATCGATCATGATAGAACATGAAGGAAGAACTTGACATGGAAGAGAGCCCTTGCTCTCAAGTTGTTGCTGCCGCCCCCCTGTGGCCTCAGGGGGCATATGTGTGCTCTCACCAGGGTGAGACATGATCTTCAGACTCAATTAGCTTTTCCCTGCTTCCTTCTTTGTAACACGAAAACGCTTAAGGTTTTCCTTGTTTTATTTTTATTTTTTAGCCTTTATTGTACACTTCTAATTTTATTCTCAGTGTGACCTCTTAGACATCTACAGAGAAAGGCAAATTGCTGTGGAAACTTCAGTGCAAGAATGTGCCGAGAAATAAGCTTCTCTTGGCAGGAACAGTGGGGCAGATATGCTTACTGAGAGCACAGACTATTTCCTGTGCTTCAAGAACAGGAGGAGAATGACATGGTGGCACAGGCTATAATAAGGATGTAATCTCTTTTTTTTTTTTCAGGTTTTATAAACTAATTTTCAGTAGTTACTGGTGAATCATAGGTCTTTGTTCTCTAATTACATGAATGGGGAATAGAAGAAAGAGTCTACTTCTATCATACCCGCCATCCAAACACTTGAGAGGAGGAAGCTGAAGGATCAACTTCAGCTACATGACAAGAGCTAAGGCTACAGAATGTAGGTAGTAGTACAGCTTATTGACTCTCTCATAACAGACTTAAACCTTAAACTAAGTAGAACACATGCCTTTATTGTCCTGAGATTTGTGTTACATCAGTCAGCTAGGTTTTCACCATAACATTTTACTGGAAATACATAGAAACCTCTTTCTGGGATGCCTAAGACTGATGGCTAAGTGTCCCAATCAACACTAATGTTTTTATTACACATAGTAGTGACTGGCTCTCTATGCCTTCCTTCTTCCTCTTCTCCTTCCTTTATTTCTTCCTCCTCTCTTCCCCTCTCTCTCCCTTCCTACCTCCCTTTCCCCTCTTTCTCTCTGAAAGATACACACATACACACACACACACACACACACACACACACACACACACACACACACACCGCTTGATGTCCTGTATTCTCAGATTCATGTTTTGACAAATTAATGATGTAAGACAATATAAAGTTATACAGTAACTTGGTGTATGTAGATGTTGTGGCTTGCAATAACCAGTAACAGAGCCTCCATTGCTCTCTTCTCACCACTGGCTTTGGTTATGTTTCTGGCAGGAATTATGGTCTGGGTTATCCATGTGAGAGCATCAGAGGGTCTTCTGCTTACAAACCCTTGGCATTTCACTTCATGTATTTGCCTTTGTACAATGGAAACCTCTTCATACTTTGATATGCAATTGTGTTGGTTTTAATTTTAATTTCTGTTAATTTGTGAAACTTGGCCAAATCCCCAATCTCCTTTAGCTTCAGAAATTTGTCTGGAGAATGGTAGTAAATCTATCTCTTGCAATTTTGGTAGAGATGTTAATATTCTTAAAATAAATCTGTTGAATGGTAAAAGTGTGACATGAAAGTATTGGAGAGCCCATCCTTCTCAAGGCTCCAGAAGAATCAGGAACTACAGAGGAGCAAAAGCCCTTAGCACACAAACTAACCTACACAGGCTGAAGGCTGCTGCTGCTAGGTTGCATTGGTGGTGCTGAACCTATGACCTCTTTTGCTCCCTTATTCTGAACACAATTATTAATATGGAAAGCAGAGAGAAATTAAACTCCCAATTTAAATCTTCTACTATCCCATCATGAATTTGGCTCCACGGCGAAGGCTGGGAAATTTCTTTTCTATTGACTTTTTTAGGAGGTTATTTTTGGTTTTGTTTGTTTTTCCTAAAAACTGCTTTTCTCATGTTATTGTGATCCTGAGATTTCTTACCTTCAATATTTTTGTATTAAAATTAAAGTATTGAATTCAAAATAATAAATGCCATTGTGAAAAACTCAGGAATGGATATGCAGTTCAGTGGGAAGGAATCTTGCCCAGCATGCAGGATGCTCTGTGTTTGAGCTTGAACATTAACTAGGCAGGCTATGCACACCTGTGACACAAAAATGATGTGGAGACAGGAGCTTCTTTCCTCATTGCTGGTGAGAACATAATCTAGTCCCAATGCTCTACTGTTCCTGGCTACATGCATTGAGGAGTCTCATAAGGATGGAGTAGTACATCCATCAAGATGGAAGGAACATTAACAAAATGTTTCTGCATATGGTCTCTACCATATCCAAAGGTTAGACACAGCCCCTGGTTGAGGCAGACTCCAAACCCAAACCTATTGCTGATGCCACGAAGTGCTTGCTGACAGAAGCCCGATATAGCTATCTCATGAGAGGGTATGCCAGAGCCTAACCAATAAAGATACTGATATCTTGCAGCTAACCATCAGACTGGACATGGGGACCCCACTGGAGGTGTTAGGGAAAGGACTGAAGGAGTTAAAGGGGTTTACAGCCCCATAGAAAGAACAATATCAACCAACCTGACCCCCGCAACCCCCACAGAGCTCCTAAGGACTAAACCAGCAACAAAGGGTACACATGCAGGGACCCACGGCTTCAGCTGCATATGTAGCAGAGGATAGCCTTATCTGGCATCAATGGGAGGAGGAGGCCTTTGATCCTGTGAAGGATGGATGCCCTAATGTAGGGTGGTGAGGCAGTGGGTGGGTGGGGGAGCACACTCACAGAATCAGGGTGGTGGGGGGATGGGACTGAGAGTTTGCAGAGGGGAAACCATGAAGGAGGATAACATTTGAAATGTAAATAGATAAAATAACCAACTAAAAAATTAAAAAAAATACAAATGGAACAAATTTTAAAAAAGTGTTTCTGCTTCTACTTGAATACTCAGTCCTCAGTAGGTGAAACTGTTTGGGAAGGATTAGGAGACTTGGCCTCATTGAAGGAGGTGTGTCCTTGGGGGCTGGGCTTTGAGGTTTCATCTGGCCTATGCAATTTTTAGTGTCTCTTTCCCTGGTTCATGTGTTTGAAGATGTAAGCTCTCCTTTACTGCCTAATCCTTACCTGCCTGCCCTCCAGTCTGCCTGCTGCCATGGTCCTCACTAAAAGGTGAGGAATCATTCTTTGACTCTGTAAACTCCAAATAAACTCTCCCTTTCTTAAGTTTCTTTGTTTGGGGTGTCTTTGAGTATTTAATATATTTGATAGGTTTGACTATTTTGCCGGCCTGCAGATAAATATACCGTAGGTGTATCTGATATCAGTGGAGGTCAGAAACTAGCTTTTGATTCCCTGAAACTGGAGTTATAAATAGTTAGTTGTAAACTACCCTGTGGGTACTAGGAGATAAACCTTGATCCTCTGAAAGAACAGCAAGTGCTCTTAACAAAGTTAACTATCTCTCCATCCTTGTTCCTTAATTCATAAAGGTAACAACTTGTGAATGTGTCAAACAGTGTGACTCAGTGAGAATGCATTAATGCTTAAATAGAAGCTGAAGAAAAGAATAGAAAATGTTCTTTCTGCAATTCATTTCTTGTAATTTTGTTTTCCCTTTAATGAGCATGGAAAAATGCAAAAACAGATGACCAAGGCATGGGTTAAAACTTCAATATTTTTCCAAAAGCACCTGCTTTTTCACTGTTGACTATAGATGATAGCTAGCACAAACACTGTGATACAGCAGAAACATGTGGCTTTTATGGCTGACATTTGTATGACTGATTTTAGTCTTATGAAAGCAACAAATATTGATTCTTCTGCCCTTATTATGAATATCCCAAAGGGACAAACATTAAAATATGTCATTAACTGAGCTTATGACTGAACTGTGTAAATTATTCCAGATGTAGCATGCTTTTAATATTGACTTTTATTAATTTATTTTTTCACATATGTATACTGTATTAACATCATTTCTCACTTCCCCTCCCTTCATTCTGCCCTGTCATGTTACACACGCATACCACACACACACACACACACACACACACACACACACACACACAGAAATGAATTAAATCTGTTTATTTAGTTAGCATTAACTATATGGATATGCTTTTAGGGTTTACATTTGGTTTTGGATTCTTCTCTCAGCAATTGTTATTTGCTCGTAGCTCTCCACCTAAGGCTACTGCCCAGTGAGCTTTCCCCATCGACATTGGCATGTCAACTGGTATTGCCATTATTCAGATCCTGGTTAGGATCAATTTGCTGAAAGTGCATAGGTTCAATTCCCCTGTCATATGCAGAAGACTCTGGAAGCAGGTGTCCTGGTCCTCCAGCTCTTGCAATCTTTTTGTTCTCTCTTCTATGATATTCCCTGAGACTTGGTATGGATGTTGTGTTGTAGATCCATCAGTGGGGGCCGGACAGCCCATCTCTCCATTATTCTCTGTACTTTGATCAAGAAGCTTGTTGATTTGGGGTGAGACCCGCACTCATCTCTGGGTATAACTGTACATTTAGACTGGATTTAGAGATTTTACTGGTTCGTGAAAGGAACAGTCGTAGGTTCTTCTCCAGCTGGGGGTAGTTGTTTATTTTTATTTTCTATTTAGTTTTTTTATTAATTATTTTATTTATTTATATTCCAAAATTTGAGTGCCTATCTAGTCCTCCTTCACTAAATTCATCCTCTCAACTCCCCTACACTTTACCTCTGAGAGGGTACTTCCCCTAGGTATCACTCAACGCTGGGGAATCAAGTCTTTACAGGATTAGGTGCTTTCTCTCCAGCTGAAGCTGGACAAAGCAGCCTTCTGTTACCCTGGCAGTATACCTCTGAACAGCCAGTGTATATGCTCTTTGATTGGTGCCTTCGTCTCTGGGAGCTTTCAAGAGTCTAGGTTAATTGACAGTATTAGTCTTCCTATAGAATTGTCATCCCTTTCAGTTTCTTCAGTGACTCCCCTAACTCTTCCATAGGCGTTCCTGACCTATGTCTAATGCTTGGCTGAGAGTATCTTCATCCGTCTCAGTTAGCTGCTAGTAGGGCCTCTCAGAGGACAGCCATGGTAGGATCCCATCTGTAAGCACATCATAACAAAAGTGACAATTTCAGGCCTTGGTGCACCGCCCCCTCCTCATGAGATGAATGCCAAGATGCACTGGTCACTGGACCACCTTTCCTTCAGTCTTTCCCTCATTTTTTGTCCCTGCAGTTCTTTTAGACAAGAACAATTCTTGATCCTCTCTATTCTGATTGGTGTGAGGTGGAATCTCATGGTAGTTTTGATTTTCATTTCCCTGATGACTAAGGATGTTGAACATTTCTTTACATGCTTCTCAATTATTCAAAAATTTTCTGCTGAGAATTCTCTATTTAGCCCAGTACTCCTTTTTTAAGTTGGATTATTTAGTTTTCTGGAGGTTAACTTTTTGTGTTCTTTATATATTTTAGGTATTATTATTCTATCATACGTACAGTTAGTGAAGATTTTTTCCCAATCTGTAGGTTGTTGATTTATCCTATTGACAGTGTCCTTTGCCTTACAAAATCTTTTCAGTTTCATGAAGTCCCGTTTATCAATTTCTGATCTTAGAACCTGAGCAATTAGTGTTCTGTTCAGGAAATTTTCCACCGTGCCAATGAGTTTATAGCTCTAGCCAACTTTCTCTTCTATTAGATTCAGTGTATCTGATTTTATGTTGATGCTCTTGATCCTCTTGGAGTTGAACTTTGTACAAGGTAATAAATATGCATCTATTTCCATTTTTCTACATGCAGACCACTCATTAGAACAGCATCATTTATTGAAGATGTTTTATTTTATCCATTGTATTTCTTTGGCTGCTCTGTCAAAGATCAAGTGTCCATAAGAGTGTGGATTTATTTCTGGGTCTGCAATTCTATTTCACTGATTAACCTGACTATGTACCAGTACCATGTGGTCTTTATCACTATTGCTCTGTGGTACAGATTGAGGTCTGAGATGGTGATTTTCCCCAGAAGATCTGTTATTATCATTGAGAATTAATTGTCTTGGCTATACAGGAATTTTTGTTTCTCCACATGAAATTAAGAATTGCTCTTTCCATCTCAGTGAAGAATTGCATTAGAATTTTGATGGGGATTGCATTGAATCTGTAGTTTGCTTTTGGTAATACTACCTATTGATTCATGAACATGGGGGATCATTCCATTTTCTGAGATCTTTGATTTCTTTCTTCAGGAAATTCTTGTCTTATAGATCTTTCACTTGCTTGGTTCGAATTATACCAAAGTATTTTATATTACTTGTGGTTATTGTGGCAGGTATTGTTTCCCTAATTTCTTTCTCAGCCTATTTATCATTTGTATAAATGAGAGCTACTGATTTTTTTTTTTTAGTTAATTTTATATTGCACTTTGATGAAGTTGTTCATCAGCTTTAGTGATTCTCAGGTAGAATTTTGGGGGTCACTTATGCAACTATCTTATCTACAAATGGCTATACCTTGCCTTCTTCTTTTACAGTTTGTAACCCCTTGTATCCCTTGTAATTTGTTTCTCCTTTTGTTGTCTTATTGCTCTAGCTAGAACTTCAAGCACTATATTAAATAGATTGGGAGGGAGTGGCAACCTTGCCTTTTCCCTAATATCGGTTGAATTGCTTCAAGTTTCTCTCCATTTCATTTGATGTTGACAATTGGTCTGCTGTATATTGCTTTTAAAATATTTAGGTATGTGCCATGAATTCCCAATCTCTCCAAGACTTTTTACATGTTGAATTTGTCAAAGGCTTTTTCTATTGTCTAATGAGATGATCATATGACTTTTTACTTGAGTTTGTTTATATAGAGTATTATGTTGGTGTTGATGAATTTTCATTTATTGGACCCCTGTATCCCTAGGATGAAGCCAAGCTCATCATGGTGAATGATGGTTTTAATATGCTCTTGCATTTGGTTTTCAAGTATTTTATTGAGTATTTTTACATCAATATTCATAAGGGAAATTGGCTGAAGTTCTCTTTGTTGGGTCTTTGTGTGGTTTAGATATCAGAGTAACTGTGGCTTCATAAAATGAGTTATGTAGTGTTCCTTTTGTTGCTATTTTGTGGAGTAGTTTGAGGAGTACTGGTATTAGCTCTTCATTAAAGGTCTGGTAGAATTTTACACTAAACCTATCTAGCCCTGGACATTTTTTAAATGACTGCTTCTATTTTCTTAGGGGTTATTTATCAAAATGTTTAGTTTACCTGATTTTGAGTTATTTAGGTGTATGGTATCTGTCTAGAAAATTATCAATTTTTTTCTTGGTGTTCCAGTTTTGTCAAGTATAGGCTTTTGCAGTAAGACCTGATGAATGTTTTAATTTCCTCAATTTATGTTGTTATGTCTCCCTTATCATTTCTGATTTTGTTCATTTGGATGCTGTTTCTGTGCTTAATTAGTTGGGCGAAGAGTTTGTCTATCTTGTTGATTTTCTCAAACAACTAGCTCTTGGTTTTGTTGATTCCTTGTATTATCTTCTTTGTTTCTTAAAGGTTGTTTCCAGCTTCAACTGCTTCTACTCCTCTGGGATGTATTTGCTTTCTTTCTTTCTGGAGCATTCAGGTGTACTGTTAAGCTGCTGGTATAGGATCTCTCAGATTTCTTTATCAAGGCACTTTGTGCAGTCAATTTTTCCACTTACCATTGCTTTCATTGTGTCCCATAAGTTTGAGTACGTTGTGCCTTCGTTTTCATTGAATAATAGAAAATCTTTAATTTCTTTCCTAACCAAGTTATCGAGTAGAAAGTTGTTCAACTTACATGAGTATATGTGCTTTTTGTTGTTGTTAGTTCTTGTTGTTGTTAATTTGTGGTGATCTGATAGAGTGCTTATTTCAATCTTCTTGTTTCTGTTGAAGCTTGTGTTGTATCTGATTTTATGGTCAATTTTGAAAAATGTTCTGTGAAGTGCTGAGAAGGTATATTCTTTTGTTTGGGGGTGAAAGTTTTTATAGATATCTGTTGAATCCATTTGGCTCATAACTTCTGTTAGTTTCATTTTGTCTTTGTTTTATTCCGTTTTGATGATATGTCCAATGGTGGTAGTGGGGTGTTGAAGTCTGTCGCTATTACTTTGTTGAATTCAATGTGTATTTTGAGATTTAGTAAAGTTTCTTTTGCAAATATGGGTGTCTGCATTTGGGGCATAGATGTTCTGAATTAAGACGTCTTTTTGGTGGATTTTTCTTTTGTTGTGTATGAAGTGTCCTTTCCCATCTCTTTTGATTAATTTTGATTGGAAGTCTATTTTATTGGATAGTAGAATGGCTACCCTAGCTTGTTTCTTGGAACTGTTTGCTTAAAAACCGTTTTTCTATCCCTTTATTCTTAGGTATTGTGAATCTCTGTTGCTAAGATATGTTTCTTGTATGCAGCAGAATGTTGGACCCTGCTTTGGTATCCAGTTTGTTAACCTGTTTCTTTTAATTGAGTAATTGGGTCAACTGATGTTGAGAGATACTGATGACACATGACTATTAGTTTCTGTTATTTTGTTGTTGGAGGAACTGTGTGAGTGTGTGTGTGTATGTGTGTGTGTGTGTATGTGAGTGTGTTGTATGTGATTCTCTGCTTTGGTTTTTTTTTTGTGTGTGTGTGTGAGATAATTAATTTTTTAATTTCTTATATTTTATTGACTGTATTTACCCTTCTTGTGCTGGAGTTTTCCTTCTAGTATCCACTATAGGGTTGGATAAGTAGAAAAATATTCTTGAAAGTTGTGTGGGGAGGGAGTTGACTAAAAAAATGTAGATCTTTGGGCAGGACATCCAGACATGTTACATATACACTCTAAAACAAAATCAGACAATACCTGAGCTCTCTTTTCACTTCTCTTGATTTTTTTTAAGTTCCTTTCATTAACTGGCATAAATTATTACCAGCCATCAACAATTTCAGTAAAGCTGATGAAGATAAGCATGTCTCCTCTCATTTCCAGTTCTAATATGTCTCTAATAAAGATATAAAGTTACATATTTGCTCTTATTTAACAATTCATTGATTTTTGAAAAAAATATTTGTATTTATATATACAGGGGCAAGTGCATAAATATATGTGTGTGTAGGTGAAAGTAGTACTTACATGTGTCAGTTTTCTCCTACAATGTGAATATAGGAATTTAACTCATCAGAATTGTCAGCAATTGCTGTTGCTTACTGAGACGCCTCCCTGACCCTTAACCATTGTTAATTATTCCTGAATTGTCAGTTACTCATGAATAATAAAGTTGCTTAGTATAACTAATATAAGTCTTAGTGACAGTAGGTTCTATTTCTCATCTGGTGTTCACTGATACCCTGGGCTATTTTTTCTCCCTCACCAATCATAATGTACTTGAAAAGAGCAGGCTTTTGGAAAGCAGATCATTCAAGTTTTGCTGTGTATTATACACTGAGCACCCTTTGTTTGTGCCATCTACTTTGTAATTTCCTCTTCTTCACCTATGTCACATGCCTGCTTTTATTCTTTATGTTTCACCTAGACTATTGACTTGGTATGACTGATGCTGTTACAGGTGTCCGTCTTTACTTTCATGGCTAAGCCATTTCAGGGCATAGATTTGATCACAGTGAGCATTAGTTTTGGTGATCTTTGGAAAGACTCTGCTGGGATATCTCATTAACTATTTTAAGTCTAGAGCTAAAGATCCTGGATAACCCTGCTGGTTTTCCCATGCATTATGGAGTCTACTACCAACTCCTGGGTAACTCCACTGTTTACTATTGAGCAAATGTTCTACATCTCAAGTGTTATTTTCAGTGAGGTGCAATATTACTATGTAGCCTATGCAACACATAGTACTCTAGAAGTATACTAGTTCTGTGAATAGCTGGGGACAGTAGAACACACAATCACCCCTGCAAGTCACTCATCAAGAAGGAGATTTTGAATATCATTAAATATAAAAATTGAATCTTTCTATTCTAAAATTAGCTGGTAGTTAAATGAGCATCTTTTGGGCTCTCTATTCAATATACATCTGTTTCTTATATGCTAGCTTACCTCTTGGAGCTAGTTGATTATGGTCTCTTAATTAAATCTAATGAGATTATGAAATGGCTCTGTGGGTAGAGGCAATTGCAAACCAGCTTGACAAGCCGAGTTTATTCAATCCCCTCCACCCACATGGTCAGAGGAGGAGAGAATTCTCACAAGCTGTCCTCTGCTACACACATACACATACATCCTTGCAGAAAGAAGGAGACATGCATACCTTCAGCAGCTTTGTTGAAATTGCTGATGGCTGCTAATGATTTATGCAAGCTAGAGAAAGAAGTTAAAAATCAAGAGACATGAAAAGAGAGCTCGGTTATTGTGTGAATTTTAGAGTGTAAATGTAACATGTCTGGGTGTCCTGCCCATAGAACTACAATGTTTATAGTCAACCTACATGCACACACACACACACACACACACACACACACACACACGCTATATGTGCATACGTGAGATATGGTTCCCAGGAAATTGTGCTGATGTGTCCCTATGATTTAAAAATTAAACAGTGAAAGAAATAAAACTTATATGATGTGTGTTCAATTCTTGAGCAGTATCTGTGTAAGGGAAACTTATAACCCCAAACTGAACAAATTAAGGCTTACTGGAAGTAGAGAATATAATGGAAGGTAATGAAAAGAAGAGCTGCAGGATGGGGTCATGCTGTGATCCTGTCTGGGTGAAGAAAAGAGGTTGCTGACCTTGCCCTGCTTGCTCTGGAAGTATTTGTCATTAAGTTCTTACAACAAGAGAGAGCTATGGTGAAATCCCTACTTTACATGTGAAAATGAGGCAAGGGATAGCATAGTTCTGTATATTCCCATGGTGCTATGTCTACTGGCTAGTGAAGGTTATGTAGCCTTCTCATAAGCTTCATTCTTTGCATTGAGTTGTACCCAGACTTATCTTATTAAGTCATTTTGGATCCATTTCTTACTTTCATGGCAAAATATTTGACAAAAGCATTTAGAGGGAACTGGGATTTTTTTTTGGGGGGTGGTGGGTGCTCACAGTTCAAGGGCACAGTGTAACGTGGTGCAACAAGGCATGGCTTTGAGAGCATAAGGCAGTGGATCTCATTGCACTTTAGTTAGGAACCAGAGGGAAATGCTGGGGCTCAGCTCACTTTCTCATTTTTCCTTTTTATTCAGACTGGGTCTCCAGCCCATTAGTGGGGTTTTCCCCTTTCAGTATATGTCTCCCCCCCTCAAACCTCTCTGGAAACACCTTCTCAGACACCACTGTGGATGTGTCTTTTAGATGATTCCAAACCTAGCAAGTTGGAAATCTAGATGAACTTTGAAGGATACCTTGTCCCTTTTGCTATCAGTGGGTGACAGTGATTTTGCATTCTCATTTCAACATAGTTATCTGAGGTACTAATGCACTTCACTCTTTATGTACCTCCCTTGAGGTGCTGATGCTGTCTCCCAAGAAGGTCATAGTCACTTTCTAGTCACTGTAAAGCATTGCCCTGTGCTTTCAGTGTCTTTTTAGGTATTTCTGTAAAGCAGCTCTTAGTTTTTTATTCTCTTTAATGCTTCAGTGCAATTTTCTGTCTCTGGGACTTGGCTATGTGTCTTGTAGGGAAAAGGCTGGCAGATGTGTTAAGTGCTTGGCTGTGAGCCACAGCCCACCTTTCGTTCATTCAGAAATGACTCCTGTTTTGAGCTTTACTTGTCTATGCTGGCTTTTTTTCTTATAGGACATTTCCTATTCGGGGCTTCTTGTGACTATAAATGCAGACTTCCCTGTTGAATGTCAGTTCCACTTGTGAATCAAAGCCACAGAAGTTTAAGCTTGGGAGATGACTTAGTCTGAAAAGTGCCCACCACACATACATGAGGACCTGAGTACCTGAGTTTGGATTCCTAGCACCTATGTAAAAGCCATGTTAAAGTTCAGGTTTGGTAAAAGAGTGTCTCACAAAATAAGATAGATGTATAAATGAGAAAAACAAGAGATCAAACTCTGGCCTCTGCATGCATAACACCATGTGTACAAACATGACACACACATATACACACTCCACACACTAATGCAAACATTACCAAATACACACACACACACACACACACACACACACACACACACATACACATACATACATACAAACACACACACACACACACATCATATATAAAAAAAGCTAGCATATATATGTATATATGCTATCAAAGATAGCAGTACTGTGATTTATTCCACAATGAACGATGAATTTTGATGCCGAATCAGTTCAAATCTTGTTGGCATTGAATTAAGTAGAGGTGGCATAAAAGAGAAGGAAAGTCCTGCTGATTAGAGGAATAAGGCTAGATGCAACTCTCATGATATCTAATAAAGAAGTTCCTTCATGCAAAGTTATGCCAAAAGAAATGTGTAAAACTATGAGAAGGACCAATACTGGAAGACAGAGATGCTTTCAGCCCTCTGCTGGAAGTGTACCATGAAACAATGGATTTCTAGCCTTGATTAAATCTAACAGAAGCCATGGAGGAAATCACAACATTGAGGAGAGATGGTGGACTGGTAAAACATGTGCATAAAGAAAATGTCAGTGATTTTTTGAATGCCACAACACAAAGTAAAGAATTTGAACGTGGACGACTTCTTCCAAATCATATTGATATCTTAGTAAAGTGCTTCATTGGGAATCAAAGAGTAGGTTTTGCTAATTTCATCCTGATCAAGAACAAAAATCTTGTTTGTTCTCAGACTCATTTTCTGAGGAGATAGATTAATCTTAAATGTGTAATATATGAAATAAATAATGCTGTAGGGATACACAGAAGAATATTATGAAGCATCCCTTTAATTAATGTATTTAAACTAATAACTATAATGTTTACTATTAAAAAAAACAGCTAGTGAAAGAATTCACAGATTATGCCCACGTCTAATAAAACTTACACATTTTTTTATTTTGGGTTGGGATTATTAAAGGCATTTAGAAATGTAGAAGGTGCATGGAGATGTGTCTAGGATGGTAGGGTGCCTTACTAGGATGTATGAAGCCTGGGCTCCACACATAGCATTATGTAAGCTATGATGGTGGTGCACTCTTCTAATCATAGGCTGAGAAAGTCAAAGTAGAAGGATCAGTAGCACAGAGTTATCCTTAGCTATATAATGAATTTCAGGCAAGCCTGGGCTACATGAAACTGTCTCAAATAATTGAGGCTGATAAAAATATAGAACATTACGAGTAAAGGAAACTTCACAGTGCAAAGACAAGAAGCAGTAAGCCATGAGTATAGGGTATATCATTTATTTGTATTGTATCAGGGTTAATGAAAGAAGTTAAGTGAGGTTAAAAACATAAATATATGTGCAAAAGGCAAGTCATTAACAACTGTGGTAAGGGGGCTAGATTTTATCTGAGGTGATTTTGTTGGGCAATGTTAAATGATGTTGTTACAACATCTAACCTAAGTCTTTCCAAAGACTGAATTGCAGATACCAAAACCCTAGTTATAGTTTCTTCCCTTTAAAACAACATCTACAGAAGCAATTGCAATTCTAAAGTCTAATGATCAAAGTAAAGACAACTCTGATTTTTCTTTTTTTTTTTCACCATGTTGTAATTGGTTGTTTTAATTTATTTTATTGGGTATTATATTTACATTTCAGATTTTATCCCCTTATCCCACTTCCCCCCACCACCCAGAAACTTCCTAGCCCATCCCCCCTCCTCATGCTTCTATGAGGCTGTACCCCCATCTACCTACCCCCTGCCCCCACTCCCCACTCCCCCTCATATTCCCCCCACACACACTCTGTGTTTGTCCCTCATGGGACCAAGAATCTCCTCTCCCACCTATGCCCGACAAGGCCATCCTCACCTACATATACAGCTGGAGCCATGGGTCTCTCCCTATGTGCTCCCAGGCTGGTGGTTTAGACCCTGGGGAGCTAAGGTGATATTCAGTGGAGGTTAAGGAATAAAGGAAGAGAGAAAGAGAGAAAGAAATACTGACATGTTCAAACTGGCTGGGTGGTGCATTTAACACAGTTGTTTATTACTGTAACTGTCCTGTTTTTATTAATTTTAGGCAATAGTTGAGTTTCCAGTTCAACCCTTTAAAGTTGTTTATCCTTTAAACTGATTAAACATTAGAGTGATAGCAAACATGGGCTACATTGGCTTGTGTACTCACCATTTGAGCAATCCCTAGAGACATATGGTAAACTTACTCCTTTTCTTTTTTCTTTTGCTCACCATGTGCTCACTACTTAACAGAAGTAGGTTTTCTTGCTTGCTTCAGGAGCAGCACCTCATTTTATGGGTTCCTTATCTAATAACAGTGATCTCACAGTATCCATAAAGCTTTGCCTCCAAAGTTTCCTGAGGTTACCAAAATCTCTTCTTGAACAAGTCCTTTATCTAAAATGGTATCAGGAGTAGAGTAAAGCACTTGCCATGCAAAAGTATGAACCTGAGTTCAGATCCCAGGACTGTATTTTAAGCTAGACATGGTACTGAGGCATTTTGCACATCTATCTTCTGATATCAATAAAGGGCAGCTGTGGCAATGACATGCCTACACTTGAACACACATCATACGTGTGCAGGTATACATACATATTTAAGAAAACAAAATGGAATTGTATTTTCATATCTTCATATAACTAATGATTAATATCAGCCATTTCTAGATTATTTATAATACTTGATATTGGATAAATGTCTGTAAAACATTCCTGTAATGATAGTTTAGAGAATCCTTAAAAAATTATACATAAATAAGCACAAGCATTTCTTCTAAATATTTCTTCTCCAAAAGTGATTGACTGTGTACATAGACGAGGAACTCAGATATGTGGACAGCTGACTATGTTTTGTAAGGGAGTTATTTACAGAGAGCCTTAGGATGCCTGGTTCCTTGCCTCTTATCAATAAGCTTTTTAGTAACACCTGGTGAGATAGATTTTATAATTTAAATGTGATAAGAAGCAGATCTTAACTTGGTGGTATATATCAAGATTAAAAGGATTCTTTTTGCTAAAAGAAGTAACAAAGAACATGTCAAGCCACATACAAACATGAGGAAACAAAAAAGATGAAAAGAATGGAAATACACCGTGATTATCTTTGTTTCCTGTGATGAAGCAGCTTGTTCGATTCATAGTTCCATCACTGAAGGATGTCAAGGAAAGAACCTGTAGCAATGCATTATATCCAGACAGTCAGAGGAAGAAAATGGGTGCATGTCATACTCAGCTCAGATTTTCTTTCATACAGTCTAGTACTCAAAGTCAGGTAAAGGCACTGCCAACTTTTAAGCTGGGTCTTCCCATCCCAAGTAATGTCATAAATCAATCTCCCTCAGGTACTAGCACTGGTCAGGCTGGCCAAGAGAATCCCTCTTGGTCCAGGTGCCTCTAGATTGTATCAAGATGGTGATTAAAAATACCTCACAATGCTCCTTGTAGGAAATAAGGATTCAAAGCAGAGTTGGGTCAACTGTGAGGCCATGTAAAATTTCAATGGTCTCAGCTCACAGTACCTTTATACTGGTTATGGTTCTTGGAGAAATTTACATAAAAATATTTATTAATGTGTCCTCTTCCTTTACAACTTACACTCTAACTTTTTAATTTTGGCGGTATCTATTAACAACATAAATAGTGACTTCAAAACCCTTAATCTGTATTGAGATCACATATTTTCTTAGTCAAGTCCATTCTCATAAGTAATAGAATTATCTAGTGGACAATAGTGATGAATGTGGCTTTTATGATGAATTGTGAACTGAATTTTAATCAAGGATCAAAAGCATATATATCAATGATAAAATTGAGTACACTGGATATTGTCCCAGAAGGTGAGATTTCAGGCCTCCAAGATTAGCAAAAGAATGAAAGCAACAGGGAGCTGAGTAACTTCTGTAAATTTATGTCATGTCTTCTTCCTAGTGGTTTTGGAAATAATAAACTTTGCAGTTGTTGAGGAGAAGACCGTTGGGAATAATAGAAGCTGGAGACTGGAGAGATAGCACTGGAGTTAAGAACATTTGCTGCTCTTTAAGATACTGGAGTTCAATTCCCAATATCCATGTCAGGTCACGCACAACCATCTCTAACTCCAAGTCCAGGGAATCCTCTACTCTTTTTTGTCTTCCAAAGATGCCTGCTCATGTTGTACATATTTACAGAGATATTCATAGAGACAAACAATATTTAATTATAAAATTAAAATCTAAAAATAAATCACAGAAAAGAGGCTGAGGATCTATCTCAGTGGTAGAGTGTATGTGGAGCATGTTCAAGATCTTGAGTTCAATTCTAAGCACAATGATGATAATGATGTTGGTGGTGGCAGTGACAATAATGACAATGACAATGAAAAGGAGGAGTCAGCAAAGTTCTACACACACTCACCACCCTGAACAACTTGTTTCCACTCTTTTTCATCTCCATTGTAACCCACAACTATTTGAAATTCTTCTCCCCTCACTCTCATTTCCAACACCTTAACAAGGAAAACCTCCAAGCACTCCCTAAGGAAGTGTAAAGAGGAGATGTGCCAGACCTGATATATTAATGAGAGTTGTAAACTGCTGAGTTTGGAGAGTCGGGCTGTCATCATGAGCTGAAATAGCACCCTTTTTTTAACACCCTCATCCATACTGGAGATATGTTTCTCCTGACACCCTGTTAGCTATCTGCAGGTTCTCTGTTGATCTCTAAATTCAGCCACACGGGAAGAATGAGCTTAATATAATCCTCTTATTCCAAGCTCTTTCTTGAACCCCAAATCCCCCAAATCTTACCTCTAAGTCTCTTCAATCTGTATCAGTGGGCGCTAATTGAAGTGTATGGTGGAGAAAATGAAACACAAGTAAGAAGAATGACAGAAGAGGACTGTGTGGTAAGGGATGGTATTGCTGAGTGAAAAGAAAGCATGTCGAGAACTCTATGCTTAGCCTAGATTTTTTCCCAAGGTCATTAATTAGCAAATCCAGACAGTATGAAGAAACTTGTAACAGACAGTAAGAGATTAGGAAAAATATGGAAATGGTTCCCATCTTCATGTTGATGCTAAGACAATGGTCAGTGATGTCTAAAAATATTCCAGGCTATTCCCCCTACGCTTTTTTTAATTAAAAAATTTGTGTGTGTATGTGTGTGTGTGTGTGTGTGTGTGTGTTGTGTGTGTGTATGTCTATATGTATGTGAGTGTGTGTATGTGAGTGTGTGTATGTGAGTGTGTGTATGTGAGTGTGTGTGTGTGTGTGTGTGTGTGTGTGTGTGTGTGTGTGTGCATCCACATACCAGTGAAGGCTAGAAGATGTCAGATGCTCTGGAGCTGTAATTACAGACCATTCTGAGCCACCATGCATAGCTTTTAGGAGCTGAGTTTCAGTCTTTTGTAAGAACAGTAAGTGCTATTAGCTGTCAAGCCAGCTCTCCTGTCAGTCCCATTCCAAGCAACTTCAAGTTGTCAGAGTTAGACATGTGGCTATCCCTACGTAAATATATCAGGTGTTAGCACTGGGCAGTCTTACATTCTATTACTGAGGAAACTAACATTGAAAATTATTAGAACATAAGCACTTTATATATGTGTGTGTGTGTGTGTGTGCATGTGTGTGTATACACACTTTATATGTGTGTATGTGTGTGTATGTATATATACATACATACATGCATGCATACATACATATACACATACACATATACATATATTTATATATAACAACCCCCTCATGCCCTGCTTATACACCATTCATTAAATAGAATGCACAAATAATGTGTGAAGAGGTCTTAAATAGATCCCCCACAAACAGAGTACATTATGTCACAAATTAGAGGGTTAATGCTATCTAATAAGACATCTTTCTATTTTATTCAGAAATGCTTCCTTATTCCTAATGATATACATAGACCGGTATTTAATAGTTACTATGACCTAAGCTTTACCAGAAATACTAATTTAATGTTCAATAAGCTGTTGATTAAGTTATATGACATTTGGCCATGACAGGTGAGAATATGTCTAAGGAATGACTATTACTTTAATGGTTTGGATAATTGCACCTTTCTAACCTGATTTCTATAGGCTATTGACCTATAGTCTTGTGGATTGGATTCCAGCAAAAATTACTGCATATGGCTTAGTTGAGTTTCAGCTGTATTGTTTCAGTGCCCTGATCATCAGTGTGTCATTGAGGTTGTTAACTTACCCTCTCCTTAAAGAGATAGAGTCTGGCTTGTAGGTTGTGGCCTTCTTCCTGTTTGTTTCTCTCTGCTTTACTTTCTGAAGGATAAATCTGATGGAATTCATGTTCTGGCTTTAAACAAGGAACAGTTTTACTTTAACTATGGATTTCACTATACAAATTATCATATTCTGCTTTACCTATAGAAATGAATTTTGTCTAAATCCTAAGGTTAATTGATTTCTCTAATGCCATAGATTTTAATGCTGTAATTTTTCTCCTTATTACATTTACAAAGATAAACCTATATCATAGGTATACACAAATATATGTATACATACACACACATACATATATCTTCATATGTGGTTGGCTATTCTCTCTCTCTCTCTCTCTCTCTCTCTTTCTCTCTCTCTCTCTCTTTCTATCAACACATTAAGGCATTTATTAAAGCCAAAGCTGTTAAACAAAATGTATTTATTTTACATAGCTCTGATTTTCTTTAGATTTTAAGAAAATACCCCGAAGTTTTATGTCTCAATATATATATGCAATTTTTTTTAATCAGGTACATGTGAAAGCTTAAAGAGAAGCTATCATGGTTTAGGTGGATGTTGAGTTTTTGTGAAGGTTACAGACTATGAAATAATAAATCCTTTTATATATTAATGTCCAAGTCACAGGAAAAACAAAGACCACCAAGGAGCTAATTTTGATGCAAATATATAAGGGTCTTTATTACAAGCAAGGAGTCTCAGTCTGCATTGCAGCAGGTCAGATGTGAAAGCCTCAAGTCAAGTACAGATTATTATTTAATATGTTTACAACAAGCTTGGGGAATTTCTATACGGGTCAGTAAGTTAATATTTTAAAAACTTCATTTCTGGTGTAACTGCAGGAACTAAACACAGGCAAAACCACCTGATAGGTCGAATGGTTGGGTTATCTATATTTTGCAGGATGTCTTAGATTATCTATATTTATCTTGACCCTACTGTTAGAGTCTGACTGGATGTTGCTAAGGGGGTTTTCTATAGGATTTTTTCTTGAGTAGAGTTAGTGGTTTTTTTCCTCCTGTAATTGAAGTTTAGCCCCTTCACAAAAAATAAGCTTCTTCTTCTCAAAAACAGAGTTGGTTGGGGCTCTACATATACAAGTTTATTTCTTTGATAGCATAGTCTAGGCCTTATGCTAGTTTATAATCACTAACGGACTCAAGTTCATGATGTCCATGGGAGTGAACTTACTTAGAAAAACCTAAGGTAAGAAGATGACTGAATGGATAAGTCACTTCCTGCCCAAGCATGAGATCCAAGTTTAGTTTCATACGCTGCCTCCGAAGTAGCATTTGGTACAACTCATCTGTCAGATGGAAGAGGGAGACAGGGAGACAAGATAATCCCTGAAAGTTAGAAGGTAGGACAAACACCTGAGATTGTCCTTTGCCCTCCATGTAACTAGCTTCCATGACATGGGTGTACCCATACACATGCATGCACACACACACACACACACACACACACCAGAAAGAGAGAAAGAGAGAGAGATACAGACATACACACACAGAAACACACAGATACACACAAACAGATGCACATAGAGAAACACACACAGATATACACTCCTCTTCCATCAGTCAGATAAATTCTGGGATTCTGAATGAGTGCTACCAAATCCTGCTTCACGTGCATCACGTAGATCTGAACTGGGAATCTCATGTTTGTGCTGCAAGTGCTTAATTCACTGAGAGAGAGAGAGAGAGAGAGAGAGAGAGAGAGAGAGAGAGAGAGAACTGTGGTAGAGAAATTTCTGGGGAAGGGCACAACACCCTGTTCCACTTCAGAACAGAACATCTGGAGCTGCCTGTTTTCCCTATACTCTCATCTTACTATTCCTCCTGACATTTGATATTAAACAGCTATCATTCCATTCAAAAACAGTTTCTATTTACATATCAGTTATTTCTCTGAGATGCATTGATAAAACTACTGTTTTCAAGGTCATTTATTATGAGTTAATTTAGGGTTAGAGATACAAACTTCAATCAGGTCAACAGCAAAGACACTATCAGTACCCAGTGTTCACTGAACAACTACTGTGCCAGCTGTACATTTTCCCCTCTAAATTTCATGGCAGCACACAGAAATGGGTAGCATTCCCAACTCTTCAGAGGGCTTAAACAACTAATCATAAAGATACAAGCTCAAGAATAAACAGAAGTGTTAAATATTGTAGATGAGAACTGCTGGCCTTAGGCTCGCAGCAGTCTATCTGCCTCTACCCCCTGAGTCCTGAGTCGAAGCGTGTACACCAACACACCTGGCTTTATAAGACATTTCTCAGTATCGATGTGACTTATGTGTGACTTAGGAATCTGGAAGTGATCAGTTACAGTTTATTGGTTTTGGTTTAGATTTACTTTTCCTTTCACCACACAAATAGTTTTGTTTATTTAGAAGAGTTTGGACTGGATGGATGGTTCTTGTTCTTTTGTGGGTCACAATTCCCACTCAACAAGGACTTGCTGTGAGTCAAATTGCTGTGCTTTCAAATGACCCTGTGAATGCAAGATACTTACCATTTCTTAATCATAATATGTTGCTATGTTTCACAACATCTCAATGATGAAAGCGTTGCTTCCTTAAGTGCTATATGTGTTTGTTTGCAAATATTTCATAATTTGAACTGACTTTCAATTGCTCTCACACTATCTTGTACAAGTATATGCTTTCTCTTGCCTGTTATGAGTACAGCAGGAAGCCCAGGAGTAAAACATCTCTATGAATTGAATTCATTTCTCTCCAAGGCATAGCCAGTAGTAAGGCTGTTCCTACACTATTTGGCACACACATTCTGAGGATTTTAAAAATAATTTTGTTTGTTTTCTATGCTAACTTATAAAGAAACATGTTCCAAACCTTGTCACACATACTTCATTTTGATTGGTTGCCAGTCCTGATACCCTTTTACCTCTTTGCCTCCTTTAGCGCCAAGCAATTTTTCCTTCTTTGCTATCGAATATGTTCTATTGCCTTTCCAATTCCTCTTTTAAGGCTTTGTAGAGCCTCCCCTCCCATGAGTCTATTTACAGAGTTCTGAATTTTGTTACTTTGACTCCCACTCTGATGCACATATTGCATTGGGAGCTAGGATCTGCATAAAAGTCAGAAGAAATGGTATTTGTTCGTTTGAGTATGGGTTATATTTCTTAGTTTAATACTTTGTAGTTTCATCCATTTTTTTTAAATAATTTAAATTTCTCCATGCCTTAATAAAGTTCTATTGTGTAAATGTACCCTATTTCCATTATCCATTCATCTGTTCTTGGGAATCTACAGGTATAATTTGAAAAAATAAGAACGCCTTTCAGGACTATTCTTAAGAATTCTAAGGTACCTTAGATTAGTCTTAATAAATGTCTTATTTAGAAGTGGATTTTTTTTTGAAAAGCAAAACTAAATCTTTGTGGGAAGGATGCTGTTAAAGTCAGAGCCTCTCCTGGAGTTCATTAAATTAGAAAATTAAAAGTAGAAGAAACTGACAAGGGAATTGGGACCTGCCGTGGAATTATTCTCAAAGCTAACCAGGGAAGCAAAATGGTGTCAAAGTCATAATTAGTATTTGCCCTTGAAGTAGCCTTGCTAATGGAAGTAGAACAGAAGAAAATGTTGCGTAGAAATCCTATCTGAAAACTATATTCAAAGCCAATACGTCCAAGCTACCTTACAGCAATGTAATTAAGAGGTAGGCTCTGGTTTGAAAAAGAAAGCTTTTAATTATAGTATAAGTGCTTATTTGTGCGTGGGTATGTGTATGTGAGTGAGTCAAGGTTCCTATGGTGACCAGAAAAGGGTATTGGATTCTGTGTAGCTGAAGGTACAGGTGCTTGTGAGCCTCACAATATGAGTGCTGCTCATGGCAATAAGAAAGCAGACTGAGAAAGCCATGAGAAGCACACCAATAATCAGCATTCCTCCATGGCTTCTGCTTCAGTTTTTCCTCTAAGTTACTGCTTTGGATTCTTGCTGTGACTTGCCCCAGTATGAGCTGAGAAGAGTAAGATGAAATAAACCTTTTTCTCCACAAGTTGCTTTTGGTCATGGTATTTTATCATAGCAATAGAAAACCTAACTAAGACATCACAACTAAACATGAGTGACTACTTGTCAAATCTGCAAGCATGTAGCTCTACACAGTTTTCAGGGGCTCCACAGTCTTAGACTGCCCATTGACTGAGGTTCTGATGGTTAGTATTCATTTTCTAGCAATTGTTTACTCCATCTATAAAGATGGAGGAGGGTACTCCTAAGTACTATTTCCTCTTGTCACATGGGATATTATGTTTGCCTTTCTGTGTCTTGTGAGTCTCCTCTTCCTTCACACAGGGAATGTTTAAATTAGAGGAAACTGCTACAGAACACAGAAGTTATGGACTGATGACCTAAAAGAAAAAGACACATATCTCACATGCTTCAGGTCTGGATGTTAGGTTTTGTGGCCAGGAGCTATTGGGTTGGGAATAAATTAATTTCATAACAAACAATTGGAAAAGAAAATGTCGAAGTCAATAATGTGCTTGGCTGACAAACATGAGGCCCTGAGTTCTTTCTTCGGAACCCATGGGAATAGGAAATAATGATGCATTTTTAAAATCCCAGAAAAGTTATGATCAGAGGCAGAGGAAATTTGGGCAGACTCGTAGGTATAACTGAACAACTAGTCTAGTTTGCTTGATGAAATACCAAGCCATTGAGAGATTCTGTTAATTAAATTAAAGTTGGAAGAAACCTAATGATTCTTTTCTGATATCACAACAAGAGAGAGAGAGAGAGAGAGAGAGAGAGAGAGAGAGAGAGAGAGAGA
>JANHMN010000009.1:19109394-19153263 GCA_030674055.1 Rhabdomys pumilio
AGAGAGAGAGAGAGAGAGAGAGAGAGAGAGAGAGAGAGAGAGAGAGAATGTGCATACACATAGAAAGCAAAGATTCAACCAAAAGGAGGACAAGTTTTAATCTGGGTGTGAATGACTATTTAACTGAGAAATTATGTGAAACTTTTTTGACTGATGAGGAAGTAACTTTAAAAATATGATATAGATACTCATTTGTAGATCTCAGTCTTTGATATTATTATTTCCCACCTACATTACATCTGAGAATGCAAAATCATTCTCCCAACAATTGTCCAAGAAACAAAAGACTCTCATTCATTTAGTTTGGGTATTCCATTGAATGTATTCTTTTTTGATTTCTGCCTTTTCTTTTTGAATATTTGTATGATGTATGACATATGTAACGTACATGTTAGTGCAATGTCCATGAACACCAGCAGGGGATGCTCTATCACCTTGTGCTGGAGTTGAGGTACTTGTGAGCTGCCCAATATTAGTGCTGGGAACTAAACTCAGATCCTTTGCAAGAGCACTAAATACTGTTAACTACTGCATCATCTTTCAAGCCCCTGTGTTTGTTCTTGATATTATTAAACACAGTATATGTTTATCAAGATTCTGTAAATTATCCATTTTTATTCTTTGGAGTAACAACAATTCACTATAAAATGTCAGGAGAAGTGATGTGGGTATGTCCATCACATTCAAACTCAGTTCTACACCAGAAGGACTTGTGATGTTTGCTTGGTCAGATAAACTTTGTAGAAAGTAGAGGTTAATGTAGCTTGTTGTCCTAAGTGCTGATTATAACAGACTGTGAGCTGAACTCTAGATAATACCATGCCCTAGTGCTCAGAGAATATTCTACAGGAGAAGACAGAAAATTAAATATTCAGTGAGCCCAAGGATGAGGAGGACTCCTGTTTCGTGGGTGACTTCTGGACATGATAGGACTATTGCATTCATGAACTCACAGTAGCTGAGTTACTTATACAACCTAAAGCCATCTTAAAAATCTCACCAACTAGGAGGGAGGAATTCCCAGGCTCCACCCTTCTCAGGAGCTATTGCTGCTGGGGAAGGGAGACTCAGTTTTCTTTAGGAGTATGACCACTGCCATGCCCATATGGATGACCATACATCTTGTACTTATTATAGGCAGCAATAATTTGACTCAGTGAGTTAAATAAATAAATACAAAAGAAGAGCATGAAGTTTAGAGTGAAATGAGATTGTGAGTGGTAGAGAGTTGGAGAAAGGAAGTAGACAAAAGTTATGACCAAGATACATTGTATACGTGAATGAAATGTCAGATAACAATGAAATAATTCATAATGTTTGAGTTTTATCACACGATTGCAGCAGCTTGAATAGGATTTGCATTAAGTATAGATACAATACCAAAAAACCTTAACATTATTAGAACAGCTAATATGTTATTTTTCTTAGAGGAAAGAGAATATAAATTGATTGAATTGCTTTGGACAATATTTAAAAAATGTTAATTATGTCCTTTTTTTTAGACAAGCTATCACAGACATTAGAAGATACCTGGCATTTTACTATGTGGTAAGGTTTGAAATCAGGAAAGTCTGACAGAACTTTGAAGAGCCTTCTCAATCTTTTCAAACTGTGAAAACTATACCCTTTCCGAGAAGTGAACTTTAGTGTCACACAAGGGATGCTGCCAGATATTGCTTTCTAAAGTCTCAGCTCTGCAGGATGTTGCACTTCCTGTCTTTATACTTGAATGTTCTCTCATCGTGCCTTTTTTTTCTTCCTGATTTCAGAACTGTGATGGCAAGCTTTGAACTCAGAAAGAATAACTCATAGAGATCCCAGAGAGTGTGGAAGAGTTATGGTGTCTTTTGAAAATATTTATTTGGCTGCAGCTGGACTTCAAAATCTATCAGAACATGAGAATTTAACTTGAAAAACAAGCTTTAATTGAATCATAAGTGTCAAAGATTGGAGTGGGAAAATCGAGCAGAAATATTTGAATAATGATTCAATGGCTTCATTGGAAAAAGTCATTGTGTCGATGTCTTTATTTAACTTAACATATTTTTAACAGACTATAAAGTGGAAAGCAGACATGATATATTTTTAAAAATATATGTTTTATTTAGCCATGTGTTGTGGGAAATGCTACAGTCATGTCCCATATGTGTGTCTGTGGGCACTCATGCCACAGTACACATGAGGCAGCCAGAGGACACCTGTAGGAGTCAGTTTTCCCCTCTATCATGTGAACCTTGGAGATTGAACTCAGATCATCAGGATTGGTGCCTAGTATGCTTACCTACTAATCTGTCTCATCAGGCTAGACACAGAAATATTCATAGTGATAGAAGAAACTGGTAATCTTTTAGATTACTCTAACTAGTTCTGTTGTCTTGATAATAATCTCACTTAATAAGCCATGTCTACTTACAAAATATCACCTTAATCATCATTTCTCTTAGGGAAACATCTCTTAATGAAGAAACACATGTGAATACATTTAAATAATCCTCTTTGTCTTTTAATGAAGATGCCATAAAAACAAGTGTAGATAGTCAGTCAACAATCATGATTTTCTAGGAGCAATCTGCTAACAATGAAATATGTTTTAGAGATGTATAATGAAACCAAGTAAACCAGAAGCCCAGATAAATCCATGTTTCTGTGGCATGATTGCATGATTGGCACTGTTAAAATTATTCTCTCTGCCTTCTTAAGCTTCTCTCAGGTTTTTGTTTTTGTTTTGTTTTGTTTTGTTTTGTTTTGTTTTGTTTTGTTTCTGGAACTTACGAAGCTCAGCACTGAAAACTTGTTATAGGAGGTTGACAGGAAACAGTTTGCTTAGAACAAAATGTTCTGAAGGTCATAGAGATGAAAATGGCCAGACTGGCCTATGCTCTTAGTTTCCAAAAAAGGTGGTCCAGTTTTCATGATTGTATAACTCATAGACATGAGCAGATGAGTAAAAATCCCTCCTTTGGATCTGCATTATACAATTCCTTTAAAGGCTATAAATGTCACGGCTGAGGAGAGGGCTTTGTGGACATAGTGCTTGCCACACATGCAAGAGTGTAGATATTTGGGTGCCCAGGATGCTTGCAAATGCTGCAGCTATTGTGACTTAAATGGAATCTCAACACTCCTGAGGTTTAGGGAGGACATCTAAGGACCAAATTGGCAAGCTGGAAAGTTCCAGGTTACTCCCAAGATTTGCTTCCACCAATAATGTGGAGAAAAATTAAGGAAGACACTTATGGTCAACTTTATACACAGAGACATGAACACAAATAGCCATATGTATGCACACCACACACACAAATACATAAAATTTAAATGATTTATTTATATTAAATTGGAACTTCTTTATATATTGAGGTACTAAAAGTAAAACCAAACTTGATTAATGTTATTTAATTTTACATATTTGGGAAAAATTCTCATTCCTAGAAAAGTCACCAGCAAGGTAGCCATATGAAAATGATTAAAGTCACCTTCCCATAAAACATCTGCAGTTTCAACATCCAGTCTCCATTTTCCTTTTTGGGTGGTTTTGGTTGTCAGTATAAAGGTTGAGTCTTATCCCCAACATCTGGACATATAGAGAAGGCAGAGGTTGTAATGTTGGACTTATCTTTATATTTCACTTAGAAGCAAAATCTGAAACATTGCAGAGTTAAATATCTCTTAGCTCAGAGGTTTTGTAAATGATGATAGAAAAAGGAAAACTGGTTGGATTGGCACCAGGGGATTAAGGTATGGTCTTGGGGCTTATTGGTCTCTAACTATTATTTCTCATCATTGTTTGTTAAGAATGAACAAACATATCCCTCAGGAAAACCAGCCTTTTGATCTGTATATGATATCATTTTGAAAAATAGGTGTCCGAAAAAGAGACAGACAGACAGAAAGACAGACAGACAGTCTGTATAAATTTGGGCTTTATTGGGCTTGAGCCTTTGGAGATGGTCACATTTTGTTTTCAAACATGAGTTGTTTGGATGCCTAAATGTGCAGTCCATTTTTTTTTTTTTTTTTTTGTAAAAGACAGCAATTTTTCCGCCACTTTATTCTTTGATGCATTTACTCTGCCTATGCACTCAGGGTGTACTCTTAGCAGTGTCTCAAATGGCCAAAATTATACATAGCAAGAATTTTTTTTTTGGTTGGTTTTTTTTTTCCAGTTACTTCATACCACTTCTCTTAAAGAGCACTCATCACTAGCTAGCATTTATAACTGCCTCCTGTTATTTATTTATTTATTTATTTAAAACGTGATGTTTCAGAAGATGTTCCTGTATGCAAGGGGACACAGTAGAGAAACTGACAAATGGCCGCACCATTAGGGAGATGATTTTCATTGTGAGTAAGAGTGAGAGAAAAAAAGCCAGTTTCAGATGGAGTCATGCACAGAGAAGAGAGATGTAAACTACACATGGCCAGGGAATTTTTTATTTAGAGAGAGAGAGAGAGAGAGAGAGAGAGAGAGAGAGAGAGACATCATGAGCATTATAAGGAGGAGGAGTTTCCTGTAAGAGAAATGTCTGTGGAAAAAATCGTTTTCATAAGTTCAGAAGGAATTCTAGCTTTTATATAATCACAAGAAATCTCTCTAAAGCAAAGCAAAGTTTGAGGTCATTTCTAAATACATGTCCTCCCTGAGACCTAACGGTTCTTCATAATTTGTGATGATGATTTGAAAAACCCTAAAGATAGATGCTTTCTATATTTTAGTAGAAAGGTTTATTTGGAAGATTGCATTTAGACCAGGAAGCCTCTGCAATGCTCTCTAAATTGTTTTGAGTGAAACACTGGTGTCTGTTTTAAAATTGGATGCCATGCCCAAGACTTTAAAAACCATGGAGTTAAAACACTCTTAATGGGACTGGGAAACTACTTGGTAAGCCAGAGTGCTTGCTGTGGAAGCAGCAGCACTTGAATTTAAATGCCTAGTAGCCATTTAAAAAGGCCAGGTATAGTCACATTCTTCTATAACTTCTTTGCTGTAGGGGGCAGAGGCAGGAAGAAGTCTAAGACTTCCTATCAGCCTAGTTCCAGTCCTGGTCTCAAGGGAAAATGATAAGAAAGAACACTTAGTTACACACACACACACACACATGTGCACACACACACACATGCATACATACATGTGCACACACACACACACGCATACATACATGTTCACACATAGATACACAGAAACACTGACATACATGCACATACACACAAACATGCACACACACAAACATGCATGTACACAAAAACATGCACACACACACACACACACACACACACACACACACACACACACCCCTTTTAGTTTTTCCATGTTCAGAATGGCATTTTGAACATTTACTACACTGAGCTGCCGAGCTGCCCAAGAAAACTGTAATATACTCAGTGAATGAATGATCAAGGAACCTACCTCATTCCACAGGACATTTCAACAATCTGAAAATTCAACAACTTTGAAAAATCCCTGATCAAAATTTAATTGTTAAATCATTTTTGTGTGTGAATTCAATTTCCATTCCATTAATGACACAACTATCCTTGAAAATAGAACATATTTCATTTTTCTAGATTTTCACTATTATCTCTCTGTATATTGGGGGCAGGTGCTTGTGAGTCTATGTATGTGGAGCTTAGGTGAGAACTTTGGGTATTTTTTCCCGGAAGACATCCAACTTTTTTGTCTCAAACAAAGTTTCTCATTGGCCTGCAACTTTCTAAGTAGGCTAGGCTTGTCAGTAGCGAACTCTAGAGAAGCATTTATTGCTACCTTTTGAATGCTGGGATTGCAAGAGTCTTCCACCACATCTAGTTGCTTCTGTTTCTGCTTGCTTGATCCTTCTTCCTCTTCCTCCTCCTTCTCCTCCTCTTCTTTGTCTTCTTCCTTTCTCCTCTTCCTCCTCTACCTCTTCTTCCTCTTATTCGCATAGTTTCTGATGACCCAATTCAAGTCCTCATGCTTGTTGGGCAATCCCTTTATTGACAAGACTATCTCTCACTCCCCAGCTTTCATTTTAAAGGTAAATATGGAAACTCATGGTGAAGGACCTGTTCATTTCACCTGAAAATAAACTCCAGACCCTGAGACTAAGCCAACTCTGATTTTTCAGACACTGTATTCTACCACGCCCATCTCCCCTGTTAAGTGTTAAGTGAACTTTGAGGTCGATTTTCTGGCTACCTTGTGGTCTGACCAATGTGCTCCCTCCTCCTTACTTTCAGTTTTTGTGTAATGAGAGAGTTCTTCAGAGGCCCAATGGGCAGCATGGTACAGCACACACACTGCCCAAGGAGCTAATAAAAAATTTACACACTGGAGCCTCAGTCATATGAATAATTCATTGACAACTATCCATCAGGGAATTAGAAGTTTATGGCAACAAGAGCTGTGGAAAGCAGAAAGAGAAATCACCCATTGCCAACTTTTTAAATGAAGCATTGGAAACTCAGAATTTGGAATTAACCCTTTTGTGCAGGAAGGCATTATGTGAAACACTGGGAGAGATTACAAGTGGTTTAACTCGTTACTAGATAAGCATATAAGTGGGGGCTAAGTGGCAGGCATAACACTCTTCTTTATTGCCTTTCTAGTCATCAAGCATCCCAGCAATCACAGCCCAAGCAGTGTTTTCTTGCTGACCTTAGTGTCCTTCTGTAACATTATTTAGGTACAACACCTCAGCCAGTGTTCTGGTCCTAGAATAGAATCCCGTTTTGTTTTCTTCTTTATTAAAAACAGGCCATCGCATCCTGAAAAGGTGTTTTGACAGAGAGGAGAGGTCACCCATTTAAACCAGCTTAGTAAATGCAACATATAGAAGTTGTTTCCTGGCTTTCTGAAATGACATTTAACTGTCACCCACAATGGAAAGCGCTTCATACAGGAACCACCATGCAGAGTACTTCTCAAATCAGATGTCCAGAAAAGTAGGTTGACCTGTTCTGAAGGAGTGTTGCTTTTTATTTTTTATAAATATCCTGCAAGAAAAAAACCATACAACCAACTGATTGATCATTGCTTAAATAGCATCCCCTTCTCTACATTTGCACAAAGATGTACTTGCTCAAATATATTTTACATAAACAATATGATGAAAAAGATTGATAAGATAACCCCTATACAAGCATGAGGATCTGACTTTAAGACCAAGAATCCATGTGAAAAACCAGGCATGTTAGCATATGTCTTAAATCCCCAGAGCAGAAAAGGCAGAGAGCGAAGGACCCCTGGGATGGCTTAACCAGTTAATCAAGTCAATGAGAAATCCTCTCTTGAAATGTAAAGAGAAAGACTATGGCTGTTGCTCAGCTGGTTAAAAGCTTGCCCATCATGTTTAAAGCTCTGAATTAATCTCCTGCACCAATAAGCAGAACAAGGTCATGTGTACCTGTAATCTTAGGACTTCAGACAGAGAAAAATCAGAAGTTCAAAATCATCTGAGGCTTTTTACGGATTTCTATACAAGTCTTGACTAGACCGTCTTCCAGAATAAAGCAAAAATGGAAAGATAAAAGAAAACTAGCAAAGAGATTGAAGAAGATGCCTGGGGATAGGAGAGATGGCTCAGCAGTCAAGAACACATACTACCCTTGAAGAAGAGTGGATTTGGCTACTAACACCCATGAGGTGATCCAGAGCTGTCTATAATCCAGACACTCTATGAATATGGTGCACAAATATAATTCAGACAAAACACCCATATACAAAAATACAAATGAAGAAATCTTTTAAATACAAAAGACATCTGACATCAACTTTTGACCTCCACACACATGTGTGGGTGTCCATGAACACATGTACACCAAGAGACACACCCAAACTACTTACACTCAGAGTAGTGCTGTATGCTCTGCACTCACAGTTAGGGCACATGATTTCCCATACACTCAAATATTTGTCACAGAAAAATCTATTAATGTGTATTGAAGACTAGTTGCTATTTTAACACATTTAGAATATTTAAGCTTATATATGATTTGAAGACTCTAACAATAAACATAATGTTAGAATCATTTCATGGGCAATAAAATTGCCATTCAAAGACTTCAGGTTTTTTTTTTTTTTAAGTTCTCATTTCTGAGACATTAAATAATTATATGTATAACGTTCCCAGAAAAATCTCATCTCTTTTCTTTTTTTGGCTATCATATAAAAAAATGTAAGCATATGCATGTGTAAATTTAAATGTGTGTCACTGGGACCACTTTTCATTTTCTACAATGGTCTAGTATGTACTCTCTTGGGGCAGAAGCGCCTTTCAGAAATTTTATTTTACTATCTCCCATGTGTGTGTGCGTGTGCGTGTGTGTGTATGTGTGTATACATCTGTGTGCACATGAGAATGTGGGTGTGGGTGTGTATGTGTGTGCATGTAGTGTGTATAAGCACTTGTGCCCCAGCATGTAGACAGAGGTCAGAGAACATCTTTCAGTAGATGGTTTTGTTCTCTAGTTCTGCCTTGTGGGTTCTAGGGACCAAATACAGGTATTCAGGTTTGCATGACAAATGCTTTACCCACAGAGCCATCTCCTTGCTTCTGTTCCTGACTTATAAGTGGCTATTTAGAAATGAGAGTTATAGTTGTATTTCCCTTACCTTTCAGTACAATGACTGATCAGAAGAAAATACTCAAATAACATATAACTATTTGGAGTGGAGGGGATAAAGATTTGGCAACCTGTCTTAACCATGATTTCACTTACCATATCTGTGAGCAACTATGGTCCAAAAATATTAAATGAAAAATTATAGAAACCAACATTTTCCATTTCTAAAATTCCACACCATTCCAGTAGCATAATGATACCCCATAATATTCCAGCTGACCTAGACATAACACAAAATGAACTTGTTCACTGTATCCATACACTGGACAGTAGCCATTTAGTTCTTTTCTGGTCATCAGAGCAATTACCATGGTATTTCAGTGCCTATATTAACATACTCCATATCTTTCTTTATGATGGCCCCATTACACAAGATCAGTAATTCTGGTAACACACAGAAGAAAATCACAAAATGTTTTTCACATTAAAATTGAACATTGTTGTTTTAATAAACAAAGGGGAAATGGATACCAAGTTTAAATATTAAAATCCATAATACGATGTTTTGAGAGTCCACGTTTTTGTAACTTGTATTGCAGTTTATTTTTCTGATTGTGGTATCTTTTGTTGTGTGTTTGCTCATGAGTGTGTGAGTGTGTGTGTGTGTGTGTGTGTGTGTGTGTGTGTTTTAACCAGAGTCTCTATGGGTAGGGTAGTCTTGGCTGTCCTGGAGCTTCCTATATAGACTGGACTGGAAAACGCACAGACATTCTCCTGCCTCTGCACTAGAATTAAATGTGTGCATCACTACATCTGTCTTAACATTGTATTTGATTACTAGTGAGGCTTGTCACTTCCTTACTGTGTAAAATTCATAAATGAAGCCTTGTCATAGGTGTGTGCATGTATATATATATACATATATATATATATGTATATATATATATACATATATATATATATATATGAAAATATGTAATATACAAAACTGGGTATGACTGTACTTTCAAGTATCCACTGGGGCTTCTGAAATGTGTCTTTCTAGATAAGAGTTCTCCTGTGGATATAAATTGAATAATCTAAAATTTGGACAAAGTTTAATCATAATTTAAAATACTATACTATGTATAGAACATATGGAACATATAGAAGAGGACAGATTTCCTGATATCAGCAAAAGAGAAATGTAATCAATACTTTAATATTGTACAAAATATTTTAATATGCTTGTTTCATAATTGTATTTATTTTTATTTTTATATGTTTTTCTATTTTATTTTTAATTCCATTTCAGATAAATGTATGTATGTATGATGTATGTATGTATGTATGTAAGTATGTATTTGTAATTTTATTATAGTACAATGTAGGTGATTATTTCAACTTTGTGTTTCTGCCTTCAAAATCTTTAGCATCATTCCTTCTGTATCAGCTTCATGAATCATAACTTATTTCTCTTTTTTATAATAACCTATTAAATTTTCTATTTAAATATTCATTATATATGGTATTTAGTCACATTCTGATATTCCAAACAGTCATATATTGGACACTGACTGCACATCAAATAACCAATATTTAGGAAATTAAAAGTGGTCTAAATTTGCTAATGGATTCTCTCTCATCACTCAAGATAATAATTTATATTAAACTATCTTCTCACTTTTAATTTCAAAAGGGTGCTCTTGCAATTTTGTGAGCAGAGCCTTCCCTTTACTAAGTGCGTGTTACTGCTTTTGCACTAAATCCATTCATACTAGAGAGAGAATGACATTAAGTCAAGTGGTCAAGTGTCCAAGGGGACACTATCACAAAAACTGGGGCATTAATGAGAAAGGAGACATTACTTCAAAATAAATTAATGATACCACTTATTTCTTGTTGCTCAGAGGGACAGCCCCCATTAAGATGGATTACGTTGGAGGTTCTGTAAGATAGCCAAGGAGATAAAATCCCCTTTATTGGTGTCATTGTAAACTGAAACTGGGGAGATTTGGCAAGACCATCTTTTTACTCCAGAGATGCACTTATCCCCTGCCCCCATCTTCATTAGGCAGGTGTTAACAGCCTTTCTCTTCACTGTGGCTCTTCTCCCAGGACAGCTTGGAAGCATGAGCTGGTATTCATAATGCTTGCTGCTGAGGAAGTCTGATGCTGACCCTTGCTTCTCTATGCCTATTCATCTAAAAAATATCCCCACATAAACCACATGCCAAAACCCTTTTATCATTTAAAAATTTAAGAGCTGCATTTCTTTCTCATTTTTCCCCCAAAGTATCATTCCCCCAAAGTGTCATTCCTCAGTAGGAATGACAAAACTACTATAGTTTAAATATGCATAGCTTACACACAAACACACACACATAACGATATTATATGTATATGTATACTTATATGTATATATTATGTAGATATTTTAAAAAGAAACAAAATTCTTAAATGTTTATTAATTTATCAATAAACTTGTGAGAGTGAGTTGTGTGTCATGGTGTGCATTTAGAAGCAAGAGAAAAGCTATAGGAGAGAGTATCTCAATCTACTATATGGGCTGGGGAATATCCTTAGTCTGCCAGGCTTGTAATGCTGATCCACTGAAGCATTCCATTAGTGAAGAAGCAAATTCTTTATTTTATTAAAAAAAAATTAAGTGGAAGAAGAATTGAAAGGTCCAGAGATATCAAGGGCACTACAAGAGAATCTGCAAAATTAATTAACCTGGGCCAGTAGAAGCTCATAGAGACTGAACCACTCATCAGACAGCATCCATTGGATGCAACTAGAGCCTCTCCACACATGTAATAGATGTGTAGCTTGGTCTTCATGTGGGACCTCTAACATCAGGAACAGGAGCTGTCTCTGACTTTGCTGTCTGCCTTTGGATCCATTTCCCATAACTGGGTTGCCTTGTCCTACCTCAACTTGATATGTCAAGTGGGTTGTTATCCTTGGGAGGCCACCACTGCTTTGAGGAGAAATAAATAGGAGAGGGGAGGGGAATAGAGGGGAGGGGGCGTGAGAGGGAGAGATTAGGAGACTAGGAAGGGGAAATTGTAATTGAGTTCTAAAGTAAATAAATTAATTAATTAAATTTAAAAAATAGAATTTTAAATTATGTATATGTGTGGTAGGAATGACCATGTGTTTGTGGGGGCAGGCAGTTCCCTTGCAGTCCAGAAAAGAGATTCAGATCCCCTGGTACTGATGCTGCAGGTAACCACCTGTTCTGCATGGGATCTGAGAACTAATGTCTTCTACAGCAGTAGGAGGTCTATATTAGACTTTGGACCTGGAAGCAAATCCTTACAGTTTTCTGTTCACTTCCTACTTCAAAGCTGAAATAAATGCCCAGTATAAAATGTTTACAGGATCCTGCAGTAACTGACCCCTGCATCACAGAGGCCAGGGTGCCTGTGAACTGGACAGAGCTTCTGTACCTGGTAACATTGTAGAACTTACTGCCCTCAAGTTCTGTCATGAAGACAATACTATCTTTTAGCTCAGCATACTTTTTGAGTTTAGTCAAGAGCTGGAAAAAAATATTTTTCCTTAAATAGAGTGAGATTATTTTTTCTATTTTGAATGGTCTATATAAATTTTCTTATACTCCACATTATGCTATAGAGAAAAGTGCTTTATTAAGTGTTTATGAGCCATTTGGGTTCTTTAAGCAGTATTGTTTCCCCACCCCCATTTTATAAAGGAATAAATCATTTTAAAATAAAAACTAACCTACCAAATTATATTATTTTGGGCTTTCTTCATTTTTTTAATCTAGTAAGTTGAGTTTTAGTGAAAACACAGCATACATAGACAGCAATTTGTAATGACATTTCTTTCCAAAGAAGTTACATTTTTGTTATAAACTATACCACACATAGAGAGTGCTTGAGTAATATGTGAGACTGTTTTGAGACACAGACTTTTAAACCTTTCTGGAGATTTTATACTTGACATTTTAACATTCCTGTCAAATCTGTGTTATTAATAATATCAAAGAAATAAATGGAGGACTACAAAGGTTTGGGTCGACATTAACTTCTGTCAGAAAATTTTTTCAGCTATGTATACACAGCACAGAATGGCTAAATTACATTTTCAGCTATTTCCAGAATTGTTGGAATTTTTGTTCTAATCTCAAGCATCCATGTATCTGTCAATCTTTTTTATCTATCTTCCTATTCATCTGTCTGTCTGTCTGTCTGTCTGTCTATCTATCTATCTATCATCATCTATGTGTGTATGTGTGTATGTGTGTGTGTATTTTTACAAAAATATAAATACATCTATAAAACTTGAATGGGTGCTTGTAACAGCAATTGTTAAAGTCAAGCATTCTAACACAATATAGTCCAAAGATAGATTGTATTGATACTTACAGGATGAGGAACAATAATAAAATATTAGTGTCTTAGATTTCTATAATTAAGCCAACATGATCCTGTAAGAGTAACAAATTAAAAATGTAGAATAAAATATTGCGGTTTATTTCCTACTTTGACTCAGAGCCAACATGCTGCAGTCATTGTCCATCTGTGTGGGGCATGTGTAAAGCCATGGATTGATGCAGTGACGTCACATGGCAAAACATGGTTTAGCATGGCCAGAAATATCTTGGATTCATTATAAGTTTGGTTTTGAATTAGTCTTGGTTTTTCGTACATTCAGGAATGCCTTTCTCTGTCTGTCTCTGTCTGTCTCTGTCTCTCTATTTCTCTGCCTCTCTCTCTCTCTCTCTCTCTCTCTCTCTCTCTCTCTCTTTCTCTCTCATTGCTAATTATTTGTAACAATAGACATATGAGTCCATGTGAGTCATGGTCCACGGTTCAAGAAACTATTGCTTAGGAGCTGGAGAGGAGATGACTCAGCAGTTAAAAACACAGGCTGTTCTTCCAGAGGTCCTTGGTCAGATTCTCAGAACCACCCAAGCCAACTATTTGTAACTCCAGTTTCGAATAATATAATATTGTATCCTGGTTTCTGTGGGCACCAGATGCATAAATAACACACAAATGTGCATGCAGGCAAAACACGAACAAAATAAAATGATGATTAAAATATTCAAAGGAAGAAAAAGAAACTGTAAGTCACACTAGCTAGACTCCAAATATACAACAATTTAAGTTGATGCATGGCCAGCTGGTCACTTGTCTCCTCTCAGCAAAGGGGGCTCTCCCTAGGAGACTGTGTTTGAGGTTACCATTGACTAACGAGACATCCTCAACGGACAAAGCATTATCTAGATATATACTATACAGTCAAAGGATTGCAAACCAACATTTTAGTAGGTTTTTTTTTTTTCTAAATTGTCGTTTTTGCTACTCACTCTATTTCTTATCTCTAATGCCCAGTGGGGCAGGTGGCTTGCCCCAGTAGAGCTCAGAGAATATTGTTTGAATTTGTTATGAATTTGAAATAGGTTTCTTCCCAGAAGAAACATTATGGTGAAAGACATTTATGTATTATTAATAGGTTTGTATAGAAATTGGCGTTTATAAGTTTAGATATACTAAAAAGTTGATAAAAGTTTATTATGCTTTTAACATATCAGGGGTAAAACTTGAGAATTTTTGTCTTAGGCTTTCAGACATGCAGGTAAAATGAAAATGAAATGACTGCTACCAATTCAAATAAAAGTATTATTACTATTTGAAGTGTTTTTTTAATGATGTTTATGCATGTCTGTTATGTTTATGCATGTCTGGTTTTTTTTTGTTTTTTTTGTTTTTTTTGTTTTTTTTGCATGTGAGTGCACTTGCTCATAGAAGAGTGCATCAGACCTCTTGGAAATGGAGCTGTTCAACTTGCATCCTAAGAACCAAACTTGAGTCCTTTGGAAGAGTAGCAAGTGCTCTTAACCCCGAGTCACTGCTTGCTCCAGCCCCCTAATTATTTTTTAAACAGCTTATAAAATGGTTGCCATTTCCTCCCTGGCTCCTCCTCTCATCCATCTTCCTGCCCTCTCTATCGTCCCATGTATATTTTAGCCCTCTGTATTCTCTCTGCCATTTTCCTACCATATATGTTGTTATACTTGCCTCTCCATTAAGCCCACTTCATTCCCCTTCCCTGGGCCTTTTCTAGATTGCTTGTCTCTACACATCCCTACTTCTACATAAATACACGTACATAAGAATAAGAAGTTTGGTCTATGTGAGAAAGGTATTTTTAAAAATCTATTCAGGATTTTTTCCTATGGAAGCTTTGAATCTCCAGGAACTTAAACTTTTCTCAGACAAATTATGAATTATTTTCTATCTATCTATCTATATCTTCATCATCATCATCATCATCATCTATCTGTCAGTTTGTCAAACACACAGACATATTTGTGTCTATATGTATGTTTGCATACCCATGCACACTAGCATGTACATGTGTTATGGAATCCCTGCAAGCCAGAGTAGGAGTTCAATTGTCCTGTGGCTAGATTTTATGGGCTTATGTGAACTCTAAGACCTGGGTGTTGTGAAGAAAATTCATGGTTTCTATAAGAGTAGAGAATGCTTCTAAATGCAGAGCCACCTCTAAATTCTGAATCATAATTTTTTGAAGACTAAAGGTGCATTCTGGAATTACAAAGGCTAGGAACATGTTCTAGAAACAATAAGCAGACATCAGCCTCACGGTCCAGTGGCACTTTGTTTAACTCCTCAAATGTGAATGATACTGGGCTAATTGAGTGTCATCCAGTAGCTGGCTTTGGGAAGATGATCTACAAAACAAAAGGCCATATTTGTTGTTAAATTCCAATGCACGCTGAAATTTATGTTTTGAATATTTCCTTACCTGAATTTGGGATATTAGTCTTTGTTATGGGTTTTGAATTATTTAAATTTCTTCATCTTGTGTGATTTATTACACCTATTGTAGTCCTGGAGTTTTGACAACAAACGATATCTAAGTGTTGTGATAAAATACCCTGGCAAAAGCAACTCAGGGGAGAAAGACTTTATTCTGAATCTCACAAAGTATAGTTAAACATGGTCAGGAGGTCAAAGCAACAGGAGCTTGAAACAACTGGCCACAAAACAACTGGCCACATCTATTCACAGTCAGGAAATGAAGAACAATCCATGCTTCCTAGTGCTCAGCTCACTCTCTCCATTTTATAGATCCGCTCCAAAGGAAACTGTCGTGCTCACAATTGGCATGAGTTTTTCCAAGTCAATTAGCAAACTCAATCTCCCACAGGCATACCAGATAATAATATCTTGGGTGAATTCCAGACTTTGTTAAGTTCACACCTAACACAACCATCCCAAATGGTGTCAGTTTTTCTTAAATATTAGTTACCTAGGATAAATCATATAAAACATTCCATAGCTATTCTAAAACCATCTGGGTGGCTAACTTCATGTCCTCTGCTTTTCTGATTCTTTAAGTTTTTCACACATAAGGATTCTTTTAAAACCATTCATAAATTTTAATCATTTGTATAATGAATCTTATTAATTTTCTTTCTCACTCCCCTCCTTCATCTCCCTCTCTCATCCCCCCTCCGTCTCATTGGTGCCCTTCTTCTCAAAAAGTCACTGCTACTGTTTGATTTTTTCTTTGTGTGTGGCTCACTGAGTTTAATTAGTATTGCTTTCCAGATCAGGGGTGGGAAGTTTTCCAGTGGAGCAAGGAGAACATTTCTGTAGATATACCACTGAAGAAAATGACAACTCTCCTTTAACAAGCGCTAATCTGTTCAGTACGTATGGAGCCTCATGGATCTTTCCTGCATCCTTGAAGAAATGTTGATGGGCCCAAGATTTTGCAAGTCTTGTGCATATGGGCATGGCTGTTGAGTTTCTGTAAAAAAATTATCTGAGAACCCTATCCGGTTTACTCCAAAACATAGGGGTTAGGGGCTGGGGAGATGGCTCAGTAATTGTAGAGGACCCAAGCTCAGTTTCCAGAATACATGTTGCAGGGCTAATAACCATTGTAAGGCCAACGCCATAGAATCTCATGCTCTCTTTTGGCCTTTACAGGAACTGTGTGCACATGCAAGTAGCTACATATAGATACAGTTGTGTGTGTGTGTGTGTGTGTGTGTGTGTGTGTGTCTGTGTGTCTGTGTGTGTGTGTGTACACGTATGTGTGTGTATTTGAATCTATAGATAATTGTAGCATTTCTATCCTTAAAGTATAAAGGTTAGTGTACCAAGATGACTCTGGAATGTGATGCTCACAACAGATCCTGTGGAATCTGTGCATCTTTGGGTTACTTCTTTTGGTCAGCTGTACTGTGAATAAGATAATTGTTTACATTGTCTAGTTACTTCCCCAAACTTTACTTTCCCTTTTACAGTTTTTTCTTTGCAAATATGGGCAGATTTTTCTTTGTTTCAATCAAAGATAGATAGGAGTTCTTTTAAAGAAGTAACTCTTTAGCCCATACGAGAACGGTGCAAAACTTTCTTTTTTCTTTTTTTTTTTTATTGAGGCAGAGAGCTGGTATGTGTTCTGTAGATTCCCAACCCCTCACAGTATCTACTAGTTAGAAGTGAGGCAGAAATCCCACTGAGTAATTGTGTCTAAGATACCACAGACATGAAAGCTGGCAGAAGCGGATGCCTCTTCCTCAGAGGAGCTCATTTGGTGATGTTGCAGGATGGATGCAGCTGTGAAGTGAAATTCCCATTGCAGCTGTGACTATGAAATCATGTGACCTCAGAAACAAGATATACCCGTAGAAGGAAACATAGATTCTCACTTTGGCAAACTGCCTGTAAAAGTAACTTTATTTTCCTTGAGACAAGACCTCACCTAACACTGGCTGACCTTGAATTTGATGTATAGCTGAGGATAACACTGAATGAATGCCCTATCTTTCTGCCTCTACCTGGGATTACAGAGTGATAAAACCACACCCAGTTTATGTGGTGCTGGGGTTGAACCCAGGGTTTCATTATGCTATACAATCACTCCACCAACTATGCCACATCCAGGCTTGTCTATCTTATAACTTTTGCCATTTCAATTGTGTTTCATAGTATTAGTGGTGATATTTGTTGCTATCAAAACTGACAACTAAAGGTATTTAATAAATACTAGTTGGATGGATAAATATATTAAAATAGTTTATTTACATTAATATAACCAAGATATAAATATATACCATCAACATTCACCATAAAATACTAGAGCTCTTATAATACTACAAAAGTCTGAAAAACTATTTTTTCTAAATTTAAAACATAAAATTTTCATAACAAGGTATTTAAAAATGGCATGAGATTTATAAACTAAGACAAATTTTTTGAAGCAGATTTCTTACTCGGTAATAAACTTATTCATTTTTAATTTTTAAAGCAAATACTCTATGACTTAGCAGAATTAATTTAATAATTCTAGTATACTTTCTCTATATCCAATAGACTAAGCATTCATATCATCTACAAATAAAGGTTGATTTTAGATCATTTGTTCTCTAACATCTGAGAAGCAAAAATGAATGTATAACTTCAATTATTGTTTATATTAAATTGTATTTTTTAAAAACAATTACAGTTTATTTATTTATTCAGGAGGGCTGTGTATACAATTAAGAAAATAATCCGTGGGAGTCTGTTTTCTTTTTCTTCTACCACGTGGATCCCCAAGACTAAACTTAGGTGATTGGTCGAGTCTTATCTCATGTTTTATATTTACAGTTTTCCAAAAGGAGAAATGGATAAACACAGGATCTTTCAAAAGAGTATTTTCTTTCATGTGGTTGCTATAATAAAATACAGTGACAGGAAGCAACAACGTAAGGAAAAAAGTGTATTTTGACTTCCAGTTCCAGAGGGAAAGTCTATAACAATGTGAGAAGCTTAGAAGTCACTGGCTAAAACAAAACTTTGAGCTATTTCATCTCCTCTGTATATACAGTAAGCAGAAAGACAAAGGCAGACAGAGAGAAAAAGGGAGAGAGAGAGAGAGAGAGATATTGAGAGAGAGCTGCACAATGTTATAACTCTCAAAGCTCCCTCAATGCAGTACTTCCTCCAACAAGTCTCTACATTCTAGTTCATAACTTACCCAAACATCTATACCAACCGGGGACTAATGTCCAAATGTTTCCAATATGAGAGGCCACAGAGGATATTTCTCATCAAACCACTACATGTATTTATTGCTATGGAGTTCATCTTAGAAGAGAGCACCCTTGAATCTGACTCTTCACTGCAAATGGACGATCTCAATCCTTCATGCTCTCTTTAAAGTTGCCTGATGTGTACCAGATCCTTCTGAACTATCAAAGGCTCTGTAGTCTTTGGTTGGGAGAGAAGGTAAAATCTACTTTGAAGCCATTGCTTTTAAGGAAAGTGTTTGCAAATTTTTAGCTTCTTTGCTCATTTGTCTCATTGGTAGTATGCATTTTCAAGTTTGTACCTTGTTTTCCAGCTTGAGCAGCAAAGTGTTAAGTGAGTACTGAAATACTGAGGCTCTTCTACATCATTTTAGGCTTTAATGAAAAACTGTGTAGTCTACAGTAAACTTCTCAGTGAACCTATAGTCTCACTTAACCATTTATTTCTTTATTAGTAATGAGTCCTCTTCATGTGCTTTTTTATTCTTTGTTTCTATACATTTGTCTAGCTGTATCTATATGTGCACATGCATTTGGGTGTTTGGTCATATATCAGAGTGCTGGTATGAAAGACAGAAAGCATCACGAAAGAGTACATTCTCTCCTTCCACCATGTGGGACTGAGGGATCAATCTCGGGGGTTCAGACATGGTGGCAAGTGCCTCTCCCCACTGTGCCATGTTGCCAGTGTATCTTCTTTTCTATCTGGATTTTAGAATCTGACAATAGTTTCTCTCTTAGATCTGGTCCTACCTCAGCTTATTCTATTCAAATCTTATTTCTGACCCTGCCTTATCCCCAAGAGCAAACACAATGAAGCTGCCCTTTCTGGGGTTGGCCAGAGCTTATTCATGTCAATCAGTGCCAGGATCCCAGGTAGTATTTCTAAAGCATACAAGGGAAAACATCACTATCTAAATAATATTAATTTATCTCATACTTGTACCAAAATTTATCAATGGAAAGCTTTACAAAATATAGGATTCAATTTCTCAGTGAACAATCTAGTTGAATTTTAAGCAGTCAGCAAGTGAGGTCGGCAGAAAAGAGTTCCATGAGATATTCTCTCTGTGCTAGATTGTTCATTCTCTATTACATATTGCTTTCTAATGATTGGGTGTTGTTGTAACACAAAAATAATAAGTATTCATTCTTAGTAACTATTTCTGGTTTATAGGTCATGAGTATTGTAGATTATATTTCATTAAATATTTATGCTTAGGTTTACATCATTCTGGAAGCTGTTGTTACCATGTAAGGAAGGAAAAACTGGGTTGATATTATTTTTCAAGATTAAAAAGTATGTGTGTTGAGTGTGTTCATGCCTTTGTGTCTGTCTGTCTTTCCATTTATATGTATGTATGTATGTATGTATGTATTTATGTATGTATGTCAGAGGACCCCTTGGAGGTGTCTGTTATCTTCTTCAATCAAGTCCCTGTGTTCATTGAACTTTCTTGTAGACTTTAACTAGATTGGTTCTAATCAATCTGTATTCTTTATAACTGTGGATTTTGTAGCAGAAACAAACATATGCACACACACACACACACACACACACACACACAAACACACACTGTCAGAGAGAAAGACAGAGAGAGAGAGAAAGAGAGAGAAAGAGAATATTTAATTGTGATCATTTGATTATTTCTCAATTACAAGCAAATGAACTGTCAGTTTTCTTCATCATCTCAAATTCTTATATGATTTCAAAGAAAAACACCTTGAAAAGAAGAAAGTGTCTATTTCCATGCTATTTCTTCATAGTTTCTATGTACTCTGGGCCATTAGTACATTTGGGGTGATAAAATTGAAGTTACTTTCATAATGCAAGCTTCTCTGAAGCATTCTGATTTTTGTAAACTAGTCACGTTTCTGTTAGACCAACTCAGCTGAGTCATACTGTGTTATCTCTCAAACCCCTATCAATATTTTGTCTATAATTATCGAGTGGTCTTACTAAGTCCTAGAACCTCATTTTCTGACCTATCAGAGCTTTAGGCATTAGGCATGTTTTTTTCCAAACTTTTAACATCTCATGATATTATGAGGGAAATATGTTAACCAGTTGCTTTAGTTTCTTTTGCTGGTGGTATAATAAAATACTCTGATAAATGCAACTTAAAGAGAAAAAAAAATCCTCTGTTTTAGGTTGTAGTTCAAGGCTACAGTCCATCATGACAAGAGAGTAAAAACATGATGAAGTACAGGCAGATGGTCACATGACAGATGGTCACATGACAGTGACAGTCAGTGAATAGATACCAGTGATGAATTTGAGTATTCAGCGCTCTTTTCCATTTAGCTCAGGATTCCAGCCAGGGAATGATGCTACTTACAGTAGGTGAAAACAATTAAGAAAATCCTCCAGAGGCATGGCTAAGTGATTACAGATTTTTATCAAGTTGATATTTAGCATTGATCCCTGTAAGGCAGGTGGACCATGCCACCAGGTGGATATGAGATTGGTGAAGTTGAGCAAGTTCAAACCCTGGTGTCTCCTCTACCAGGAGTGGGGCTGCTCTCTTCCTGCTTCCATGCCTCCTCTGGAACCATGACTTTTAACCAAGGTGACCGTGGGCAGTCAGTCACATTGCACAGCACTTGGAATGCCTCTCCATTTCTATGAGGTATCTTAATAGCCTTAGCCTAAAACCAATGACCTTATCTTGCTGGATATTCTCATGCCCTTTCCCCAAATTATATAATTCCTGGTTTACCTCAAATAAAGTATATGCATCTAAATCCACATCTAATAAAGAGATATGAACAAGGTAAGATCGTCTCAGAGAGCTGCCTCATTAAAGATTGCCTTGGGAAGGCATTTGCCTAAAGGGGCTATAAGACTAAGATTCCCAAAGAAGTCTTTCTTTCTTCTCCAGACCCTCTGGCACTTGGCATTTGCTCCCAACTGGACCTAGATCCTTCTAGTCCCAAGCCCTGCTCTCCCCTTTCAGCCTGGAAGACAGTAGCACCCCGACACCCCTAAGGGAGCCACAGACTGTGGACCCCCATCCTGGACATGTTTTCCCTGTTCTCCCTGAGCCAGTGTGTCTGTGACATCCTGACACTGCCAGAGGACAGGCAGAACATGGGACCATAGACAGCTGCACCATTTATGATAAAATAAAACAAAATCAGTTTACAGCTCACTGAAGAGGAAAAGCAATGCATTTTGAGTGAATATGTGCCTGTGTGTGTGGAAGAGGTTGATGAAGGCAGAGCAAGGGAGAGAGACTGTATTGTTTGTTTGTGTCTGTATATGGAAGAGTGTTCAAATGAAGCATCAGAAAGCGATGCTCAGACATGGGTGCAGGAAGAAAAGGCTTAAATCCCATGTCTTATAAACATGTCTCTAAGGTACCATGGAGAGAAAGAGGCATTGGAAGGATCAATGGGTAATCAATGAGCTACAGGAATTGGTTTTAAATCTTTGTCAGATTAATTTCTCATTTATTCTCTGGACCATTTACCTTTATTCCCTTTCCCCTTAGTGCGTATCATTCTCTGAAATTGAAGCCATTCCTCACCATTTTATCAAACCCTCAGCATCTCATGGCATTTCTTACTCATTGTAGTTTTTATAATTAATTAAATTTACTACTTGACAATTTCAGATGTGTATATGATTTATTCTGACTAATGTCATTCTTCACTGTCTCTCCCTCCCACACTCACCAACTTTCCTTTTCCCTATGTGTCTCTTTCTCATAGTTAGGTCATTCTGGTTTGTTTTGTGAGCACCATCCTGGGTTAATCAGGACCATCCAGCAGAAGATAAGTATTCCCCCCACTTCATCATCCCTTAATACCCTTAATTCCTTAGGAAAAGTAAGGTTTCAGGAGCTTAAAGGCCCAGTGGAGACTGTCTCAAGTGTTCTGAGTTCAGTGTTACAATGGCGGTGGGTCGCCTACCCAGGAAATAAGAATTTCACAGCCATTTTCCATATCACTTTTGGTTCTTATCTCACTTCTGCTCCTCTTTTGCAATATTCCCTGAGCTTTTGAAGGGGTGACACTAAATATCCTGTTTAGGGCCATCACTTATTCTTAGCACCTTGAGCAGCGTGTGGGTCTGCAGCTGTGGCTCATGGTGTTTTAACAGCTGAAGTATGGGCTTGTAACTAGGTTTCACCAAGTTAGCTTTCTTTGCTTCTTTCTTTTTTTTTTTTTTTCTTTAATTCAATTAATTGATTCCTGTATTTTCTGTGTGAGAGTATACATGGTGTATATCCACGAGTACATGCCTGTGGGCAAATGCAAAAGCCAGAGAAGGGAAGGATGCCCTACATTATTACACTAATCTTTAGTCTGTTGAGGTAATATTATTCCTAGAAACTAGAGCTAAACTAGTCTCTGCCACTCTGAGTTCTGGAGTTACACGCACAGGTGACCATACATGGATTTTTTTTTTATGTGCTTGCTGAGGATTTGAACACTGGCCCTTCTGCCTGCATAGCAAGCACTATTACTAACTGAGTCATCTTTCCACCCTTTATATTAGTTAGCCTTCTACAACATTCCATCTGTATTAACCAGGTGTTTTAAGGACCTAAGTCTTATTATATTATTCACTCGCCACTATACCATCTTAAGAACTCTACATGAAGAAGCTAATACTTTGGGAATTTAGTCACCAATTTAGGGTAAGTGGCAGGATAGAGCCACTAGGTCTTTCCACAGTGACATTCATACCCCCACTTGGTACTGGCTCTCACATTATCCAGGAAGTTCCTACTGTGCTAATTGTTTGTGAGAGGAACTTCAACACCCGCTGCTCTGAGGATGAAAGCTACAGCTCCTATTGTGTTGAAATGTGTTGTTGCTCAGCATATGTATGAATAAAAAAAAATCATCATATTGAATATGCAGCACAGAAGAACAAAAGGCAGAGTATATTGGGAAGGGTCTTTATCTCTGTGTTGATTTGTTCTAAAAACCCCTTTATGTGTGTATTAATGTCCTGTGATGTTTGCAAGTTATATGGTGACCTTTCTACATGGAATGCCAATGGCAAGGCATCCATCCCATTGTAGGAGGAAAGGCTTTTCATTTCCTTGCCTGCAAGCCTTACCTGGCTCGGCAGCAGATTAAAGATCGATTGCTCTCAGCAAGCAAAGAGCAATGTTAAGTTTCTTGGCCTCCCTAGCTGTCTCTCTCATTCTGCTTGAGAATAGAAAGCCTCCCTCCTTGTTGTCCTGTGTACTAAGATCTAAGAATGAAACAGAAGAAATAAAATCCAAGAACAATTAAGCTGTAGCTCCCAAGTGTAATTATATTATGGTTGCTTCTCCTTCCTTTATATCCATATATACGATTTATAATTCAAGTATTAGTAGGAATAGACTAATGACATGTCATAGTTAATGAAGCGCCTTCTCCGGTTTTTGTTTCCTTTGTGCTTCTAGTTTGCTTTGTTCAACAGAATAAGATGTTTATGTTAATTTTTATGCATGCTGTAGTTAGGCTTCTATATATTATTTAGGGAAACTTCTACATTAGCGCTAATAAATAAACTGCTGGGTTTTAAATCACGGTCTCTGCACTACCTAGTTTATTTATATATATTCCTTTTTCATTACTAGAGGAGAAAACAGAAGCCATGCTTTATTTTTATAATAAAACACTCTGAGAAGAGTTATTATGGACCCTAACACTTGTATGCAAACATCATTAAAGTTTACACAACGAAGGTTTTTAATAACATTTGGAGAAATTTCGGCTGATGCTGTTTTTCTATTAATATTGCTACATCCGGATACTATAGCTGGATTTTATCCTTACTAGGAACCTGGGAAACACATGTGTTCTTTGTAGATGGAGACTTGGCAGTGTTTTGCCAAGGTTTCTGTTTGAGGTATGCATAGAAAGACACATGTTTTTCATGCTGGAATTTTAAAGTATGGTTTATCTTTCCGTGTCAGGAGCCTAGTGGAGTTTAAAGTGGGAAGAGGGCTGAAAGTTGAACCAGCACTGACTCTTTCTAAGTGGTAACTGAGATAGAGTTTTGGAATGAAAATGTGGTGGCTGCAGAGGACAGAGGGTAAGCTGAGGATTAAGTGTGGTAGGAAAAAGTTGACTGAAAAGGAAGAAAACAGGTATATCATTAAGTTCTTTCTCATTAGAGGTGTTCATGGGGTTTCAGAAACACCGATTAGTAAAATATATGGTCCACAAGCATGTACTTCACTGGTACCCATGGACAAAACTCAGACATCATGGTTTGCACTTTCAATCCCAGTGTCAGCATAGCAGAGACAGTTGGATCCCTGGGGCTTGCTGACCAGCCAATTTACCCTTCTTCAATGAGGGAACTGTTTCAAAACACGTGTGAAAACCAAGCAAGACACTCAACATTGACTCCTGGCCTCCTGGCCTCCAACTAGATGCACACTGAAGTTTATGTGTATTAATACTCAAAAGCACATGCATTCACACACACACACACACACACACTCATACACATACTCACACACACACAAACACATTCTCTCTCTAGCTCTCTACCCTTTAATCCACTCATTCATTAACTTTAGATGCTTCTTACATTGGATAATTTCAATATCTGTACACCTCATTCTTAAACACTTCAAAATGTGTAAAAATGCTGATAATGTTTTTATTTATTTGGTATAAAACTTTTGTTGCAAAATTTGCATAAATTCTGATGAGTGTATCTCATACATTAGTCTATTTTAAATTTTAGTACATGACACCTCAGCTACCCCTTGCCCAATTCTTGACACAATGGGATAGATGCCTCTATTGTATTCTGTAACCATACATAAAATAATTTCCCAAATATTGATTCTATAATCCTATGTTTTCTATTTCCCCAGAGAGCAGAAAGCCAATTATTTAACTCTCATCAATTTTGAAGCTTTAAAAATAAATAATTCACTTTTAGTACATATTTTGACTCATTAAAATTTAATACTACTTATAACTACAATTTTAAAATGTTTTACATGATTGTGTGTGTGTGTGTGTGTGTGTGTGTGTGTGTGTGTGTGTACCTTGATAGGATAATGTGATAAAACCAGTATTAAAGAAAAGATGTATTCATTGTAAAACCTAGGAAATGGCATTGTTTACATTATCCAACTTTGTTTTATATATGAAAACTTTCATAATATAAAGTAATAGAGTGAAGCTGCCTGATAAAACGCTTAAAAAACATCTATAGGATTATGAAGACAAGGCTAGCTGAGAATTAAGTTATTCAGAAAAGCATTTTGGTGAAGTCATATGTCTATAAATAATATTCACTTGTATTAAGTCAGCAGTATTTTGACCTTGTCGGGATCCTGGACTGGAGACAATATTTGTTTGACCAAGGCTGTCCAATTTTGGGCCAGGGTTTGATGTTCTCTGGTAAGACAGCTGACAACATTCTATGAGACAAGATTTTAATACTTAGAATGGCCAGACCAGACAAGGGGAAATAGAGAGAGAGAGAGAGAGAGAGAGAGAGAGAGAGAGAGAGAGAGAGGGAAGGAGGGGGGAAGAGAACAATAATACTTATTTTATATATTCTTTTAATACAAAAGTATCATTACTTTTCTTACAGATGTGATAAAATATTCTGAAAAATAATATTTGAAAAAGAAAGTGTTTCTTTGACTCACAATACTTAAGGATTCAGACCATCATGGCAGAGAAGCCTTGGCAGCAGAGGCAGGTAGAGGGCTGGTTACACTACATCCTCCAACAGGAACAGAACACCAACTGAAAGTGTCTCCAGGCTTTCAAAACTTCAAGCCATGCCCCCAAGGACTCAGTTCCTTCAGCAAGCCTCCCTCTTCTAAAGGTTTCACAATTTTTCCAAAGAGTGTAAACAACACTGGACCTCATGTTTGAATAGTCTATGGGGACATTTCACATTCAAATCACAACGGAAAGTGTTCCTGATCTGTAATTCCTTGGTAGAAAATTACCTTAAGTCCACTGGTACTGATCTATTGCAGATCAGAAGTGCAGTAGCAGTATTTCCATTTGAAGTTGCTGTTTCTGGGCAGAGATTCTATGAGATGATTGGCTGCCATTTTGGTAAGTTATTTGAGTCTACAAAGCTAAATATATATTTGGGATGCGTTCTAAAACAAGGATGAGAACCAAGTTGCAAATAGCCTCTAAGTAGAAGAGATTGTCTCAGCCCTAAAATACCAGTGAGGCTGCAATGTAAGCGTCTCTTTATGGTGATGCAGTGCATATTTAGGAGGAAAACATTTTCTTTTTCTCTCTAAATTATGCTTTGTTAATAGTCATGAATATGTAGTGGCATTATTAGTCACTTTCTGAATACCCCAGTGTTACATGAGAAGAAGGTTATTTATTAGGATAGGGGGTATTGCTCTCTCTCCTTAAATGAGATGGAGATACTGCCCATCAGATGAGCACTACTTGAGGCAGGTGTTTCTGTGTTAACCTCTTCATTTGCTCATCAGTCTACTCTAATCTACATCAAAAGACTAGAACATGCCCCAGGGCCAGAGATGGACCCATGCGTGTCTTTTTCTGGGTTATAATTTCTTCCACCTTCCTGTACTAAGTACTCAAGGTCGTTAATTGAATGATCTTAAATCTGAACATAAAATTCTTAACTAGACTTTCTTAACAAGCAAAACACATTGAAATTTTCTGGTCACAAATGTCCAGTGGCTGGTGAATTAACAGAGTGTTTTGATTTGCATCTTAAAGAAGAAAGACGGCCCAGATATAAACCAATGTCATGGTACTCTCATCATCATGAGTAATTTATATGGCTGGTATGTGTCTAGGTTTTATTTATTCTTAGATTTTTCTACCTCCACTTTGACTTAAATGATGGATGTGGTGAGGCTAAGCCCATTCATCAATAAGAATAACTAGTACAAGGGAAGTTTTGTGGGTTTATAGCCATGAGAAGTTCAGAACCAGCCTTTTGTGACCGTAGAACAGTCACCGAGCAGAGCTTCATTGTGTTCTCATTACTTCCCAACACATTCATCAATACAAAGGCCTTGAGGGTGACTGGATTTTACTGTCTGTGACACCATGCCACTATGCAGATTCTGAAAACTCACCAAGTAGTATAGACCACGCTTTCCCAAGCTGAAGACTGTGGAATTAACTAACTGCCTTTCCCATGAGTTTATATAATCAGGAAAATCTAGAATTGAGAAAGCTTTAGGCAGTCATTCAGGTTAAGCAGGTACTTGTTTAAAGAATTTTTAAACATCCTTCATAGGAGGCTGGGGAGATAGATGGCTCAGCCTCTAAGAGTAATTACTGCTCTTACAGAAGACTCAAGTTCAATTTCTAGAACCTGCTTCAAATTGCTCACAATAACCAGTGACCCCAGCTCCAGGAGTGCTGACCTCCTCCTCTGACCTCCTTAGTTACCTGCACACATGTGCTATGAACTCATAGACAAATATGCACATAAATATAAATAAAATAAATCAAATATCCAAGATATACAGTGTCATGTCAAGTTGTCAAATATTTCTAGATTGAATTTTAACTCCATTTAAATAATGCTACATGTGTGCCTAATTCTTTCTTATGCCCTGTGACTAGTTAGTTTGTGTGTGTGTGTGTGTGTGTTTGTGTATTACATATGTATGTGTTATATGTGTGTGTACCCTTATGTGCATATGGAGGCAAGAGTACCACATTAGGTGCCCTGCTCAGTCACTAGATGTGAAACTAAGCTGTTAGCCAGAAAGCCTCAACTATCCTTCTGTCTCCACCCCTGACAGTACTGAGGTTAGAGTAGTATCTGAAATGACAACAGGCATTTTGGATGAGTATTAGCAATTGGAACTCAGATCTTCATGTTACCCAGGCAAGCTCTCATACTTACTTAGCCATTTCCACTGGTTTATTGCTATGAAGAGATATCATGACCAAGGTATTATAGAAAGCATTCAGTTGGTAGCTTGACTCCAGTTTCAGAGGTTCAGTCCATGATAGTCTTGGCAGGCAGGCAGGCAGGCAGGCAGGCAGGCATGGTGGTGCTGGAGCAATAGCTTAGTAGCTGAGAGGTTACATCTTATTAGCAAGGTGGAGGCAAAGAAAGAGGAGAGGGGACTGGGCATGGCATAGGCTTCTGAAACCTCAAAGCTCAGCCTTAGTGAATACCTCCTTCAACAAAACAGCGCTTCCCAATCCATCTAAAAAGCAGTTCCACCAGCTAGGGACCAAGCAAACATTCAAATATAGGAGCTTATGGTGACCATTCTTATTCAAACCACCACACACAGCCTCTGAGTTCTCTATAGTTCTATTTGTGTTAAAACTTTCATCTAAATTTTGACGTTTATCTACAAAGATATGAGTTCCTCCTGATGGATGTCATTATACCATTACAGACTTTTCTGTGAATATAAGAGAAATAAAATTAATTATATTTTTACTTAATCATTTCTACGAAAAGCGTATGGCCTGAACTCTTAAAATTTCATTTTAAAATAGGATTCTTCTCTTTTCCTAACTAAATAGTACCAGGAAGCCACAAATAAGTAAAGACTAGATCTTGAAATGTCTAAACCTCAAGATCTGAATGTCTTTAAAACACATAAAGTGAGAGTACTTTGCTCACTCCTCATATGGAACACAGGCTTTTAGTTTAAAACGTTGTCATTTAAGTTGCTAGAACAATTGCAAGCACCAAATACCCAGGTAAAATGGATTGTCTTTATCAATACGTTTACTATGAATCCAAGCTACTGCGATTATATCTGTCAATCATTCCTTCTGTGGGTTACTATACTAATAAAGTCATAAATTGCCTAACAATGGGATGTGGTCTTTGAAAGGTTTCATTAGAAAACTCCATCATTGGGTAAGCATCACAGAGTATGTATACCTAGGTTGTCTCTTATATACGAATGGTAAAGCCTTTTCCAGAGCCATGAGATAAAAATCAATCCCAGAGAATGTGATGCAGTTGAGAGATATGGTAAAGAGAGCCGTTTGTGGCTGCTGCAGTAAAGCAGCATGTTGTTCTGTAGGGAAAAAAAATAAATGAAGGGCTGTGTTCTAATTTAAAAGAAAATGCAGTATAATATACAAATCAGTAATGCAGCCGTTTACCATGCATCAGGTATTATATACTATAAATAGTTTCACACAGTATGCACTTTTGCAGCATCACCATGCCTAAAAGTATAGCTTCATGGGAACCTTATTTTTTTTTAATTTCAGGTATACATGTCTTTGGGTTCACATACATGGAGGGCAGAAGCCAACATCAGCCTCATCCTTGACTGATCACTACTATAGTTGTTGAAACAGTGACTTTCACATATCTTGATGCCCACTGATTAGCTAGACTGGATGAACAGGATGGCACAGAAATACCCTTATCTTTGCCTCCTCAATGCTGGGATTAGATGCATTTGTCATCATGCCTGGCTCTTTGAAGTGGTTTCTGGGCACCTGAACTCAGGTTCATATGCTTCCAAAATTAGCCCTTTGCCAACCGAGACATCTCTTCAGTCCTGACTTTCTTATCAGCTTATGGGTCACTATCACAGATGCTGACTCAAATGTTGATACTGCTTTAGAAATGATTTCCTATAGTTGTGACGCATGTGCTTACCACATGGACACACTTGCTTTGGATCTTATTTTGATCCGGGGATGGATGTGCCGGCACTGAGTTTGTTACTGAAGATGCTAACTGAAGTCTTGGTATTCATCTACTGTGACAGCTCTAAGGCCGGAGAATTCAAAGGTTAAGCTGTCACTCAGTCAAGTCAAATGGATGAACACAAACATTTCTCAAAATGTCCTGTTTATTTTGATGGATTCATCTAGGTAGGAGGTCTGGCATTCTGCTTTGGAGGTCAAAAATGTGATGACACACACATATTTAATGGATCCATCTCTGGGAACAGGTTCCACCTTAGAAAAGGCACACTGAATATACATTGGCAAAGAACAAATTTATAATTAAATAAAAATAAAGTTGATCTTGTAGACTATAGTCTAAGGGTGAGTTCAGTCAGAGATCCCCTGCTTATTGTCAGGCTCTTTAGGGAAGCTAGGACAGCAATTTCAAATAACTAAGTGAACATGAAAGCAGCATAGGACTATATCATTCTATAGTTATATATGCCATGGTATGAACCTAATACTTTCTTAGACATGTTATTTTTGAATAGCCACAAAAATGGTTAGGGAATCACAGTGTAGGGAGGGTCCTGTTTTTAGTTCCCTTTTCAGTCTCCACAGTTTTTCTAGATATTTTGAAGAACACTGTAGTATCCTAGCCTGTTCCTTTCTTTATATATTGGAAACATTTAACAACAGCTTGCTTATTTCTGTGTGTGTCCTGTTTGTGTGGGGTTTATATATGTGTATGTGTGCAGAGTCCAGAGGTCAATATTTGATATTTTTTTTCCTTTACTGGATATTTTCTTTATTTACATTTCAAATCTTTCCAGGACTACCCTCCAGAAACCCCCATTCCATCCCCCACTCCCTGACTCTATGAGGGTAATTCCCCACCCACACACTCATTCCTGCATTCCAGCGCTAGCATTCCCCTACACTGGGGCATTGAACCACCACAGGACCAAGAGTTGCTCCTCCCACAAGGCCATCCTCTGCCATACATGAGGCAGAGGTCATGAGTCCCTCCATGTCTACTCTTTGGTTGGTAGTCCAGTCCCTAGGAGATTGGGGGTGGGGATCTGACTATTTTTAACACTTTATTATTAATTAATTAATTAATTTATTTATTTATTTTGAGAGAACCTCTCTCAGTGAACTCACATTTCACTGTTTGACTAACCTGACTGCTTAGTGAGCCTCAGAGTTCCTCTTGTTCCTTCCTCTCCAGTGCTATATGTGGCTTTTATATGGGTATCAGGGATTGAACTCAGGACCTTATGCTTTCAAGGCAAGCATTTAACGACTAGACTATCTGTAGATCTTTATTTTACCCTTCTATCACACTATTACATAACCATGTAATTTAGACAGGCTTTTGGTAAGAAGTGAATAGAGCAGATTTGTTCACTCACAGAAGAGAGACTTTAGAAGCAGGAGTCATGGTAAAGAAATATATGCAATAAGCAGAAATACAAGCAGAATAAGTACTTGGTAGTAATCAAAACATTTGTGAGAAAGAGATGTGGGGTCTCTAGCAATTTTTAGCCAGTGCTCAACCAGAAACTAGGCTGTCTTTTCACTGTCCTACAATTTCCCCTTTTTCTCTTTTAAAAAGAGAGGCGTCACTAGAGTGACTGTGTCATTTGTAGTGAAATTTTTGGGTGAGGTGGAAGTATCAAAGAAAACACTACACAGGCTGTAGGGGTAGCACAATTAAGCGAGAGGGTGAGGAGGGCTGAGGGTGAGGCTTGGGAAGACAAGGAATCATTGAACCAATTAATTGTTCCATGGGTTGAACAGTTTGAGTGTAATAACATTTGATTAATCTAGATAGACATTATGTTTTCCTTACTAACATGTAACTTTCCACAAGTTCAGTAACCATTTGACTTTGGCAAGAGAGTTCATCTGTAGCTGAGTCTGTCTTCTGTAGGACTCAGTGCGTGTCTCTGGATCTCAGTGTGTGTGTCTGAAGTCTGAAGTCTCAGGAGGAGGGACACTTGTTGTCTGGAGGAAGGACACTTGTTGTCCCAGGCAGCTTCCTTGAGATGGTGTTGTCTCCACTGGACTTGTGGGAGCAGCACTGTCTTTTTCCTTTGTGTGGGTAACCTGTAGGGTTATCACAACAGGGGAGCAGAACTCCAGCAGGGGAATGTCCATAGGGTAGAGAGCAAGCCTTAAGCTACTTGGGAGCACATCATGGTCTGCTGTTCTGATTTTAGAAAAGCAAGGGTGTTTGAGGAAATTAGTCCTGGAAGGCACCTTTGAGTCAGCTTTGGATGGCTGAGGAAGAAAAACATCATGTTAATTATGTATCTGGGATAGGCAGCAAAAGTTTGTCTGTAAAAGGAAATTGGTTTTTAATTAAAGATTGAATAATGGTGATCAGTATAGTTGATTTGACCTGTGAAAGTATATTAGATGACTTTTGAACCTTAAAGAAATCTCAAACAATTTGAAAAATTTGGGGGCATATGTCACGGATATTAGGGAGAAAAAGAAGCATCTAAATAAAGAAGCAAAAAAAAAATTGGTTTGAAAAGCACGAATATTGTTTCAGGTATTCCTTTTAGGGAGAACAAGCATTTAAAACTTGGGTTAAGGGTCTCAGGTATACTTCTCTATCGTCTTTGGTGAGCTCAGATGCAGTGGAGGAGGGGCCTGTTCTGTCACATGATGGCTGTGTGCTCTAGCAGAGAGGTCTCCTGTATTCCTTGTTTTGTTTTTTCTTAGCCAGTAAATCCTAAATGTAGGGTAGGAGAAAAAAGGCCAACCTTGAGGAAAAGTTCAAACGAAGAAGCATAGAGGTTTGATATGACAGTCAGAGCCAGAAGGAGTGCCAAGATAGACTTGACTCATGTGTGAGACACATTGGGACTGAGGACTAGCACTTGAGAGAGCAGTTTGTCTAGGCTCTGCCTGGTGTTCTCAACCATGAGAAAGAAACTGTCTCAAAAGGAAAGCGGAGGGGAGGAATCCTAGAAACAGGGTCAGGGCAGGCACTGCCATTGGAAAGGCAACTCTATTAGATGTGTAGGAGCCCTCCGTGTGGGGCTGGAGGAGGGGCAGAGAGTGGAGGTTAGTCACCACCAAAGTAGAGCAAGTCCAAAATGAGATTTGGAGACTGTAGCTAAGAGTCAAAAGGAAGAAGGTGGCCAGGAGTACATAGAGAGAAAAAGAGAGAGAGGAAGAAAGTCCTAGTCTTTTGAACTATGTCGGGAGTTATTCACTGTCCTTGAGTTCAGAGGAGTGGGTCTTTGCGAGCCTCTGGTGAGGGTATACGTGAAGCTGGTTTTGCCTGAATCTTCCACCACTTGTTGGGATGTAGTGTACGTGAGCCCATTGTTGGGTTGAATTATTGGTCCCTAGTCTATCCCCCCAAGGGGCTAGGGCTGCGGCTCACAGAGGCAGAGGGCATGGGAATTTGACTGTGTTCACTCCATGGTGGCGCCTAGCAGACATCGGGCTGTGTGAAGATGCAGGACTTCCTTCAGTGTGGAAGAACAGTCTGAGGTCCCATGGGGAGCAAGAGCTCTTAGGGGAGAAATGAGCTATGACTACAGGCTTGGCTGGGTCATGGCTAGCTCAGGATTGCTGGGCCACCGTGCCTAAGAAGTAGATAGGTTACCATGGGGAAATTAGAGGCAGCTCTAGGTAGTTGAAAAACTTCCCCACGGTTCCCCACAGTGGGTCCCAAAGAAGAGAAATAGGCTATGGTCTTAAAAGATTTATCGTCATGACAGAAAATGGATGAAACTATACCCCAGTATTTTCAGGGCAGGCTTGAGGTTAAATATATTTTACAAGAAGGAGGGTCAGGGAAGGAATGTTTAATTGGCCTCTAGCCTTTAGATACCTCATTAATATGGGGATCTACCTTGAGGCTCTATGGCCTGTAGGCATGTCCTCTACCTGTGGAGGGGCTAGTGGGCATTGTCCTACATGACTGAAAGGTGGATTTGTGGAGGTCTTTGGCCTTCTGTCAGGAGCCTAGAATCTGGGAGCATGGTAAAATGCCTACTGTCCCTTGCAGGGAACCCTGCGGGATCTCTGGCGATTTCTAGCAGTTGCTTGACTAGACATCAGGCTGTACTCCAGTCTCATTTCCTATAAAGGCTTATGCATGATCCCTGCTACCATTTGGATGTAGTTGATTCCCATCCATATAAAAAGATGATATCAACATTGAGAGACACTGGGAACTTTAAGAAGAATGAATGCCTTTCTGACTGTGATAAGTCCGTTTCCCTAGATACCTGTATTCTTCCTCACAAACCCATGTCCCCATCTTGCTTTTTTTCTCAATTTCCATCTTAATTTGGGCCAACCTGAAGTACTCATAGAAGCCAAGAAGATACAGTTGATCCTCCAGTCCTTCAGCACTTTTAACTAAATAACTTTTTCATACAGTATTCAGCTTCGGATATTTTCTTAGAGCATCATAAAGCCAAATAAAATAAGCACTTACCTCAGAGTCTGCTCATCATCAGTAAGCCTGTTCTCTCCTTTCTCCTCACTTCTCATTCTCTCTCCTTTCTCCTCACTTCTCATTCTCCCTCCTTTCCCTTCTCTTCCTCTTCTTCTCCCCTCTACCAGCATCTAACCTTCTCCAGGATCACATTTATGCCACCCTGACATCAAAGTTACTGTCATTTAATGGTGATTGTCTTGCTTTCACCTCCCCAGTGCTTGGATTATATTCTGTTCTTAAAGAACTTGGCAAGGTGGTAGAAATAAAGCTTGATCCCAAGTCTATTGATTTCCTCTGACAGCCAAATAGAAGCAAAGAGATAAATAAAAATAATTCTGTCATGAAAAATAGAAAAAAAAAGAGGCTGGAGAAAAGGCTCAGGAGGAAGAGCACTTGCTGCTCATCCAGAGGCCTGGGTTCACTTCCCAGCACACAAGTCAGATGGCTCACAACTGCCAAGAATTCTGGCTTCAAGAGATTCCCTTTCTGACATCCTTAGATACCCAAACACATATGCACATGCATTTACATAAATTTAAAAGAAAATTAAAAATAGCAAAAGGAATATACTGTTGAAGTTGAAACTACCCAATTCGCTTATGAGTCTGTATGTCAGGCATTGCTCCCTGCTCAACTCATTTGATGAAAGACAGATCATAGTGGAAGAAGGGCAGGAAGCTAGATCCACAGGATTGATTTGACAAGCGATTTCATAAGTATCGCCAAGGAATGTTGAGTATACTTGAGGGGGGAGACCTCAATTTTGAATCAGTCAATAAAAGTGGTTTTCAAATCCAGGGATTTGAAAATAATTGTGGATGATGACGATGACAACAATGACACAATGGACACACATTAAAAAGATGGTTTTGTATCTGATTTTAGAGATGAACCACTTGTGTGTGTGTGTGTGTGTGTGTGTGTGTGTGTGTGTGATTACAATTACATTACTCATTAAGCATTGCTAGCACTGTGAATACAGTAAAGAAAGGAGAAAGGAGCTAGCATGGAGGTCATGTTCTAGTTGGTAAATCAGCTGCTCCATGTTTATACCTGGAATGATTCTTACTTTGGACCTCCCTTACACTTTGCTGTTTGTTTTTATTTTATAAAGAGTTTTTCAAAATTGTTATTTATAGTTTAGTTCCTTGAGTTATAGTTCCAAACTTTATCTTTGAAAAAATTGTCATGTAGGAATGGGAAGAGTGGGATGGTTCACTGAGTAAGGCACTTACTGTTCCGAGGACCTGAGTTCTGACCACCAGCCTTATTTTAGGTTCTGTGGGAGTCCATGCTTCAAAGCAATAAGATGGAGAGTGGTAAAACAGGACACTTGATGTCCTCTTTTGTCCTGGGAATAGACATACACACATACAACACACACACACACACACACACACACACACACTCACACACGCACATCCTCACACACAAGCATGTCTTGTAAAAATCACAACTGAGAACAGAAAAAGTAACCAAGTCTACAATGATATGTTTATTCATTTTAGTGGTTCACTTGGAAGTTTTATGCTTATATGTTTATGATAGGAAAGGTTATAACAGAATCAGCTATAGAACACCATCTTCTGTGAATGCTACTGTTACGCTAATAAGCATCAACACAAAATGAGTCATTTCTCCTGTGACCAAGCAGTACTAGTTTTACAGCAGGGAAAAACTAGAGTTTGTTATCTTTGTTTAGCAGATGGGTCCTCACTCCCTAGTGCCTCCACCCCCAGGCAGACATTAGACAGGATTTGTTCTCTCTTGGAATATAAAAATTAAAAAAAAAAAGGAAAAAATAAAGGACTACAATTAAATTAAACAACCCGTGGTCTTATAATTCTTACAAAAGGATTCTTTGAAGTTTTCCTCCAAAGACATGTGGGGGACAATCGATTTTTAAATTGTAGAATGGAGGGGACATTCTAGAGACTGTTGAGAATTCTGGCTACTCTATTCACAGAGAATGAGGGAAAAGAAGGCTCTTTTCCATCTATGAATGAAAACATTGATTGGCTTTGAGGCTGCTCCTTGCCTGACTTCCCCATACAAACATTTTAGCTAGAGTGGGACTCCTTTAAGCACAGCATACATGATTTGTGCTGTATACTTACAAGAGAAAGTGAAACTCACCTTGCATTTATTTAAATTTTCCTGGTCCATGGAATTCCTGAAAAATAGAGAGAGAACCATTTTATTCTAGATTTAAATGAAGGCCTCTGTAATGCTCTTTGTTCTTAACTGTATAATGAGTGCACTTATGTGTTATTTATGTGTTAGAGTTGAAGGTGATCAGAGTTGGAGGCTAGTGAACATAAAATATAAAACTTTAACCCAAAGGATCATGAGATGCTGATCTGTAGAGGAGAAATATAATAGGAAATTTCCTTTTTAAATACCTGCATGGAACTGATTAACATTTTAATAGCAAAAGCAATAAAAATAATTAAAAGCACATTTAGTATCTGTTCTGCCCCATTTCATTAATTTCTGCTTCTGTCCCCACCCCCCTTAGAGGAAATGATATAAAATTTGTACCTTACCTTTAGCTCCCTTCTCAGGGTACATAATTTCTTTATCTATTCTACATCAGTCATAGGGTCCCCTCTCTCTCTCTCTCTCTCTATATATATATATATATATAGAGAGAGAGAGAGAGATATATATATATATATACTAGAAGTGTAATTTCTCCTTTTCAAAAAGCAGCATTGAAATTTTATCTTTGGGTGGATAATTTTATATTTAGCTTTAAAGCATACTATGTCTGATTTGTTTCAGAGTTAAAGTTGTCGATATTTAGTAGGTAAATGTATGTGAAAACAATGTTTGAGTTATAAAATAATCTCTCATTTTTAATATTTTTTTGACTCCCAAGAAAGCGACAAATTCTGAAGACCTGGTTGCATCTGACTGATCCCTCTGCGTAGGAGCAAACGCCAGGTTCTGAAGGTCAGCTGCAGCCAGGAAGGTCTTGGCTTGCAAGCTGTGATGGTAGAGAAGAAGCATAGATAGTTAAGGAGAGAACAGGCTCACTTCCACCCCTGTCACCAGATTCTCAGCACCATCTAAAGGTCGGCTCTGTTATGAAGAGTAAATTAATAATGCCAGCCTTGAACTGAGCTTGGAGCTTCAGGGCTCCTTGGCCATCTTGAGCAGTCCTGTTTTGTTTAACCTTTGTTTGGGATTTTAATTTGACTCCTGGGCAATTACAACCTTTAACTTACTAGCAGAAAAGGAAACACATTGAACATTACCTTGAAAAGGCAGTAGAGGGTGGGGGATGCTCCAGCTGGGGTGACATTAAACTACTTCTCAAACTCCCCCTCTTCCCCTCCTTTAACTAGGGGAGGATGAGAACTGATGTGATCTTTACCACACTTCACAGTGAACTCCACCAGGGACCTCTCTTCTCCGAATTCCTTTCATACTTAATATCAGACTCCACAGAGTTGAGTATTTAAAAAATTATTTTCATTCTTTCATGTTTTTAATTAATTTACTTATTTACATCCCAAATGCTCCCTCTCAGTGTCCCTCGATCCTGATTCCTCCCTCTCAGTGTCCCTAACCCAACCCTCTCCCCTTTGTCTCTGAGAGATGCCCACCCTCTTTATCCCCCGACCCCTATCCCTGAGAATCAAATCTCTGCAGAATTAGGAGCATCCTCTCTCACTAATGCAGGAGGATGCAGCCCTCTGCTACATATGTGCCAGGGGTGGGGCCTCAGTCCAGCAGATGTGTGCTCTCTGTTTGGTGACTCAGTCTCTCAGCTCTCAGGGATCTGGCTAGCTGACACCATTCCTCTTCCTTCTCATCCCCTGCAGGGCCTTTGAAGGCTCCTTTCATGTTTAAATAACTGTTATTATTCCCCTAGAGTGCATCTTCTTCAATGGCAATAATCTCCTTAATAGCCCTACCTCCATGGTCTCCTTTGTTTTCTCCCTTCCTCCTCCCCGTTGTCCATCCCTTCTTTTCCACTTGACATGTTTCTTCCATTCTCCATCAAGGAGTGTGTAAAGAAACCTACCGGTAGCCTTAGTCAAACTCAGACTTCAAAAACCTATGTTTATTTTGGACTGAAAAATGTCTTAAATTCTCCATTTCAAATGAACTACCTTTCCCTGCCTTGATGACAATTAATCCTTAAGTACAATTCAAAGCAGCCGCTATTCCTTTCTCCTTTTAAAATTTTTTTCATTAATTATTCCATTTGTTTACATCTCAAATGATATCCTGTTACTTTCTTCACCAACACCCCATCCCATAATATCCCATTTCCCAGTTACCCCTCTGCCAACCCCTCAACCCACATCTGCCCTCTCTGCTCCCTTTTGCCTGTATAAGAGTGCTCCCCCACCCACCCACACTCTCCCGCCCTACAGCTCCAGCATCCCCCTATTCTGGGGCATCCCTGGGACCAAGGGCCTCGCTCCCATTGATGTCAGGCAAGGCCATTCTCTGCTACATATGTGTCTGAGACCCCTTTAGATTCACTCTTGGTTGGTGGTATAGACTCTGGGAGAACTGGGTGGTCAGGCCAGCCTATGTTGTTCTTCCAATGGGGTTTTAGTTCCCCTCCATTCCTCCAATCCTCTGCCAGCTCCCCCACCAGATTCTCTGTGTTCAACCTGATGGTTAGCTCCAAGCATCCTCCTCTGCTTTGGTCAGTTGCTGGTTGGACCTCCCCAGGACTGCTTTCCTTTCTTTAAATTGGACAGATATGGATATAGTACTTAAACTAATAGACTAAAGAGCTCACAAACCCTTTCACTACATTATTTTGTGAAAAGCTAGCAGAAATTATACACAATACAAACTCTATTTTGTGTGTGAACAACACATGCTACATGTAGGAGTTTTAAGAAAGAAGTGTGATCCATCCCATATACAGTTCCCAAACCCAGACTCTATTGTGGATGCCAAGAACTTCTTGCTAACAGAAGCCTGATACAGATGTCTCCTGAGAGATTCAGGAAGAGCCTGAAAAATACAGAAGCAGATGCTCACAGCCAACCATTGGACTGAGCACTGGGTCCCCAATGGAAAAGTTAGAGAAAAGACTGAAGGGGTTTGCAGCCCCATAGGAAGAACAACAATGTCAAACAACAAGAACCCCCCGAGCTCCCAGGGACTAAATCACCGTCCAAAAAGTACAGATGGAGCGCCCCATGACTCCAGCCTTGTTATTAGCAGAGGATGGCCTTGTTGGGCATCAATGGGAGGAAAGGCCCTTGGTCCTGTGAAGGCTCAATGCCCCAGTGTATGGAAATGCCAGAACAGGAAAGCAGGAGTGTGTGGGTGGGTGGGGAACACTCTCATAGAAGCAGGGGGAGAGGGAAGGGATAGGGAGTTTTCAGAAGGGAAACCAGGAAAGGGGATAACATTTGAAATGTAAATAAAGAAAATATCTAATAAAATTTTCAAAAAAAAAAAAAACAAAAGAAAAAAAGAAAAAAAAGTGTGGACTTTATTATATATTGGCTCCATCACATAATATCCAATGACATAAATTGGCCCCATGCTGCTATACTTGTTTGATGCTTAAAAATAAGTAAAGGACTTATTTTAATTCATACAAGTAATGATTAGTAGACTGACTGGTAGGGAGGACAGGTAGCTAGGGTTTCTGTGTTCTCTCATAACAAACATTCCGTATTAAATGTGGATAATCTGAACTCAGGTGAGCTTGCTTGCTCACTTTTTAAAGAGATTTTAAAATGAATTTGGAAATAAATTCTGAAAGTAACTTGAAAATAACTATGAAACACAAAATAAGCTTCTTGAGGTTTGTTTAATTAATACGAGTAGGCACAAGGACTACCCCAAATTGGGCTGTGCTTTGAAGAAAAAATGAAGACAGCTTCACTCTAGAAGTTTTAGCGAGCATGGTAGAAAATTATTTTTATACTCTGTTCACATTCAAAAGTAAAATGTATAGTCTGGAGAAATGGCATAACATTTAAAGGGCATGTTGTGCAGTAGACTTGACATCAGCACCCATATCAGGCACCTGACAACTACCTGTACCTCCAGTTCCAGGGGATTCAATGCTTTCTTCTGGCCTCTATGCTTTCCTGCATGCATGCACTCAGACAAACACTTATATATAAAACACATACATACATACTTTTAAAGAGTAAATTAATTAAATTTAACTGTCTAATGCATTAGCCATGTATGCTGGATAACTAAACCAGAAATATAGAAATAATGTCCAAGTCTGTAAATAGGTCATACTTCCAGTCTTCTTATCCCTTCTTCTCCTCATCTTCCTTTTACTTTTGGAGACAAGATCTCATTGAGCCCAGGCTGGCCTCTATCTGGCTATATAATTAAGAATGAGTTTGCGTACCTGATCCTCATGTCTCCACCTCCTAAAGTTGGGGATTACAGGTCTGTGCTACTATGCCCTGTTTATGCAGTGCTAAAGATCAAACTTAGGGCCCCCATAAAGCAAACAAGGGCTCTACCCACTTAGCCATGTACTCAGTTCTCCTCCAGCATTCCATATACTGCACAGAGATGCCCCAGAGATGAACAGCAGCTGCATACTGAGCTTATCTGGATGTGTCTAAACCCCTCATGCAGTTATTAACTGCTTTCTCCCAGGTTTTATATTGGTGACACAAACCCTTGTTTTTGATTTGAAAAGCTGAGCAAATGCTTTAGTCTAGATGTTTCAAGAATATTTGGTGTGTATATTCCTACCACGTATGAGTATGAAATAGTTTCTGGCTGGGGGCAGGAGCAATTTCAGTTTAGAGTTAAATATTCCATCAAAAAATTAGCATGTGAAGAATATGAATCTGCCTGATCTGGTGTCTTATCATCAGTAATTATGCTTATAGTTCTACTGGCAGAGATTCAGACAACTGTGCATTAACAGTTAGTAAGTCGATGAATGGAGAATAAGATCCAGTCGTGTTAAATGAGCAGCCACTAAGCCATAATGCAGATACTACCTTGCTTTGAGCCTAAGCTAAATAATATTAACTTCAAGACTCTCATCCTTCTTTTTATACAAAGATATTCTGGATTATTCTTTTGTTGTTTTTTGTTGTTTGTTTGTATTTAAGAGAGCGTTGTGTAGCCCTGGCTTGTTTCTAACTTATCACACAGGATAATTTTGAACTTCTGTATCTACTGCTCCCACTTTTAGAGTTCTGGGATTATAAAGGTGCAGAGCACATCCAGTTTATAGGAATCTGGGGATAAAATACAGGTCTTCATGAGTGCCAGGCAAGCGCTCTCACATTCTCCAGCAGAGCTATACCTCAAGCACCTCACCTGGGGAGGATTTATTTATTTATTTATTTATTTATTTATTTATTTATTTATTAGCAATGATTGCTGAAGGATCTAGAACTAGAGGATTGCTTGCAATTGTTCACTAACTGATGGCACCGACCTTGGTTAGATAGCCCCACCCTCTAAGAATAGTTACTCAGTATGTAGCGGATTCTGGAGAGCCTGGGAAAGCTGTGCCGGACCTTCTCTTGTTCTGGGGATTTGGGAAGTCTGGAATGGGTTGAATAATGTTGACTTCAAACAAAATTTAAGGCAATGCTGACAGTGCTGGTTTGTGGGTCATACCGAGATAATATTAGAAATGGTCTAGAAAGGCAGAGACCCGGAGAACTCAAAGCTGAGCGATGTTAAGGCAAGGCTGATGCATGGATGATTGTGACATCACAGGCACAGGGCAAAGCTCTCCGGAGACCCAAGAAAGGAACTGGGGCTAGCTGGCATTGCCACTGTGAGGTAAGAGGGAAACTGCTTCAGCACAGCTGAAAGCATACCAGATCTCTTTCCCTTGTTTAAAGATGTATTATGTGTTTTTGTATATGTCTGTATGTACTAGTACAAGTACCCAAAGAAGCCAGAGGAAACTTTGAGGTGAGGTTACATACATTGTGAGCCACTCTGCGTCTTCTACTAGATTAGCAAGTGCTTTTAAACACTGAGCCATATCCCCAGGCCCCTTATGTTTCTTACTGGTGTGGTGTGTGGATTCTCAGCTGCCTTTCCTTGTTGAGAGAAGATAATCAGGACAAATCAAAAGAGATCAATCTCCACTCGTGCAATTGTGTCTGTGTATTTTTTTCTCTAAAATTTAGTTTTCACCCTAAATCTGTCTTACTTTTTTTTTTTTAAATTAGCCATCCGCTATCTGGCTCTAGCTATATGTGTGCTTACAAAGGCCTAATGCAGTCTGTTAACAGTTGCTGGTTTCTAATTGCTCTAACTTTGAAGAAAATAGTGTATTTAATCGTTTTTATTTTTCCACATTTTTAATGAAAAAATATTTTAATACAATATATTTTCACACATGATATTATCATCAAGAGAGTTCACTCACAAATTGTAAAATTTAGTTATAAAAATTGCAAAAATGTCATATTTTAGGTTTCTGGCATTGTATTGGATTTTATTTCTTTATTCTTATGCTACAGGTTGAAAACACGTGGCCAGTTCTCCTAGTTGGTGATGTTCTCACCTCTAGATTTGATTGTTTGTATCTTTCTGTTACCCAGATTTATTTTTTAATTTATTTTTCAATGTGTGTCTGTTTATGTGTGTTTGTGTGTGTATGTGTGTGTGCAAGCATGCGTGCACACATGAAGATTAACACACACATGTGTCACAGTGCACATATATAAGTCAGAATAATATCCAGGAATAGGTTCTTGGCTCCATTCTTTTATGTCCTAGGGATTGAACTAACAAAGCCAGACCTGACAATAAGTACCTTTACTCACTGAGCCATCCCACTGGTCCTTAGATTTTTTAGCTGTGAGTTCAGTTCCTTGTACTACACACAAGAAGTTCCAGTATTCTAGAAATATTTAAAGGAATGCCAAAATTAGTAGATACAATCTATAATCCTGAGAGGGTAATAACCTTCAGTGGGAAAAGGAGCTTGCTGCTGAATTTCGTTGCCAGGACGACCAAGGGCTAAGAGGAGAACTGACTCCTATAGGATGTTTTCTGCCCTTCACATCGTCATGGTGTCTGTGTCCCCACACATACACATAGGGTGAAAGAAGAAAACCACGTTCAATATTGTCCTTTGACCTTCACACTTGAGCTATTGTGAACAAATACATGCACGCACACACACATACACACATAAACACACACACACACACACACACACACACACACACACACACACACACACACA
>JANHMN010000009.1:19153273-19168273 GCA_030674055.1 Rhabdomys pumilio
ACACACACACACACACACACACACACACACACACACACACACACACATACGCACAAATAAATGATAAGTATCCTCAAGAAACATAAGTCTTTAGTCCTGCACATTTTGGAATTTCTTTGAGCATTACTTCAATTTCTGTTTAGTTACTGGTCTAAACTAACAAAATTATGTCAATCATTGTCTTTCAAAAGAACCACATAAACCATTGAAATTTCTAAACATACACATATTAGTTTTTTATAGAGTCCATTTAAAAGGAGCTTCTCTGAGTTAGACCTCTGAATGTAGATTGGCTTCAAATCCTGCACTACCCTATAGCTTTGACCACCCTGTATCTATATATGTTGACTACGCAAAATGGTTACATCATGTAAATTTGAAGAAATTCGGGACATTCCTCAGTTCCTACAGCAGAGTGTGTAGTTTCACATGTAGCCTAGTATTGTATTGGCAGCTGGCAAACAGTTGCGTATGTGCTATGCTGATTGGACACCTGTCATATTTTAGTGTCTTCCCCAGTGCACCTTGTGTAATGCACTCAAACTCTGAACCCTACAACCACTCCAGACATTTTGTGAAATGGTACAGAGTTTCTTTTCGGAAATCTGGCTAGATATCTAAGTCCTGTACTTTGAGATTTTTTCAAGCTAGATCTAGGTAAAAATTTCTAACTATGCCTTATAAATACTCTCAATGAATTGAGCTTTCTGGCAGTTACTATGCTATTTCCATGATATGAAATTATATAGAAAGATTTATAAGTAAATTTATAAGTAAATTGTATTGACTTATGTATTGTTTTTATTACAATATGTGTGTGTGTGCGTGCGCCTTCTTGTACGTGTTTGCATGCACATTATTTTTGTCTGATCATCTGTCTGTTCATGTTCCATGGTGTGTGTTTGGGAGTCAGAAGACAACATTCAGAAGCTGATTATTTTAGATTCTTTTAATGGTAGTTTTAGATTGTTCAGTAAAGCAATACATTATTATGAAAATAGCTCTTTAATTTTAAGAGACTGGGGAAATTTTCTGGACCTCCTAGCCACAGTTAATAAAACTTGAGATCACATGAGACTTCAGACTACTGTATGTTCAGATAGTTTATTAAACCTACTTTTAAGGGAACACTGGAAAAAAACATCTTTGATATATTGGATCTTTCTTTTCTTTCTTTCTTTCTTTCTTTCTTTCTTTCTTTCTTTCTTACTGGTATTATATTTACATTTTAGATTTTATCCCCTTACCCCACCTTCCCCCCACCACCCAGGAACCTCGTATACCATCCCCTCTCCTCATGCTTCTATGAGGATGTGCCACCACCTACCCCCCACACTCCCACCTCCCTATCATCAAATTCACCCCCACTCGGTGTTCATCCTTTATGGGACCAAGAATCTCCTTTCCCACCTATGCCCGACAAGGCCATCCTCCCCTATATATACAGCTGGAGTCATGGGTCCCTCCCTAGGTGCTACCAGGCTGGTTTAAACCCTGGGGAGCTCTGGTTGGTTGGTGTTGTTGCTCTCCTCATGGGGTCACAAGCACTTTCTGCTCCTTCAGTCTTCTCTCTAACTTCTCAATTGGGAAACCTTGATCAGATCAGTGGTCAGCTGTGAGCATCTGCCTCTGAATGTGTCATACTCTGGTAGACCTCTCTGGAGACAGTTATATCAGGTTCTTTTCAGCATGCACTTCCAGCCATCCACATTAGTGTTTAGCTTAGGTGACTGTATATGGGATGGATACCCAGATGGAATGGTCTCCAGATGGCCCCTCCTTCAGTTTCTGTCCCACATATAGTTTTCATATTTGCTCCCTTGAGTATTTTGTTACTCCTTCTAAGTAGGACTGAGGCATCCACACTTGGTCTTCCTTCTTCATGATCTTCATGTGGTCCGTGAGTTGGGTCTTTGATATTCCAAACTTTTGGGCTAACATCCGCTTATCAGTGAGTAAATACCATGTGTGTTCTTTTGTGATTGGGTTACCTCACTGAGGATGATAATTTCTAGTTCCATCCGTTTACCTAAGAATTTCTTGAATTCATTTTTTTAATAGCTGAGTAATAGTCCATTGGGTAAATGTACCACATTTTTTTGTATCCATTCCTCTGTTGAGGGACATCTGGGTTCTTTCCAGCTTCTGGCTATTATAAATAAGGCTGCTATGAACATAGTGGAGTAAATGTCCTTGTTATATGTTGGAGCATATTCTGGGTATATGCCCAGGAGTGGTATAGCTGGATCCTCAGGTAATGCTATGTCCAATTTTCTGAGGAACCGCCAGATTGATTTCTAGAGTGGTTGTACCAGCTTGCAATCCCACCAACAATGGAGGAATGTTCCTCTTTCTCCACATCCTTGCCAGTATCTACTATCATCTGAGTCTTTGATCTTAGTCATTCTGACTGGTGTGAGGTGGTATCTCAGGATTGTTTTGATTTGCATTTCCCTGATGACTAAGGATGTTGAGCATTTCTTAAGGTGCTTCTCAGCCATTCAAGTTTCCTCAATTGAGAATTCTTTGTTTAGCTCTGTACCCCATCTTTTAATAGGGTTGTCTGGTGTCAAATTTCTTGAGTTCTTTGTATATCTTGGATATTAGCCCTCTATCGGATGTAGGACTGGTAAAAATCTTTTCCCAGTCTGTTGGTTGTGGTTTTGTCTTATTGACAATGACCTTTGCCTTACAGAAGCTTTGTAGTTTTATGAGGTCCCATTTGTCAATTCTTGATCTTAGAGCATAAGCCATGGGTGTTCTGTTCAGGAACTTTTTCCCTGTACCTAGGTATTCGAGGGTCTTCCCCACCTTATCTTCTATTAGTTTCAGTGTATGTGGTTTTATGTGAAGGTCATTTATCCACTTGGACTTGAGCTTTGTACAAGGAGATAAGAATGGATCGATTTGGATCCTTCTACATGCTGACGTCCAGTTGAACCAGCACCATTTGCTGAAAATGCTGTCCTCTTTCCACTGGATGGTTTTAGCTCCTTCATAAAAGATCAAGTGATCATAAATGTGTGGATTCATTTCTGGACCTTGAATTCTATTCCATTGATCTTCCTGCCTGTCTCTGTACCAATACCATGCAGTTTTTATCCCTATAGCCCTGTAGTACAGTTTGAGGTCAGGAACGGTGATTTCCCCAGAAATTTTTTTATTGTTGAGAGTAGTTCTCACTATTATGGGTTTTTTGTTATTCCAAATGAATTTGCAAATTTCTCTTTCTATCTCTATGAAGAATTGATTTGCAATTTTGATGAGCATTTCAATGAATCTGTAGATTGCTTTTGGCAAGATGGCCATTTTTACTAAATTAATCCTGCCAATCCAGGAGCATGGGAGATTTTTCCATCTTCTGAGATCTACTTTGATTTCTTTCTTCAGAGACTTGAAGTTCTTGTCATACAGATATTTCACTTGCTTGGTTAGATTCACTCCAAGGTATTTTATATTGTTTGTAACTATTGTGAAGGGTGTCATTTCCCTAACTTCTTTCTCAGCCTGTTTATCCTTTAAATAGAGGAAGGCTACTGATTTGTTTGAGTTGATTTTATATCCAGCCACTTTGCTGAAGTTGTTTATCAGGTTTAGGAGTTCTCTGGTGGAAATTTTAGAGTCACTTAAGTATACTATCATATCATCTGCAAAGAGTGAAATTTTGTCTTCTTCTTTTCCTATTTTTAATGACTGCTTCTATTTCTTTGGGGGTTGTGGGACTGTTTAGATGGTTTATCTGCTCCTGTTTTAATTTTGATACTTGGTATCTGTCTAGAATATTATCCATTTCATCCAGATTTTCCAATTTTGTTGAGTATAAGCCTTTGTAGTAGGATCTGATGATTTTTTAAATTCCCTCAGTTTCTGTTGTTATGTCTCCCTTTTCAGTTCTGATTTTATTAATTTGGATACTGTCTCTGTGCCCTTTGGTAATCTGGCTAAGGGTTTATTTATCTTGTTGATTTTCTCAAAGAACCAGCTCCCGGTTTTGTTGATATTTTGTATAGTTCTTTCTGTTTCTACTTGGTCAATTTCAGCCCTGAGTTTGATTATTTCCTGCCATCTACTCCTCTTGGGTATATTAGCTTCTTTTTGTTCTAACGCTTTTAGGTGCTCTGTCAAGTTGTTAGTGTATGCTCTCTCCAGTTTCTTTTTGTAGGCACTTAAAGCTATGAGTTTTCCTCTTAGTACTGCTTTCATGGAGTCCCACAAGTTTTGATATGATGTGTCCTCATTTTCATTAAATTCTAAAAAGTCTTTAATTTCTCTCTTTATTTCTTCCTTGACCAAGTCATCATTGAGTAGAACATTGTTCAGTTTCCAATTGTATGTGGGCTTTCCCTTGTTTTTGTCAATATTAAAGACGAGCTTTAGTCCATGGTGGTCTGATAGGGTGCAAAGGATTATTTCAATCTTTTTGTATCTGTTGAGGCCTGTTTTGTGACCAATTATATGATCTATTTTGGAGAAGGTACCATGAGGTGCTGAGAAAAAGGTATATTCTTTTGTTTTAGGGTGAAATATCAGTTTAGATATCAGTTAATTTTGATATCTGTAAGTCCAATGGGTTCATAACTTCTGTCAGTTTCATTGTGTCTCGGTTCAGTTTTTGTTTCCGTGATCTGTTCATAGCTGAGAGTGGGGTGTTGAAATCTCCCACTGTTATTGTGTTAGGTGCAATGTATGCTTTAAGCTTTAGTAAGGTTTCCTTTATGTATGTGGGTGCCCTTGCATTTGGGGCATAGATGTTCAGAATTGAGAGTTCATCTTGGTACATTTTTCCTTTGATGAATATGATTTGTCCTTCCTTATCTTTTTTGATTACTTTTGGTTGAAAATCGATTTTATTTGATATTAGAATTGATACTCCAGCTTGTTTCTTGGATCATTTGCTTGGAAGATTGTTTTCCATCCTTTTACTTTAAGGTACTGTCTGTCTTTTTCACAGAGGTGCGTTTCCTGTATGCAGCAAAATGCTGGGTTTTGTTTATGTATCCATTCTGATAATCTATGTCTTTTTATTGGAGAATTGAGTCCATTGATATTAAGAGATATTAAGGAAAAATTAATGTTGCTTCTTGTTATTTTTGTTATTGGAGGTGGAGTTATGTTTGGTTAGCTATCTTCTTTTGGGGTTGTAGGAAGATTACTTTCTTGCTTTTTCTAGGTTGTAGTTTCCCTCCTTGTGTTGGAGTTTTCCACCAATTATTCTTTGAAGTGCTGGATTTGTGGTAAGATAATGTGTAAATTTTTTTTTTCATGGAATATCTTGGTTTCTCCATCAATATTGATTGAGAGTTTTGCTGGGTATAGTAGTCTGGACAGGCATTTGTGTTCTCTTAAGGTCTGTATGATATCATTCCGGGATCTTCTGGTTTTTATAGTCTCTGGTGAGAAGTCTGGTGTAATTCTTATAGGTCTGCTTTTATACGCTACTTTACCCTTTTCCCTTACTGCTTTTAGTATTTTTTCTTTGTTTTGTGCATTTAATATTTTGATTATTATGTGGCAGAAACTATTTCTTTTCTGGTCTAAAGTATTTGGAGTTCTGTAGGCTTCTTGTATATTTAAGGACATCTCTTTCTGTAGGTTTGGAAAGTTTTCTTCTATAATTTTGTAGAATATATTTACTGGTCCTTTAAATTGGGAGTCTTTACCCTCATCTATACCTGTTATCCTTAGGTATGGCCTTCTCACTTGATCTTGGATTTCCTGGATGTTTTGGGTTAGTAGCTTTTTGTATTTTTCATTTTCTTTGACAGTTGTGTCAGTGTTTTCCATGGTATCTTCTGCACATGAGATTCTCTCCTCTATCTCTTATAATCTGTTGGTGATACTTGTGTCTATGACTCCTGATCTTTTTCCTAGGTTTTCTATCTCCAGAATAGTCTCCTTTTGTGATTTATTTATTGTTTCTACTTCCACTTTTAGATCTTGGACGGTTTTGTTTAATTCCTTCACCTGTTCGATTGTGTTTTCTTGCCATTCTTTAAGGGATTTTTGTGTTTCTTCTTTAAGGGCTTCTACCTGTCTACCTTTTTTCTCCTTAAATTCTTTGAGAGTGTTATTTATGTCCTTAAAGTCCTCTATCATTATCACGAGAAGTGATTTTAATTCTGAATCCTGCTTTTCTGGTGTGACTGTGTGTTCAGGGCTTGCTATGATAGAAGAACTGGGTTCTGATGATGCCATGTAACTTTGGAATTTGTTGCTTAAGTTCTTGCGCTTGCCTTTTGCCATGTTGTTAACTGTAGTGCTACCTGTATTCACTGTCTCTGACTGGAACCTGCCTTTCCAGTTATCTTGCTTGTGTCTGAACTCCTCAGGGTCTGGATGTCTCTGTGATCTTTTAATCCTGAGCTCCAGCTGCTCTGAGTACAGTGGTTCCTCTAGGAAGTCTCAGGATATGGTGTCTCCAAAGTAGCAGAACAGCTAGGTGTCCGCTCTTCTGGGTGCAGTGTCTCCTCTAGAATGTCTCAGGACAAGGTGTACACTGCTCTGAGTGCAGTGTCTCCTCTAGGATGTCTTGGGATATGTTGTCTGTCATTCTGAGTTCAGTTGTTCCTCTGCGGCTCTGGGTTCAGTGGTCCCTCTAGGATGTCTCGGGATATGGTGTCCACACAGAGGCAGACCAGACGGATCTGCGCCAGGCCTCAGATCTGGGAGAGGGGTTTAAGGGGAATGGTATTCCACAGAGGCGGGGTTTGGGTGTCTGCTGGAACCTGAACACTCCCTGAACCCAGATATGCATGTATGGCAGTGTGTAAGTGTTCTTACCAGCCGCTCTGGTTTCAGTGGTCCCTCTAGGATGTCTCAGGATCTTTTGTCCACACAGGAGCAGACCAGGTGAAGGATATATTGGATTTTCTATGTAATCAACTGTTACAACCTATGCTGATGCATAGCTGTAATTCTAAGATGTGCACTTTCTATGCACCATGATGCAGAGAGCAATGCATATATATTTGAAGGTGTGTTAGGATTGGTTAAAAACATAAAATACAGGTTGAAAACATCTTATAACAGGAACAGATATTGCTTGATACACAGGGATGTTCATAATTCTGTTTGTTGCCTGGGTTAGCTGTAGTCAGCTGTAGTCAGCTGTAGTCAACAACTTAATTCCTTACAAAGTTCTGTTAATAATAGCTGTAAAGTATTCCATTCCTTCCCTGTGTGACAGATCAAAGCCCTTTGGTAGAGGTATACACAGAGACACAGAGACAGATTCAGAAGAAAGCCTTCAGATAGGCACAGATTCAGAGTCATACAACAGACAGGCAGGGACAATGGGAGACACTGGGAAAGTAAAATAAAGAATTCAAATCTCAGCTTGTTTTTAGTTAAACAGCACCAGGAAGTGTTTGGATTTCTTTACTTAATGTGACGCCAAAGCATTATTACTGACTCTGAGTTTATCATTAATAAATTCAAACCAACTGCATTTCGGTGCTCCATGTGAGGAATCTCAAATGTGTTAAATCTATGTAATTCAGTATAAATATCCTTGGACTACTTGTGACCAAATCATCCTTGAAACTATTTGCAGTTGAAAATATGAACAGCATGAATATAATAGAAACAATCCAAATCAGAATAATTCAAAATATTCAGCTACCCAAGAGGGAATGAGTTGGGACAATCTGTTGCCCCATTTGAAATGATTTGGAGTTTTATTGGGTTAGTTTGTAGGAAATGCCATGTTTGTATTTGCAGAATTAAGCATGTAGGAAGGGTAATGGAGCACTAAAGTAAATACAGGGAAGAGACAAAAGGCAAGGAGTTTTGTTTGGGGACAGCTGGTGACTGTTCAGAAGCAGGCTGAAGAGCCAGTGAGATAAATGTTCAGTCTTTAAGCCCCAAGTAGTAGCATATCTGTTTAAACAAGAATAATGACTTTAAAAAGAACTCCATTTTCTCAGACATGTGGTTAAAGAAAATGCTTTTTAAAGATTTCTCTCTCTCTCTCTCTCTCTCTCTCTCTCTCTCTCTCTCTCTCTCTGTGTGTGTGTGTGTGTGTGTGTGTGTGTGTGTGTATGTGCCCACTGGGATGTGATCAGGTGCATTTTATGTGGGTATATACATGCATACATGTACGCACAGGACAGAGGAAAAAAATCTAATTGTCATTCTTAAAAATAAAGTTCACCTTGTTTCCTTAAGACAGAATCTCTTGTGGGCCTATGAGTCAATGATTTAGCAAGAGCAGCTGGCAAGCAAGTTCCCTGATCAACCTGTCTCCCAATTTCCAAAACTAAGATTTTAAGAGTATACCTCTACACATAGCTTCTCATATTACATGAGTACTCTGGATCAAATGCAGATCTTCAATCTTTTTGCTTCAAGAGAAATACTTTAATCGACTGAACCATCTATCCAACCTTATCCCTTGGTTTTTGAGCTGAGCATTTGTCAACTCTGAGGATATTTGCTGGTTTTGATTCATACCAGTGACCACTCCTGACACTGGCTTTTGAGGAGCATGTAGGCATTATCACAGAGAGTTATCCATCATCACTAAAACTTTTTCAGTAGGTTTGTGATTCCCAACCTCCCTAATGCTGAGAATGTTTAATATACTTCCTCATGTTGTAGTGACTTCCCCAACCATAAAATTATTTCTTTGCCACTTCAAAACTATGATTTTGCCACTGTTATGAATTGTAATATAAGTATCTGATATGCAGGATATCTGATATGTCACCCAAAAGAGATCATGACCCACAGATGGAGAACCACTGCAGTAGATGGCCTCTAAAACGTCTGTGTGAATACTATATTCTAGGGAAGAGTTTCTCATCTCTCATCATCTTTAGTTTGTGTTAGATACTCTAAAATGAATGGTGTATAAAACAAGTCTTATATGTTTGACATATGAATAAGAATGAATTAAAATTCTCATATGCATAATAGAAAGACAGAAGTTAGAGAATCAGCATAGATTAAGGCTAGGGAGGTAGCTCACCATGAGCAGAGGGCACACTAATGTGAGGTCCTGAGTTCAGATTCACAGCACCCAGGTAAATAGCAGAGTGTGTGCATATGTGACTTAACATATGTGACTTGGGAAACAGAGACAAGAGGATGACTGGAGCTTGTAGCCACCAGCTTAGAAAAAAGGAAAAGAGAAGAGAAGAGAAGAGATCTCTAATACCAGGCTCAGTGAGAAACCCCGTCTAAAAGCAATAAGAAGAGAGTAGCAGACTGAGACATATCTAATGACTTACTTTGGCCTCTGTATTTACATGTCGGAGGCATGTGTATCATCCATCCAAACACATGCATTGCAAGTATATGTACAACATTCAAACACACACACACACACAAACAAAACACACATAATTTGAAAAGAGGTATAAGGAACGTCACTGTAGTTTTCCATCAGAATGAAACACAAAGTTACTAGTGTTAGGTGGTTGCCATGAAAAAGAGAAGGACTAACCATACATCACTTCCCATAAGTTTATTTCTCTTGGTCTCAGCTGTTAACACTGAGTGTGTTTATGAGCGAATTCAAAGGTGTAATCACAATCACTGAGAATCAGTGTCTATAGGATATTTTTAAAGATTTGTGTGTGTGTGTATGTGTGTGTGCATATGCATGTATGAAAGAGGAAGAAAGAGAGGGAGGGAAGGAGAGAGAGGGGGAGGGAAGAAAAGAGAGAGAGAGAGAGAGATAGAGAGAGAGAGAGAGAGAGGGGAGAGAATGTTCATTGGGAGTATGTGCATATAGTGCAGGTGACAGCAGAATCCAGAAGAGAAGAGACCATTGGAGCTCCTGGAACTGGAGTTACAGGTGGTTGCAAACTGCCTAAGTAGGTGCTGGGAGTAGAGCTGGGGTCATTTACAAGAGCAATAACTGCTCGTAAACCCTGAGCTATCTCTCCAGTTCCAGTTTCCATGTCATATAAAATTACTTTAATGAAAAGCTGAGATTCATTTCAAACTTTTGTATTGCAGACTTTGCAAAGTGAAGCTTGTACATTTCCAGGCAACAAGGTGAAACATAGTTCTGTTGAAAACTGAGTAGCTCAAAGCATGTGCAGTGTGAGAGGGGTTCAGCTTTGCCTTATTCTGTCAATCTTACCTACCTGCCAACATCTGCACACTGCCCAGTGAGACAGTATTTTCAGTCATTGATATAGAAAGACTCTTTTAATTTAACTACTACATTATGTTTTTTTTTAATATTTTTCTTTTTTAAAGGATATTCTTTTTTATTCACTTATTTATTTTATTTATATTAGTATACTGTGGCTGTCTTCATACATACCAGAAAAGGGCATTGACCCATTGTAGATGGTTGTGAGCCACCATGTGGTTGCTGAGAATTGAATTCAGGACCTCTGGAAGAGCAGTCAGTGCTCTTAACCACTAAGCCCTCTCTCCAGCCCCATTGTGGGATTTTTTTTAATGACTGGTAGAAAAACTATTCTAAATAAACCTGTTATTCTAAATAAACTTTGTTGAAAAACTGTGCACTGTTTGACGGTAAAGGATATTCTGTATAATTTTCTTGTTTCCAATTTTTTCCTTATACATTTAGAACAGCAACTGACAGTTCTTCAGGATAAAAGTATATTTAATTCTTTGTGGTAGCTTCTATTGCAGTGATGGGATGGGCAAATGACATTGTTGTTCCACAGCACCTTTGCAGAGTCCTTTACCCACAGTTAATGCAATGAAGCTTCATTTACACCAAGACAGCATGTATAAAATTCTATTTCCTTCTCTGGTAGAGAAAATAGATTATACTCCCCAAAATATATCTATCCATCCATTTATAATCCATGCACCTTTGAATAATTAAAGAAGTTACTGAAGAGAAAACTGATTCTAATCAGCTTTCAAACTGTGATCATGCCCAGGCTGAATCTTTCCTTTAAGAACGTATTTCTCCTGGAGCATGTATAATTACGAAACTCCTTCTCTGTCTCTACAGGAACTGGGAAGTAACAGCCCTCCACAAAGAAACTGGAAGGGAATTGCCATTGCCCTGCTGGTGATCTTGGTAGTATGCTCACTCATCACAATGTCAGTCATCCTGTTAACACCAGGTAATCCATTTTGGTTCCTCTGTTTGAATGCTGTTATAGTGGATGTGTTCATGGTGTCTTAAGATGGTAGTAGTATGTGATTTCTTTGGGCAGGTTAATACAGGCTGGAGATTTTAAAGGCACAATTAAAACATTTGCCCAATGACACCGCAATATTTGTAGCTTGAATATTATGTGGGCATATAGGGGAAAGCTGGAACATAAAATACATAAATGAGGATACTAAGAGGATTTATGGTCTCCATTACTATTTAAAGATATATTTCTTGGCTTAAAAAATACCTATGTCATGTGACTAATTTTTGAACTTCATAATTTATAGTAATTTTATTAGGAATCACCCCAAACAAGAAATGAATCCATATATCCTTCAAGTAGATAATGCATAAACAAATATGTAATAAAACAGTATTCCACAAAGCAATGAGTAAATGCCCAGTGTATAAAAAATATTCAAAGTAACGGGGATGCAAAAAGCTAAGTGCAAGAAGGCAAACCAAAAATTCTGTGTTATGCATAAGCACTTATATAAATGGCATTTATATGGAATTATCAAAAACAAAGGGCAAAATGGGGCCTGCAACTGTAGTTCAGTTAGAAGAGCACTTCAATAGCATGCATGAGACCTCGGATCCAACACCCAGCACTCTGTAAACAGAGAGTGGTTCTGTAGAGCCATAACCCTTGCAGCTGAGGTTAGATGTGCAAACATTAGAAGTACACAGGTATTTGTGGCTACATAGGCTGATACCAGCTCAAGATCCACAAGACACCAAAGGAACAGACTCTTAGGAGAGAGGCTTAGTTTGAATTTGGTAACAAAGCTGTCCTCAGTGTCCATTGAGTTGTTTCTGTGATCCTTTGGAAATGTGGTAACTGGAGTGATAGTTCCTTTTGGCTTTCATGGGCTGAAGATGAAAACATGCCTTGGGGAACTGTACTTATGTGTATAGTAACCTGATATATGGCCATAGAGAATATGAGAGAGGTAGAGATAATATCACAAGAGAGCAATCAGAACGTGGAGATCTTTTCCCTTTTTCTCCTCTTTCTTTTTTGCTTCTGGTGTCTTGACAACTTAGACAAATGGGGGTGCAGTAAAGGGGAGGCTCCTCAGAGCATGCTGCAGGAGTCAGCTCTCTCCAGGGAATTGTTTTTTATCTCCTATTTCTTCAATTATCTTTGTTTCTTCTTCCCTCCTCTTTGACTCTCTTCCTTGATTTCTCAGTCTCTATAGAGTATAAATAAAAACTATGAACTATTTATTTTTGGTAGTTACCAGTTCAGAAGTCAATATTTTCACAAACATAGTATATTTTAATGAGTATTGCCCCAGTGATAATTTTGGACGGGGTTCTTTACATAGTTTAATACGGGAATTTTCATGGACTGAGTTTGCCCTTGGGCACTACTTTAATCCCTAGGAGTTACACTATGCTTTAGTAGGGGTTAATAAGTGTGGCAGAGACTCCCCACGCTATCTTCGAGAAAGGCACAAAACTAACACACTTCTGTAGCCCACCTGGGTATCCTCTGCAATGTAGAGATACCCCGGTGTGCTTAGTGTTATTCAAATATATTCATTTCTGGAATAGATTTAGGTCCTTAAGTCAATAAACTGACATTGAATGTCTTCTTTCATTTTTCTCCTTGTTAGTGAGGCAAGACCTTTCAATTAAGCCCAGAGCTTACCTTAACAAAGTTGTGACCTGTTACTAAGTGTGTTACATTTAAACACGTGAGCTCCCCCGCCGCCCAGCTTCACCATTATCTAAGCCCTGTGAAGACAATGAACTTATTTCTCATTAAACAAAATGTGATTAACAGGGATTCCATTTCAGAGTCATTTACTCATGTAATTATAGTGACTAATTACACAAATGACAGTTATCAATCACTCCAATGAAAGACTTGGTGAAATATTCCATCTTTATAAAAACATTGACTTCCAAAATATGTAAACTACCAAAAAATAAATAGTTGATATTTTTTATTTATCCTCTGGAGAGATTGAGAAAGGAAAGAAGGGGACCAACCAGGGAGGAAAAAAGGGAGAAAAGTAATTGAAGAACTAAGAGAGAAAACCCAATTTCTTGGAAAGAGCTAGCTCACCCGGCTTGCTCCATGGAGCTTCCCCCTCACAGCCTCACTCATGCATCTGTGGTTTGGTGTAATTGAGCAATGTGATGGCACTAATAAGTGACTGCAGCGTGCCAAGAAGCTCCGCTCCAGGAAGATGAGCTTCTGTTCAGATGGTGTTTCACTTAAACATAAGAATTTGAGCATAATTACAAAAAATGAACCATTTGCTTTTGCTGTCTTGAATGCATGCCTATTCTCCAGATGCAGAAAAAAAAAACCTGGTTCCACAATTTCTGTGCTTCTTTTGAATTAATCCTTTCAATCTGGTCCTACTACTTTCCCTCGATGGGTAATTCAGGTTTTTTTCAAACTAACTTAGTGATTGTTATATATATATATATTACAATCTTATGGAATATATATACCTAAGTGTAGAAATTCTTCCACTCTCAGTCCAAATACTGAATTTCATATGACATTAGCCATACAACTGAAATCAACATTCATTGTTTTAATTTATAATTTTTCAAGTGTGTTCCAGAGGGAGATAACAAAGGGAAATGGCAGATTGGGGGTGGGAGTGAAGAGACAGAGAGAGACAGAGACACAGAGACAAATTTACACAGAGAAACAGAGAGAGAAAAAAAGAAATACAGAAACAGATTAGACACAGAAAGATAGCGAAGTTAACAGACAGAGATGACAGAGAGAGAGAGAGTTGTCAAGGAAACAAACAACAGAGAGAGACAGAAAGAGACAGACAGATAGACATAGGGTTTTCTGGTATATGGTGTGATCTTTTGGTTTTGTAATGATCATAAAAATGACTGTCGCATAATAGTAAGAATAACAGCAGCTATAATAATGGCGACCAGTCTATTGACATACAAATCTAGTTTATACTTACTCTCTTTGTGTCATCTTCACTGTGAAAACAGTCATACTTAGGTTCTCATGAGTGAAAGCAGAGAAGAGATTATCTAGTCTGAGAAATTATTCAGAAGCTGCTTTTCTCAAAATAGCCTCCGAGCCTGTAGGTAAGTGCTGAGGAATGCAAGCCTATACCTAGACGAACACATGTTCATTGTAATTTTGACTTGATTGCAGATTTTATTACAGAAGTAATTTCAGACAGGTGCCTGAGTTGCCAGCTTGTAGGAATCGTCTGTGCCTTGTGAAGAGAGGGCTTAATTGTTTTTGAAGACTGAGTTAACCAATCAAGTATTCCCTTTAATATGTAACATTTATGAAAAGAAAAGTCTTTTTTCCATATTTAATTGAAACGTTAAATACTTAGGTATATTATACAAACTAGCATATGTTTCAGCTTATACTAGATTTAAGAAATAATGGGTTTGCATGTCTTTGATCTCAGCAGTTGGAAGGCAGAGAAAGGCAGATTTCTGTGACTGTGAGGTCAGTCCGGAAGTTGCATGGGGAGTTTCAAAACAGCCAGGACTGTCCTGCATAGACAGAGCCAGTCTTAAAACAAATGGACACACAAAAAACCAAAGAAGAATAAATAAGATGGAGAAGAAAGAGGAAGAGGAGAGGGAGGAGAGAGAGAAGAAGTAGGAGGAGGAGAAAAGGAGGAGAAGAAGATGAAAGAATTTGGGAAGACTTTGATACTGGGCCTTGGAAATCACTGAAGGCAATGAGCATACAGTCAACAATTATCCCCTACAAACATGGTACAAATGCCTTCATGATAGGATGCATAGCAACCATTACAAATACTTTCATGCTTAAAGGTACCCGTCTAATGTGAATAAATTTTCTCTCTAGTCTCAGATTTACATCAAATGTATAGCAGGGGCTAGAAAGATGGGTCATTTGTTAAGGTGCTTTCATTGTAATC
>JANHMN010000009.1:19170773-19199932 GCA_030674055.1 Rhabdomys pumilio
TCCTATAGAAAATTCATCATTCTTTCCTAGGCTGGATTTTCTGCACTATTCAATAAATGTTTAGCAAAGTTCTTTGTTAAAAAGAGATAATAGGTACAGGTCAGGTTCATGCCACAGACAGACCACAGACAGGCCACGGACAGGCCACTGACAGACCACAGACAGGCCACGGACAGGCCACAGACAGGCCACAGACAGACCACAGACAGGCCAAACCACAAAACACTGAGAAATGGAGATATGATGACAGAAATGAAGAACTCAATGCAGACTCATTCTTTTCAATGTAATACAAGAGAACATTGTAATTTCATTTCTTAATGTGATGTCCATGCATTTAGTATTCTCTGACATTATATTTATATGTCGCACAACACCTAGCCTCACTGTGTGTAATACTGACACAAAAATGCTTCCTATTTCTATTTAATGTGACAACAGCCCCCTCCCCCCATAAGCAAACATCATTAGACTTCACAGCAAGGACTTTTATGAAACTAGGCCCCTCAACATTTCATCATGACCTGAGAAGGGGCTCACAAGGCCCTACTCTCCTTTAGGGACTATTGGCAGTTAATAAATGTTGAAGGAGATAGGCCATTTTCTTTAGTGGTGTTAACCACTGGTGAGTTGCCCTCACTATAGTAAATGATCTTCTACTCAGGCTTAACCCAGAAAGAAATGAAATTCAGTGAACACACACAAGCAGTGGATATGAAAGTAGATCCTACGGGGGTAGGAGGAGGATGAAATAGGGGAGAGTCAGGAAAAACGAATAATGTTCATTAGATAATTATGTGACCTAATAGAGGTCTAATGAACCTAATAATAGGTTCATTAGATAATTATGTGACCTCTATTAGGTCACATAATTATCTAATTAAAGTAAAACACCTTCTTAAAATAAAGATATTCAAATATCAAAAATATATTTATCTTTTTTTTAGAAAGGAGAGAAAGACATAAATATGTACATATCCTATGATGACATAAACAACTTGATTATCTTGTGGCAGATGATATGTTATTATTATGCATATTATGCAGAAATCCAAAGTGGGTTGATTGTAGTGACTATTGTTTGCTATCACAAATATAAAGCCTGCTTAGAGTTAGTTAGAACATCATGTTAGATTATGCCACAATTACTTGGCAGCTATAATTTAACAGGTATCATTAAAGCATGTGACCTGTGTCTTAAAATGTCGAAGCAGCAATTATGTTCTCTCATTATGCTTTTATGAGGAGAAAATAATCTTTTACAGATTTTTGAGATTGGCATGACCCACGCATAGAATCAACATCAGACAAGATGCAATCTGTTTGTTTTGTTTTGTTGAATTAGGAAAGGAGATTATGGTATGTTGATAGGAATCATGGAATGCCTTTGCTTGTTTACTTTTCTTGAAACGTCACAGATGAGCACACAAGAATGTCACACTGCTTAGCACCGTTAGCCTGCCAAAGAGAAAATGACAGCACAACAGTTTCCCTTCACTATATTAATTGTTATTTTTAAAGCTTATTTATCTTCTGATGTGCATGTGTGTGCTATGTGTCTCTACGCTTTTGCCCACAGAGGTCAGTAGAGGGCATCAGATCTACTGGATATGGATTTTGAGGCGGTTGAGAGCCACCCAACATGGGTGCCAGGAAGCTAACTGGGCTTCTCTGCAAGAGGAACAAAAACTCTTAACAGTTAAGCCATTCCTCCAGTTCCCACTGCTGCTTGTTAGACATATTCTGATGCATAATAAGCAAAATTAGAATAAGAATAATTGCACTTTTGTATTTGTTCTTTTATTGTATTTTATCTCTTTCTAATTTTCTTACACTGTCCAAAAAGTAACATAATGAAATTTAGTTTGCACAATAATGTGTTTAACTTTGTAAAGGTCAGAAAAAATTCTTTTGTAACACATAATATTTATTGCAGCTTGCCACATACCAGATGCTGTACATGCTTGACACGTACTGTTTTATTTAACCATCCACGGCTAACATGAAGTACACTATTTATTCATATTATGAAGTACTTCCTTGGGTGTTATAAATAATGATAGCTAATATTCAACCAAAGGATTTCATTTTGTAACTTTATTCTTTATTATTGTGTGTATGGAATATCCATATGGGAATGAATATTATATTATGAGTGTTGATGTGGAGAGGACAACCTTTTAGAGTTGACTCTATCCTTTTATCTTTAAATGATTTTGTGGGGATCATAGTCAGCTTGTCAGGTTTATGTAGAAATTACTCAACAAATCCATCTCCCCAACCCTTGATGAGGTAGACAGTCACAGCATCTGGGTTCATCTTTGGGGGAGTACTTAGATCAAACTAACTGAGGTACAAAAACCAATAATGTAGGCAACAGCTTTCCTTGCCCTTGGGGCAAGACTAAATAAAAAGAAAATGAGGTGAGCTTCATCAGCACTTGTCTTCTGCTCCCCCATTGCAGAAAGTGAGCAGCCTCCCAGTGCTCTTTCAACCATGACTTTTCCTATGTGAGATGATCCTCAATAAATATTCTCTTCCTTATGCTGCTTTTGTTAGCTGTCTGATCGCAGCAACAATGAATAGTAACCAATCAATACACGTGCCAGCCTAGTGCTTCACTTTCACATAAGGTCAATAATGAAAAGTTGAAGCAACATCTCAGGCTTTTGGGGTAGACCATGTGTCTCAGGACATATCAAACAAATTGTGATTCATTCGGCCAGTTGGAAGAAGATAGGGGTCAACATATACCACAAAATAAACAAGTTCTGCTTTATCTTGACCCCCCACCCCCTTTTAATGAGTAAAATTTTTGCATAAAAGGAAACATGTAGAGAAATTCACTTGGACACAGGGGAAAAAAAACAGAATTTAGAAGTTGAAAACCGTAACTTAAATTTTTATTTTACATGTCACAATTTTACTAAAAGATATGTGCTTCTGATAAAATCTAAGCACATATTTTCTCTGCCAAACCATATAATATAAAATTGTATATCACCCTATTACTTTATATAGCTTTCCATTCTTTTTTTTTATATTTTTATTGGATATTATGCTTACATTTCAGATTTTATCCCTCACCTCATTCCTCTCACCACCCAGGAACCCCCTATCCTATCCCCCCTCCTGTCTCCACAAGGGAGTGTCCCCACCTAGTTTCTACTCCCCCCTCCCCACCTTCGAATTCCTCCCCGCTCTGTGTTCCACCTTTATGACACCAAGGATCTCCTCTCCCTACCATGCCTGACAAGGCCAAACTCCCCTAAGTATACAGCTGAAGTCATGGGTGCCTCCCTTTCTGCTCCCAGGCTGGTGGTTTAGACACTGGGGAGCTCTGGTTGGTTGGCACTGTTGCTCTCCTCTTGGGGCCACCAACCCTTTCAGCTCCTTCAGTCCTCTAACTTCTCCATTGGGAACCCTTGATCAGATCAATGGGTAGCTGTGAGCATCTGCCTCTTGATATGTTAGACTCTGGCAGATGTCCAAGGAGATAGCTACATCAGGCTCCTGTCTGCATGCACTTCCTGACATCCATATTGGAGTCTATCTTTGGTGACTGGACATGGGACAGATACCAAGGTAGAGTGGTCTCCTGACGGCCCCTTCTTGACTTTCTGTCTCACACTTTGTCACTATATTTGCTCCCTTGAGCATTCTGTCACTCCTTCAAAGTAGGACCGAGGCATCCATTCTTGGTCTTCCTTCTTCATGAGCTTCATGTGGTCTGTAAGTTGAGTCTTTGAAATTCCAAACTTTTGGGCTAACATCCGCTTATCAGTGAGTAAATACCATGTGTGTTCTTTTGTGATTGGGTTACCTCACTGAGGATGATAATTTCTAGTTCCATCCATTTACCTAAGAATTTCTCGAATTCATTATTTTTAATAGCTGAGTAATAGTCCATTGGGTAAATGTACCACAATTTTCATATCCATCCCTCTGTTGAGGGACATCTGGGTTCTTTTCAGCTTCTGTCTATTATAGATAAGGCCGCTATGAACATAGTGGAGCATGTGTCCTTGTTATATGTTGGAGCATATTCTGGGTAAATGCCCAGGAGTAGTACAGCTGGATCCTCAGGTAATTCTATGTCCAATTTTCTGAGGAACCACCAGACTGATTTCCAGAGTGGTTGTACCAGCTTGCAATCCCACCAACAATGGAGGAATGTTCCTCTTTCTCTACATCCTCACCAGCATCTACCATCACTTGAATCTTTGATCTTAGCCATTCTGACTAGTGTGAGGTGGTATCTCAGGGTTGTTTTGATTTGCATTTCCCTGATGACTAAGGATGTTGAGCATTTCTTAAGGTGATTCTCAGCCATTCGAATTTCCTCAGTTGTGAATTCTTTGTTTAGCTCTGTACCCCATTTTTAATAGGATTATTTGGTTGTCTGGTGTCTAAGTTCTTGAGTTCTTTGTATATATTAGATACTAACCCTTTATCGGATCTAGGATTGGTAATGATCTTTTCCCAATCTGTTGGTTGCCGTTTTGTCTTATTAACAATGTCCTTTGCCTTATAGAAGCTTTGCAATTTTATGAGGTCCCATTTGTCCATTCTTGATCTTAGAGCATAAGTCATTGGTGTTCTGTTTAGAAACTTTTCCCCTGTGCCTAAGTTTTCAAGAGTCTTCCCCACCTTCTCTTCTTTAGTTTCAGTGTATCTAGTTTTATGTGAAGGTCATTTATCCACTTGGACTTGAGCTTTGTACAAGGAGATAAGAATGGATTAATTTGCATTCTTCTACATGCTGACCTCCAGTTGAACCAGCACCATTTATTGAAAATGTTGTCCTTTTTCCAATGGATGGTTTTAGCTCCTTTGTCAAAAATCAAGTGACCATAGGTGTATGGATTCATATTTCTGGATCTTCAGTTCTATTCCATTTATCTTCCTGCCTGTCTCTGTACCAATACCATGCAGTTTTTATCACTACTGCTCTGTAGTACAGTTTGAGGTCAGGGATGGTGATTCCCCCTGAAGTTCTTTTATTGTTGAGAATGACTCTCCTTATCCTGGGTTTTTTTGTTATTCCAAATGAATTTGCAAATTGTTCTTTCTATTTCTATGAAGAATTGATTTGGAATTTTGATGGGGTTTGCATTAAAACTGTAGATTGCTTTCGGAAAGATGGTCATTTTTACTAAGTTAATCCTGCCAATCCAGGAGCACAGGGAGACCTTTCCATCTTCTGAGATCTTCGATTTCTTTCTGCAGAGACTTGAAGTTCTTGTCATACAGATCTTTTACTTGCTTGGTTAGATTCACTCTAAGATATTTTATATTATTTGTGACTATTGTGAAGGGTGTCATTTCACTAATTTTTTTCAGCCTGTTTATCTTTTGAGTAGAGGAAGGCTACTGATTTGTTTGAGTTGATTTTATATCCAGCCACTTTGCTGAAGTTGTTTATCAGGTTTAGGAGTTCTCTGGTGGAACTTTTAGGGGCACTTAAGTATACTATCATATCATCTGCAAATAGTGAAATTTTGACTTCTTCTTTTCCAATTTGTATCCCTTTGACTTCCTTTTGTTGTCTAATTGCTCTGGCTAGGGCTTCCAATACTATATTGAATAGGTAGGGTGAGAGTGGACAGCCTTATCTAGTCCCTGATCTTAGTGGGATTGCTTCAAGTTTCTCTTCATTTAGTTTGATGTTGGCTACTGGCTTGCTGTATATTGCTTTTACTATGTTTAGGTATCGGCTTTGAATTACTGATCTTTCCAAGACTTTTAACATGAAGGGATGTTGAATTTTGTCAAATGCTTTCTTGGCATCTAGTGAGATGATCATGTGATTTTTTTCTTTAAGTTTATTTATGTAGTGGATTACATTGATGGATTTCCAAATAGTGAACCATACCTGCATTCCTGAAATAAAGCCTTCTTAATCATGATGGATGATAGTTTTGATGTGTTCTTGGATTTGGTTTGTGAGAATTTTATTGAGTATTTTTGCATCAATATTCATAAGAGAGATTGGTCTGTAGTTTTCTTTCTTCATTGGATCTTTGGGATCTTAGGTATGAGTGTGATTGTAGCTTCATAGAATGAATCGGGTATTGTTCCTTCTGTTTCTATTCTGTGGAATAGTTTGAAGAGAATTGGTATTAGGTCTTTCTTGAAGGTCTGATACAATTCTGCACTAAAACTGTCTGCTCCTGGACTTTTTTTGGTGGGGAGACTTTTAATGACTGCTGCTATTTCTTTAGGGGTTATGGGACTGTTTTGATGGTTTATCTACTCCTTGTTTAACTTTAGTACCTGGTATCTGTCTAGAAAATTGTCCATTTCATCCAGATTATACAATTTTGTTGAGTATAGGCCTTTGTATTAGGATTTGATGATTTTTTTTTAATTTCCTCAGATTCTGTTGTTATGTCTCCCTTTTCAGTTCTGATTTTATTAATTTGAATACTGTCTCTGTGCCCTTTGACCTTTGATTACTCTGGCTAAGGGCTAATCTATCTTGTTGATTTTCTCAAAGAACCAGCTCCTGGTTTTCTTGATATTTTGTATAGTTTTTTCTGTTTCTACTTGGTTGATTTCAGCTCTGAGATTGATTATTTCCTTCTGTCTACTTCTCTTGGTTATATTTGCTTCTTTTTGTTCTAATGCTTTCAGGTATTCTGTCATGTTGTTAGTGTATGCTCTCTCCAGTTTTTTTTGTTTGTTTGGTTTTTTTTGTTTTGTTTTGTTTTTTTTTTTTTTTGTTTTGTTTTTTTAAGCACTTAGAGCTATGAGTTTTCCACTTAGTACTGCTTTCATGGAGTTCCACAAGTTTTGGTATGATGTGCCCTTTTTATTAAATTCTAAAAAGTCTTTAATTTCTTTCTTTACTTCTTCCTTGACCAAGTCATCATTGAGTAGAGCACTGTTCAGTTTCCACCTGTATGTGGGCTTTCCATTGTTTTTGTCATTATTAAAGACCAGCTTTTGTCAATGGTAGTCTGATAGGGTACAAGGGATTATTTCAATCTTTTTATATCTGTTGAGACCCGTTTTGTGGTCAATTATATTGTATATTTTTAAGAAGGTACCATAAGGTGCTGAGAAAAAGGTATATTTTTTTGTTTTAGGATGAAATGTTCTATAGATATCAGTTAAATCCATTTGGTTCATAACTTCTGTTAGTTTCATTGCATCTCGGTTTAGATTTGTTTCCAAGATCTGTCCATTGCTGAGAGTGGAGTATTGAAATCTTCCACTATTATTGTGTGAGGTGCAGTGTATGCTTTGAGCTTTAGTAAAGTTTCTTTTATATTTGTGAATGCCCTTGCATTTGGTGCACAGATGTTCAGAATTGAGAGTTCTTCTTGGTACATTTTTCCTTTGATGAATATGTTTTGTCCTTCCTTATCTTTTTAAATTACTTTTGGTTGAAAATCAATCTTATTTGATATTAGAATTGCTACTCTTGCTTGTTTCTTGGGACCATTTGCTTGGAAGATTGTTTTCCATCCTTTTACTCTGAGGTAGTGTCTGTCTTTGTCACGGAGGAGGTGCATTTCCTGTATGTAGCAAAATTCTGGATCCTGTTTATATATCCAGTCTGATAGTCTATGTCTTTTTTATTGGAGAATTGAGTCCATTGATATTAAGAGATATTAAGGAAAAATGAATGTTGCTTCCTGTTATTTTTGTTATTGGAGGTGGAATTATGTATGTGTAACTATCTTCTTTTGTGGTTGTTGGAAGAATACTTTCTTGATTTTTCTAGGTTGTAGTTCCCCTCCTTGTGTTGGAGTTTTTCATTCATTATCCTTTGAAGTGCTGGATTTGTGGTAAGATATTGTATAAATTTGGTTTTGTCATGGAATATCTTGATTTTTCCATCTATAGTGATTGAGAGTTTTGCTGGTTATAGTAGTCTGGGCTGGCATTTGTGATCTCTTAGGGTCTGTATAATATCAGTCCAGGGTCTTTTGGCTTTTATAGTCTATGGTGAGAAGTCTGGTGTAATTCTTGTAGGTCTGCCTTTATATGTTACTTTGCCTTTTTCCCTTACTGCTTTTAGTATCTTTTCTTTGTTTTGTATATTTAATGTTTTGATTATTATGTGATGGGTGGTATTTCTTTTTTGGGCTACCCTATTTTGGGTTCTTAGGCTTCTTGTATATTTAAAGACATCTCTTTCTTTAGGTTAAAGAAGTTTTCCTCCATAATTTTGTTGAAGGTATTTACTGGCCCTTTAAGTTGGGAGTCTTCACCTTCATCTATACCTATTATTCTTAGGTTTGATCTTCTCATTTTGTCCTGGATTTCCTGGATGTTTTGTGTTAGGAGCTTTTTGCATTTCGCATTTTCTTTGACTGTTGTGTCAATGTTTTGCATGATATCTTCTGCGCATGAGATTCTCTCTTCTATTTCTTGTATTCTGTTGGTGATGCTTGTGTCTATGACTCCTCATCTTTTTCCTAGGTTTTCTATCTCCAAGGTAGTCTCCCGTTGAGATTTCTTTATTGTTTCTACTTCCATTTTTAGATCCTGGATGGTTTTGTATAATTCCTTTACCTGTTTGGTTGTGTTTTCTTGCATTTCTTTAAGAGCTTCTTACTGTTTACTTGTGTTTTCCTCAAATTCTTTAAGAGTGTTGTTCGTGTCCTTTTTAAAGTTCTCTATCATCATCATGAGAAGTGATTTTAATTCTGAATCCTGCTTTTCTGGTGTGACTGTGTGTTCAGGGCTTGCTATGATAGAAGAACTGGGTTCTGGTGATGCCAAGTAACATTGATTTCTGTCACTTACATTCTTATGCTTGCCTTTCGCCATTTGGTTAGCTTTTGTGCTACCTGCACTCACTCGTTCTGACTGGAGCCTGCCTTTCCAGTTATCTTGGTTGTGTCAGAACTTTTTGGGGTCTGGATGTCTTTATCATCCTGAGCTTCAGCTGTTCTGGGTACAGTGGCTCCTCTAGGATATCTCAGAATATGGTGTCTCTAAGATAGTAGGCTAGCTAGTTGTTTGCTGCTCAGAGTGTAGTTGCTCCTTTAGGATGTTCAGGATATGGTGTCTGCTTCTCTGAGTTCATTGGCTCCTCTAGGCTGCCTTGGGATATGGTGTCCCCTTCTCTGAAGTCAGTGGCCTCTCTAGGATGTCTTCTGCAGCTCTGAGGGCAGTGGCCTATATAGAATGTCTCCAGACACGGTTTCCATAGGAGAGCAGACCAGCTGGGTGCCTGCTCCAGCCACCAGGATCCGGGAGAGGGGCGGAAGGGGAATGGAATTCTGTAGGGGCGGGGCTTGGGTGCCAGGTGTGCCTTGGGGTCTCCCTGCTGCCAGTTGTGCCTCTGGGGCATATTGTGGTGGTCCAGTGATCCTACCTGCAGCTCTGAGGGCAGTGGCCTGTCTAGGATATCTTCAGAATCGGTTTCCACAGGGGAGCAGACCAGCTTGGTGTCTGCTCCAGCCACCGGAATCTGGGTGAGGGGTGGAAGGGCTAACTTTCCGTTCTTTCAGTCTTTTCCTCTGAATTATTTTTTATAACTAGAAATGTAAGGGTACAATGTAGCATTGTACCTGAGAAGTCTCCCAATAAATGAGATAATCATATTTAGCTATTTATTCCACTTAAAAAGGTTTTAATATATTCTCTTGTAATGTTTACAGGAGATAATTTAATAAAAAGTTGTTCTTCTGCATAGAAATAGAGGTGATAATTTAATTAATTCACTGTGAATTGTATACTATCAGTCCATATTACAGCATTATTCTATTAGTTTAAAACTAACTTATTGGATTAGATAGATGATATATATATATATATATATATATATATATATACACATATATATATACATATATTATCATATATATATACACATATATGTGTATATATATATATGATAATAGAAGATAGAGATATATGATTGTAGATGAAAGATGACAGATAGACATATAAATAGATGATTGGTAAATTATAGATAAATATATTGATTGAGATACATAGATTATATAATAGAAGGATAATAGTAATAAATGCTGGATGATTAATTACTGATGGATAGTAATTATAGATGATATATCAATAGACAAGTGATAAATCTATTCCCTTACATTAAGAGGTCTTCTTTCCTTATTATGATCTTCCTTTTGCTTTCATGATGTTTTCTCTCTCACACACACACACACACACACACACACACACACACACAAACACACACTTCTATTTGTGAATATGAAATAAAACATGCATGTTTTACATTCTGAATCTGGCTCCTTTCCCTTAGCACAATCTCCCATTCCATCTGCTTTGCTGCAAATATTATAACTTAATTCTTTTTACATATATCTCATAGCCATATAAAATTGTATTATGAATATAAAATTCCATATTTTCTTTATATGCACATCCATGGATGGGTTTATAGACTCATTGCATTTCTTTGCAATTATGAATAATATAGTGATGATAAAGGCAGATGTGGGTTTCTTTGTCATATGTTAGTGTAGAGTGTTTCAGGTACATACTCAGTGATGGTATAGCTGCTTTCTATATTAAGCTTTCTACATTTTTGGTGTTTTATGGAACCTCACAGTGCTTTCCATAGCAGTTTCACCAAGTTTACTTTCTCTCCAACAGTTTGGAGAGAAGTTAAAGAGTAGAAATATGGGTCAGGGACAGACTGTAGAATAGAAGGATAAATATGAATACAGTATAACTACATGTATTTATGATAATGCCATAAAGAACTCCCTTATCAAATGTGCTAATATTTTTAAGTTAAAATTAAAGAATAGCATTTTAAAAGGTATTTCTTAAATATATCTTTGCTCTGGAAACTGACTATTTAAATAGAATGATTTTGATTATTTTTGTTGTTCTGGCATATTCAATTACATTATTTCCTTTTCCTAAATTATTCAGATGTTGTAAATCCCCACCCCATTCAATAAATATCTAGGGAAATGTGAATCTGTAAAAAAGAGACTTGGAGACATTCTTCTTTAAATGAAAACAATGTACTTATATCTATGGATCATAAATTTGTTTCTCTTTCCCAGACACTGAGATAGTATCTATAGCTACAGCTTCCCCTTCTTTTTTCCTGGGGAGGAAGTCTCATCAATAATGATATAACTTTAGGTAGACAAGGTTAATATATTTATTTTCTATGATTCACAATTCAACAGTTGAGAATCCTAATGATTTAGATGACTGTCTCTCTTCCAGTTACAACCTTTATCTTTTGTTTTATGACTCACATTCAGATGACTGCTAGTGGTTGTGGTGATGACGTTTATGTGTGTGTGTGTGTGTGTGTGTGTGTGTGTGTGTGTGTGTGTGTGTGTTCATGTGTGTCTATAGTTAAGCTACATAATCAGACAATATAAAAAATGCAAGCATGCTTTGTATGTAAGCTTCACATACATTTGTATATGTACTATGTGGACATATATGTGTGGGAGTGAATATGTATGGAATCAGAGAAGGGTATCTTGTATTTTATTCCATCATTCTCTACATTATTCAATTGGTACAGGATCTCCAGGTTAAACATACAGCTTGCCAATACAGCTACTGATGTTGTCCAGTTTCTACTGGGGAATATACTCTCTCTGCCTTTTAAGGCTGGAAGGGGAGCATTCAGGACACTCACTTGGCATTTACATGGGTTCTGAAAACCTGAATTCAATTGTCTTAATTTCATGACAAACACTTTAACCACGAAGCAATGCTGCAGCTCCTCTGCCTGTCTTTGCTGTTGTTAATTTCTCAAATATGCCAGTGGTGTACATTTTCTGTTTACTTACTGTTGGACCTCACTGCTTTAACTATACTTTCAAAATTGCTATTATTATTGCATTTGTTACTGTTACTATTGGATTATTGATTTATTTTTCATGTATGAATGAGGACCAGGACCTGCATTGCCTCTAATCACTGCACATTCACTCTAGTACATGAATATCAGCACTCTTACTCAGACATACATACATACACACATCATACACATATGCAGCATCACAATGATATAAAAAGAAAATCACCAGTGAGATGGCTTTCTAGGTATAGTGTTTCTTGTACGTGTATCAGAATCTGACTTCATGTCCCAGAACATACATAAAAGCTAGATGTTGAAGCAAGGATTTATAACCCCGGTGCTATAATGGAGAGACAGGTAGTTTCTGTGGACATTTTTTGCCATCTAGTTTAGCCAAAATGGTGAGCTTCAGGTTGTATGAGGAACTAAAGTGAACAGCAATTGAAGAAGACTTCTCATTTTAGTCTCTGGTCTCTAAATGTGCATGTATACTTGGGTGTACACATACACATCTGTACACACAAGCATGAACACACAAAATAATAATAGTCAGTCATGCCTCAATATAACAGTAAAGAAAAGAAGAAAACACAGTGTCTGTATCAAGTTCTCACTTTTAAAATACATTATAGAAGGAAAGACCATGCATCAAATATATCCTGGTTTAGAAAATCAGTTTAGTTACATGTTTCTATGTAATGTTACATAGAATATCAAAAGGTTTACACATATAATATTGGTGCGGAACTTGGTAACCTCATTTTCCTTCTTCTTTATTTTTAAGAAGAAAGCTATTCTTACAGGCAAGAAAAATGTCAAATAGAAATAGTATCAGAAAAGAAAAGGTTATATTATGAAAGAAAATTCCTAATATAACCTAGATTGCAATTATAATTGTATAATTTCCAGGGCTAACACAATGCCATACAATCATGGTTTAGGAGATTTAAACACATTTTTCTTCTTTTTAGTTTTAACTAAAGTGATAGTGAGTGATTTAAAATTCAACATGCCCCATGCCAAGTAGACTGATGTTTCTTTTTTATCTGGTCTACAGGTTAATATTTGTGTATTTATAACTTGAACTTTTCAAGCTGACAGAGTCTTTCAATAACAGATACCTGGATGAACTCTCGATTTTATTGTGTTTCTTCACCAAGTACTAAGAGTAATTAGACATTGTTTTAGGTGGTGTGATAACATACTTTTTGAAAATATCTTTTACATTCTAAAAGGCTGAAACGTTTTCTGGTCCCACAGCTTAGTTAACCATAACCCTTGAGGTCATTTAAGACTTTGTTCTCTTGCTATGTATCCAGCCTGTCTATTTAACCTACATTTAGAACAACTACGGAGCAAGAAATATTATTTGCCTTGAATTTCTCATGTAGTTAAATTTTACAGTTTATGTTATTGCACAACTTTAATCTTATGTATTCTTCTGTACTTCTGGCTCAGAGCAATATGTGTGTAAGACTGTGTGCTATGGTAATCAATTGTTAAAAATAGCCAGTGAGTTGAAAAATATTTCAAACAACAAATATCTTCTATAAATGTTGAAATCAGCATGGGGCTATAATTTAATAATGGTATGTTTGCAGTACTGTTTGCTCTCTTGGTCAGTTGTGATCAGTCAGAGTCAGTAACTTAATACCTTTAAAATTCTGTTAAAGATTTCTATGCAGTACCTCATTTCTTCCACATGTGATGCTTGCTGTGCTGTTCAATAAATACAGAGCCAAAACCATGTGCTAGAGAGACACAGGCAGTAGGGACAAATACAAAATACAAAAGACACAAAATAAAGATAAGCTAAAAGCTGCAAACTAAAGATTGGAAGCACCAGGAGAGAAATGGAGAATTTACACTTGGTCTCCATCTTGGTCAAGCCCAAGGGGAAATGCTGAGCTTTTCTTCTATGTAATGTGACATATATTGGTGCCTTTGAAATTGTCTTTAACATGTTTGCTCAATGGAGTATTGTAGTAAATATTAGACAATACATAAGTAAGTTTTGGATCCAAAAACATGAAACAAATATGTGCCCCATTTAAAACAATAAAATAATGTGTATTTCTGATATAAAAAATTAAGTCCTTCATAATAGTCCACCTATTTTTTTACCATAATAATGACTGACACTTAATGAAATGAGTCCTCTGCCTTCATTTACAAAAGAATATAAAGCCAAACCCAAGAACAACATTGTTTATAACCTTATACCCAAATGTACCTGTGAGCTTTCTCTTCTATTCCATCTGCATGCACTCTTTGTATGTTTGTTGATTTTTCACACAGGGTCTCACTATGCAGACTAGGTTAGCTTCAAACTCATGGAGATCTAGATCTTCCTTCTGAATACTAGGATTAAAGGTGTGTCTCACCAGATAAAGTTTACCATGTATTCGCATTTCTTAAATATCCAATAATAACTACACAGTTTATTGAGAAAGTAAACGTTTATTTATATTTTTTCTTTTTTACTAGATTTTGAGAATTTTATGCAATGTATTTGGATCATATTTCTCTAATTTCCACAACTGCTTCTAGATCTAATCCCCTTCTCTGCCCAATTTTGTGTCCTCTTTATATAACAATCATGGAGTCTAACATGTGCAACCTATATACTCTTGGATATGTGGCTATCTGCGGCAGCATTATGGATGTACTAGGGCTACGTTATCCCAGCATTTAACAACTGACGCTAGTTCCTCAGCTATTGGTAGGATTCTTGTCGACAACTCTCTCCATGTTGAAACTTTGTTTGGACTGAGTTTGTAAAGGACTTCTATGTACTGTCACAATTACTTTGATTTCTTACGTGGAACTATCCTGTTGTGTCCAGAAGACTGCTTCATAATAGTTATTCATGCCCTTTGGCTCTTACAATCTTTCCTCCCTTCATTGTCATTGATCCCTGAGCTGTGGGAGGAATAAGTATGATACAATGTCTCATTCAGCACTTAGCATTTTAAATCTCACATTCCTAACACCTTGATGAGCTGTGGTTTTCTATGCTAATCACCATCTATTGCAACAAGAAGATTTTGTGATAAAGGTTGAGAGATGTACTAATTTATGACTGTAACAACAGATTATTAAGAGTAAGTTTAATACTTTGTCTGTCTTGTAGAATAATAATTGTAGGTTGTCCACGAGAGTCTTTGGCCCACCTATCTACACTGTCTGAGCCCTAATAGCAGTGCCAGATGTGGGTTTCATCTTGTGAAGCAAGCCACAAACGCAATCAAAGAAATGGGTTGGTTACCTCTGCAACATTTGTGTGACTGTTGTATTAGTAGTCATGTCACACAGACGGGTCATGAATGTACATGGTAGAGTTCAGGGCTAGATTACAGTAGTCATGTCAGACAGACCAGTCATTGGAGTAGATAGCAAAGGTCACAGCTGGATGAGAGTGATGATTATTTTTCTGTTCTAGTACATGCATAACACCCCCCAGCAGTATAAAATCTAACAAATAAAAATGAAGCTTTCATGTCCTTACTCCTTTGTTTGTTTTTTTTTTTTTTCTTTTTATGGTTCATGAGACAATTACATGGTTTCTTCAGTGATAGGAGCTCTTTTATTTTTTAATTTCATATTTATTATTTTTGAGGATTCAATATGTGAGTTCTGCATTTACATCATTTCTACCTATACTGTCCTCCTAGTTTCTTCCCACTGCCTTTCAACTTCAAGATTAATTTTTTAGTTACTGCATATGTATGTATATTCGTATTCAGGCTGAGTTCAGTTAGTGTTGCTCATATGTATATGTGTTTAGTGATGACCACTTGGATTGGTTTACCCATCACAGGGCTTGTCCCTGGTAAAGACTGATTCTTCCTCTTTTAGCATCCATTAACTGCCAGTAGGTCTTCTTATAGGGGACTTAGTTAGATTTTATATATCCATTTTGTGTATCAAGTAATTTTGTAATTGGTCTTGTTTAGGCGAAAATATTGTTAAGATTTCAGGGTGCTACTCCTTGTCACGAAATTCTTGCTCCCCTAGATCTTACAACCTTTCTGCCCCATCTTCCACAGTTCCTGGCCTATGAGACCTGTCTTCAAGCTGTTAGTTAGGGCTATCTCACGGCTATTGGAGAGACTACCAAAACAATATAGGCTACTGTCATTTGTTGTCTCCCAGAGCTTGAAGTTAAGACTCTATTGCTGAATTAACCACACACTTTGAACATAGAAACTGATCTGGAAGCTTTTCCCTTGAGTATTAGATCATGCAAATGACAAGAAAAAAACAAAACTGTCATACCTAGCTATTCTCAAGGATGTAAAAACTTAGATCTTCAGAGCAGCCTAGACCTAAGAACTATCTAATTAGATTTACAGCTTTCCCAATAGTAGGGAATTTATGCACAGTACTGTCAGCCTAGCTATTACTTTTCTTAATCAGCATAATTATGACTGTGTTGGAAATACCTAGCCTTATACTCATAAAGAAATGTAGCTCATACCCCTATTTTAAAAAAATATAGAACTGATCAAATATGCAAAAAAAGTTGATTTGGGGGTACCAGTAACCAGCTAATATATCAACAATACAACCTGTACATCTAAGGCTTAGGAAACAACTATGGAAGAACAATATCATTTTCCCAAAAACATCTAGTTGCCACTCAAAAACATGGGCAATATCCTGTGGTATTTGGGAGTCTATAGGACCTCAGTTGTCAACAAACCCAATAACAATAAGCAACTTTTGCACTGAGTTTTCTCTTTGTTAGCCTGTGGTGTCTAGTTGCAGCATTTATGTCCTGTTATTAGTTAACTGCACCTTATATGTGTGTATTTAAATATTTTCAGAAAATAGATTTTTTTGATTGAGCTCTCAAATTTTAATTTCAGGTGACAGGTTATAAAGGCATAGAAAAATGGGAAGTTTAGGCAAGAATCATTGCTTAAGGTTATCCCACTATCATATCCTCATTGCCTAAGACCATCCCACTATCTTAACAGGCTTCCAGGAAATACCAAAATGTCTTGTCTCTTCTCTTCTCTTCTCTTCTCTTCTCTTCTCTTCTCTTCTCTTCTCTTCTCTTCTCTTCTCTTCTCTTCTCTTCTCTTCTCCTCTCCTCTCCTCTCCTCTTCTCTCTCTCTCTCTCTCTCTTTCTTTCTTTCTTTCTTTCTTTCTTTCTTTTGTATATCTCAAATGTTTTTATTGGATATTTTATTTACATTTTAGATGCAATCCCCTTTCCCCATTTCCCCACCACCCAAAACCCCCCTATTCTATCCCCCCTCCTCCTGTTTCTATGAGGATATGCCCCCACCCACACTCCCACACCCTCTCAATCCATGATTTCCCCTATACTGGGGCAACCAGCCTTCACTGGACCAAGGACTTCCTCACCCACCTTTGAATAGATTTCTTATGACTTTAAGAAATGTTGTAGTATTGGTCATCGTTCATCATCTCCCTCCTCTTCTCTGCCCTCGAACTGCACATATTTGTTCCACTGTGTCTCCATTCCATGCCATTGTACTCTATCTCGCTTCCCTTGAAAGCCCATCCATCACTGTCAGTAGTTAATATCCTAATCTCTATGCATATTCCAAACACAGCACACATACCAGAGGATTCACAGCTAACATCCACAAAAGTGAAACCACAGATGCCCTCTAGCTTTCTGGACCTGGTTACCAACTCCATCCATTTACCTGTAAATTTCATGATTTAATGTTTTATACTGCTTAACAACAATCCACTGTGTAAATACACCATACTTTCATTATCTATTCATTAGCTCATGGACATCTAAACTGCTTCTCTTTTTTTGGTTGTGATAAATAGAAAAGAAACATGGCTGAGTAGGTATCTCTGAAGTAAGATGTAGAGTCCTTTAAGTATGTGCCCAAGAGTAGTATTTCTGGATCTTGTGGTTGATCAATTTTTAGCATTTTGAGGAAACTCCAGACTGATTTACATAATGGTATTTCTACTTACACTTCTACCAGCAGTGAAGAATGTTCCTTTCACTCATATCAGCACTAGCATTTGTTGTCATTGTGTGGTCTTTTTGTATTGTTTGTTTATTTTTGTTTTGGCTCAGTTTTGTTTTGTTTTTGATTTCTTTTGTCTTTGCTGCTGTTGTTTTCTTAGTCATTCTGATTGAGGTGAGATAAAACTATAGAATATTTTAATTGCAACTGTCCTGATGGGTAACAGTATGAAACATTAAATAAACTCTTAATTGCATGTATTTCATCTTTTCAGAGTAATCTGCGTAATTCTATGTTCCACTTTTAAATTGAGTGGTATATTTGTTTATTTATGTGCATTATCCACAGGTGAGGGTTGGGCTATGTATCCTGGTGCATATGTGAATGTTGAAAACATCATTGTGAGGTGAATTTGCTCCTTCTACCTTCACATGAGATTCAGAAACAGAACTTAGATCACCGGGTTTCTACAGCAATGAACATTACCTGACTACCTACCTTACTGGTCCTATTCATTTTCTAATAAAGTAGATAAGAGTAAAGACATTTTGCAGGGATACCAAGGTGGCTCATGAGGTAAAATCACCTGCTGCCAAATCTGATGGCCTTGCAATTGTTCTTTGCCCCCCAACCATGCACTATAGCATGTACAACATACCCATGCATGTACATATTTATGCACATGAAAATGAATTAAATTGTAATAAAAATTAAGAAAACAATTTGCGATCCAAAATTATTTCTAGTTCTGCAACTTTAGGAAGCAATTATTCTGCAATGTAGTGTTTCATTCAATATTGAGAGAATATATTGCAATAAAAACATAAAATGGAAATTAGTATTTTACCTGTCAAACACAAAATCAGCTGAGTTTGATTGGCCAATTAGAAGATATACAAATACCATGTACTCTTTAAATTTTGAAATCTAAATTTTACTCTTATGCTATGTGCTCTGCTTTTTCAGCCAGTTTTATGAAGAGAGTAGAAACAGGGAGCTCTTTTAGGTCATTTGAGAATGACACACAGGGTTTGGCTTAGTAGATGAAGGTCCCTTTCACTAGAGATGTCATAAAATCCTCATGGTCAAAAGAGAAAACTGACTTTCCTGAGATATCCTCGGACTTTCATATGAGTGGCATGGCACCCTTCCACTACTAAATAAATTGAAATTTCAAGGACAATAATTCTTTAAACAAAGCACGTTACTGGAGTGCCCTGTATCAATATCAACCATTGGTAATGAAGGCAGTCATAAAGAAAACATAGTGTTTAAAGTACAACACAAGTCAATACAGTCACAGCTAACTGGAAGGTAGATGGAGGGCCAATCCCCTGCATAGAAAGCAGATTGACTTTCTTCTCCTCATTAGGGGTTGGGAGGGCAGGGGCAGGATACTGAATTACTTGATTAGATTTTTCCTTTTATTCATGTTTTAACAGGAAATTATTTCAAATGGGTTTTTAAATTAAAAGAAATATTTCTGAACCTCTGATATCAAGAATAAGCCAGATAAAAAGTAACACAATTATTCCCTGTGAAGAGAACTGCAGAACTCAATGTCTATCAATTAGGTTTTTGCCTGTTCAATATTGAAGGATGTAACTTTTCTCTTCTAAGATTATGCAGCAACTCATTTCCAAAGGCCATTAAAGAATAAGATTGGATTTTTTGGGAGGAAGAACAGAAATGCCAATAATACTCCATGATCTTAAATGACAGACTAAAGCCCAGAAAGAACATGAAGTGAATTTTTCAATTTTTTTCCAGTACTGAATTCCCATTGTAAAAGAGGAACAATTTAGCTGCTTCTATACCTTGTATCTATTTCATGGTTTTGAATCCTTTTCATAGTTCTGCAATAATGTTTTTGTTATTATTAATTATTATTATTCATTTTTCTGGCATTTTGTAGTATTCATAACCACAACAGTCTTACAGGGTTAGACAACATTCATCACATTAATATCAATGATTATCCTGTGATAGGCTTTTAGACTTACAAGCACATATAAACATAGCAAATAAGTGAGCTATTTTGTTAGTTTAGAACAACCTGAGTCTTAAGGAGTGTCCTGCCTAGATGTAAAGCTTTCTGTGGTCATTTGAATATCCATGGACCCCAGAAACTCATGTGGTTGAATGCTTGGCCCATAGTGAGTAGCACTATTAGGAGGTATGGCTTTGTTGGAGGAAGTATGTCACTGTGAGAGTGGTCTTTGAGGTCTCTTATACTCAAGTTACATAAAGTGTGGCACACTGTCTTCTGATGCCTATGAATCAAGACGTAGAACTCTCTTCTCCTTTTTTGCCAACATGTCTGCATGCTGCCAAGCTTCCCTCCATGATGATAATGAACTAAACCTGTGAAACTCTAAACCAGTCGCAATCAAATGGTTTCCTTTATAAGAGTTACAATGGTCATGGGGTTTCTTCACAGCCAAAGAACTGCAACTAAGATACTTTCCATTTGGAGGATAATGTTATACAACCAGTGTCCAGATTGGAAGGACCTGGGGAGAGAGGAAAGGCAGATGGAAGAACAGAGGAATAGAAGAATGAAGAGGTATGGAAGGGGGAGAGAAGAGAGGAGCGAGGGGCTCAGATGGTGGAGGAGACAGAGAGAATAGAGGCTGGGGGCAGAACATAGTCCTAATGGGAGCCCCTGAAGATCTACTCCCTTCATCTCTGCCCTGCTTTCTAAGGTTTTGCTGCCCTGATTGCTCACCTATCAGTAGCAGTCAATGAGTGCACTGGGGAATTCGAATCCTCACCATCCAATCAAAATACTTGGGAAAAATCAAATTCAGAATAAAGAAAGATTTATTTTTTATCACATATTTAGAAGCTTATAAATGGAGATTCATGGTTTTCTTTTCTATAGTATTGCAAGACAAGACATAGTAAGTGTGGTTGTGAGGTAGGTGCCCGGAGTTGCAGATCACCTTATGGCAGTGGTGTGTGGCTTTTTCTAGGGAAGCATGAACAAGCATCCAGTGCCTGTATATATGGAGCTAAGGACAGATCAAAGTGGAAATTCTTTAAGTATACTAGAGTTACAGAAGAATGAGTGGTTTCTTATAGGAACATGGGTGGCAAGGCAGTGACATCTACAGAGCCACTCTAGCATGTGGGTTGACTCACAAATGCTCCATCCCTGGAACTCCATCAACATGTTGTAAGCAGTTTTATAGATTAGAGTATCTTCTTCCCAGCAGTTTGTATGGCTCATTCCCAATTTTACTTGAGTTGTTTATCTCCAAATTTTGAAGATCCATTCCCAGATGTCAAAATTTCAGTTTGGAACTTTCTGAGTCTCAATGAACCCTGATCCAGGAAGGAAAGTTTTCAAGTTGAACGGTAATGCTACAGAACCAATAAATAGAGAGGAAGGAGATAAAAGGAAAGGCAGAAGAGTGTAAGAATGAAGATAGAGGGAGGAAGAACAGGGGATAAAGGCAGTGCATGGTGGTTAGAAAAAGGGGAATGGGGAGAGGAGTGGACAGTAAAAGAAGGGGAGAGTGGAAAGGATGAGAGACAGATGAAAGGAGAAGGGATGGGGAAGAATGAGAAAAAGAGAGAAGAAAGGAGGGAACAAGGGTGTGAGGGGAGGATGGGTTAGGATATGGTTCCATAGAGAACCACTGGAGACCTGTACCCTTAAACTTAGCGCTACCTTCCAGTTTCCTTCTCCCTTGTTTGACCACATATCATACTACAAGGCCAGCACCAGGTGAATTCACGGGTAAAGCAGGAGTCCTCATGACCCAGTGATTTCTCCAAATCTCCTCTGACCCCTTCTGTGTGGGATTTCAGTCTTCCAACATATGAACATTTAGGGCATATTTTTAATCTAGCCATACATACAATATACTTTTTATTTAAGTACTAAATAATTCCAAAAAATTATATTTAAACACACACCCTAAGATAATCCCAATAAGTATTAGGTATTTAATTTTAGAGAAAATTCTTCTGATATTAGGAGTAATCAAAAGTCCCTCAATGAAAGTTATTAAGCAAGAAACTACATGCCATAGAGATATAGAATCTAATAACAGTTTGGTTGTGAGCCACTTTGCAGTGTTCACTTGGAGTGACTGAGGTACTTGAATGGTATCCAAGATTCTCTGCTGTAAATTAGCTTTGGGGTTAAACTAGCAGAACAATTATTAAAATATAAGAAATACTATGAATTTTCAAGGCATCTCTCCTCATATCTGACTGTGACATAAGTTCATGAGGAATTAGGTTTTAATATGTGTTTATACATGTTTCCTAATTCCTTTTTGAAAACATTATTCATTTGTGCATTTGCATGCAAACGTATGTGAGTGTGTGCATGTATATTGTTAGAAACAAAGAAAAATCTTGATTTTTATACAAAAGAACATATGGAGAAATGAAAGTAGTCTAGGGAGGCATTTCCTTTTGTAAAAGGATATGCAAAAGACCAGTAAGACAAATAAACAAACAACCAAACAAAGCAATGTGAGACAAAATATCTACAAAAATATCTTTGAATTTGTTTTTTGCTGGCCAACTAGTGGTGGGTATGGGTTTACTCTGAAGAGTGATTTGTTTGCCCAATAAAACTGCACTGGAGAAATGTTATTGTTTCCTTACAAAGTTCCAATTTAAAAGAGCTTCTTGATTAGGGATAGAAACCCATGTCTACTTTCCCAACTCATCACTGAAAGATTCTCTGGCTTGAACCTGTGCTGGCCTAGTGCATGCTGTCATAGTCTCTGTGACTTACATATGTATTTGTTCTTCTGTGTTATCCATTTGGATGACATCCTCTGGAAATAAAATCTTTCTGCCTTTTTTCCTCATAAATTCCTAAGCTCTGAGGGGGAAGGGTTTGATGAACATAACACATTCAGGACTGAACACTCCCTACATTCAGGCAGGGAGCCTCTTCACTCCCTGCACATTGTCTGATCGTACAGCTCTTCTCTAATGATGGCTGAGCCAGGCACTGATCGAGAAGTGTAGCAGAATTTTGTTTTGAGTCACTTTCTCGTTATGTTCTGTAGCCTACCAATAGTATTAACTCGAAATTGTTATTATTTTACTTGACATATATTCTTTGTACTTGGTGCTGACATTTGTGTAAATACATGATGTACTTTAAACATATCTTCTCTTAGACACTTGTTTCTCTTCCTTCCCTCTCACACTCATATTTTTTGTTCCAACAACTTTTTTCATTTCAGGTTCATGCACACAGGATCTTAAATATCTATGTAAAATTCAGCCTGTATGTTTAAGAGAAAGCTAGTGACCTTGACTTTCTAAGACTTGCCCAATATGCTTAATATAATCATCTATGGAGAACACTAGTTGTCAAAAGTTGAGTGGGTAAAGTTAGCAAGAAGAAGGTATAGTTTCCACAAGTCCCTATTCTAGAGTGTCTTCTGTATCTTAACTGGTATGGGTGTTGTTATTGATTTTATAAAACTAAACACACATGGTAATGTATACAAATAAACATAAGGAAATCAACAAGGGGCATAGGAATTACTCTATGAAGTTCTAGGCTCTCATTCAGCAAAATGGTATTTTCCACAGAGAGGAGCTGACTGAAGGGTGTGTAGAACAACTATATATTACTTTTCTACTAGAATTGCATATAAACACACAATTTCATAAAAACAGACAACAGATTGTTGTTGTAAACAACGGATTGTTAAAACTAGTAAAAGTAGAATACAAAAATCTATAATTTTACTGAAAGTGCAAAAATAAAAGCTTGTTATCATCAATTTTTATTAATATTATCTTTATTCTCCAGAATTTCATACATATATGTTGAAGGTAATATATAAAATGGCAGCACCCGACTGGCTTGTTCTTAAGCAGCTGCCATGTTCCTGACTAGATAAGGCCTGAGGCCAAGAGTGATGGCATCCTCCTGTCATTGCTCAGCTCAGACTGCTGCTCAGGCCAGCCAGAAGCACCAGTCCTGGTACCCAGGAACACCATCATGGTGGCTAGATCAGCCAGTCCACCAGGCTGTCCAAAATGCTTGGCTGAGCCCAGATAATACCCACCATCCCATGGTACCCTGTAGAATGAAGACTCTTAATACTTAATGGTTACCCAATTGGTACATATATTTGGTAATGCTCAATTAACAAGATGACCACACAATTAGAATTGTTACCCAATACCTAACCTTAGATAAAATTTGTTAACCAGGACTGTTCTTGATGCATCTGTAGGTCTCCATGGCTGCTACATCTCTCCTCTCTCTTTACCTACCTCCTCCTTTTCCTTCTCCTCTTCCTCCCAAATTAGCTAATACCAAATTATAGAGTTTTATTGTAAAATGTGGGGGAGGGGGATAGCCTGCTACACATATATGCAATTTTTGAAAAATTGTGTTATTGTATATATAGTCACTAACCTTATATATAATAATCAGTTGCATTGTGAGAATTCTGTTCTCAATAATATCAAGTTATTAGCATTAATTCCAATGTGAAGTTAAATGAACTACATGATAAATTGAAAATGGAATATTTAGAATGTAATTAAATGTGAGAGTAGTTAATTCTCCCTAGTGTCACTGAAAATATTGAAAAGTTTTCAGATGGTGTGTGTGTGTGTATGTGTATGTGTGGAGAGAGAGAGAGAGACAGAGAGAGAGAGACAGAGAGAGAGACAGAGAGAGAGAGAGAGAGACAGAGAGAGACAGAGACAGAGAGAGAGACAGAGAGATTAAAGATTCCTAGCTGAAAGAGATTCAGTGTGGTGTGTTCCATAGTGTAAGAAGACATGTTTAAAGGTTTGAGAGATGGACCAGCAATTAAGTATGCTTGCTGATTTTCCAGAGAACCCAAGTTCATGTCTTAGCAACCACTTGTAATCCTACCTCCAGCTGTTCAGACATCTTCCTCTGCCCTCTGTGGAAACCTGCACTCATGTACTCACTCATACATGAATAGAAACAGCAATAAATTTAAAGAAGAAAAAGATATACTTGACAATTACAAACATTTGTTTTGAATTGTTTCGAATATTTCAATAGATATTTGTACCTAAGATCACTTGAAGTGGTATACTTTCCTTGGAAAAGTATACTTCTGCACATGTATATATTATGCATATATTCACGTATACATATTCATCAAACTAAAAGTTATTCTGGAAAAGCAGTAACTGCTGAGCTCTGTGCTACCTTTCTAGTCTCCAAGAAAGTTTAAATTTTGACCTTTCTCATTGCTCTGTAAATAATTGGAATGTCTTTGTCTACCATTTTTCACATCTCCACATAAGCATATCTGGTCTAAAGTAGAATTCAGATAATCCTCCTATTTCTTAAATACTATCTTGGTATTCATAGTGTTAGTTAATGGGTTTACTGGATTAAATTTGAAATGAGTGACTGCTGTAGACACTGGAGAGAAGCCACAGTAAGCCCCTGGTATAGTGAGTGTTGAACTTTTAAAAGATAAAACCACCTGAGATTAGAACATGTCTTTGACATTTTGTTTTCAGTCAGAGGGAAGGTCATAGCTAAAAGGTCACGAAGAAGAATTCACTCAGCAAATAAACAATGCTATTATTTTGCAAGAAAGTGACAAATTGCTCTCTAAAACCCGTTGAATATAAAGGGGTATTACAAACATCATTTTAAACTTACCTGTAGCCTTCTATTTCTAGGTTTTGAAATGTAAAAAGAAAATAAAATCTTGCTCATCTTCCAGTGGTTAAGGTGTGATACTTGTTTTCTTAGCAATTTCCACTTTGAACTTGGCATTCAAGTCTCAGATTTGCTCAGCATTTTCTAGGTAGTAATTGTGTGGTACAATTTTGTATTCATTTTATTTATCTGAATTGCCTCAGATTAGAATGTTCTCTCTTTCCTGTGAGGATTCTTACCTATTATATACTTAGCTTTTTACAAAAAAAAATGTAAATTTACTATTAAATAGTGTGACAATTGAATACTTGCTTATAATTAAACATCAAAATATCGGTCTTTTTGAATAGTGCAAACCAGTAGTTCTTGGTCATTTTTATATACTGTATATTAAATATACCTTGGGATAGATGTATTAAATTTATGTAAAACATTCCATATTAAACCTTATACTTAATTTTAAAATGTTGAGGACAAATGTGGTAATGTACTACTTCTACAATGTTTATACTTTGGAGTTGATTGTAAGATGATTAGAACAGTCTGTATTTCATAAGACACTTGTTTAAAACTAAATAAAAGGCTGTGAAACATTCTTTCAATGTCAAAATCTATTTCAAATGCTCACTTCAAATTGATGTCTTGCTAGCATATATTTTGAGGCAAAACATTTTAAATTTTATGACCCAGTCTTTAAGAAAAACAATACAAAAAGTTCCTGACTTTGTATTTATTTTCTTTTCAGATGAGCTAACAAATTCTTCAGAAACAAGACTGTCACTAGAGGAACTGTTGGGGAAAGGATTTGGACTTCATAATCCAGAAGCTCGGTGGATCAATGGTAGGTGTAGAACTCTTCATGTATCTTGTTTGTTTGGAGTTATTTTTAACTATCATAGAAAGAAATGATGCTTGAAGTGAATGTGCTGATGTACCTCATCCTAGAGAGAATAAATTTCTCAACAATATGTTAATATAGCTATAGCTATTTTCTATAAATAAAACTGACTGTGATGTATCTATTCTTTGCTTGATCTTTTTTTTCCTTTCTGTGCCAGAAATGAAACAGCTTCAGCTTTCCTTAAACCAATGTTTGACATTTAAACTAAAAATAAAACAAAACTATTGTGTGTAGTAACTTGAGCTTTTGTTTGTTTTAATAAAAGCTAATAAGAAAAGTTACTAACTAAACTAACCAGAGAAAATGTGTTTGTGAGAATAATTACAAATCTCATTTTTCTTAAAATTTTGAGTATATAACTTGTTTGAGAGTGTGCTAACCATGCCAGGTGGAAAGCAGCTAATTGTTGATATCTAATTTTGATATTTAATTATTAATATTATTTAGATGTAATATTTTATTTACACTAGAAGATAATTTGTATAATAGACCAAAAGTTTTGCCTTTTGATGAGATGAAGACAATTGTATTTGTGCTCCATTTCCTCTTCAATTTTCTAAAATAACCCTTCAGAATGACTATTTTAACTATGTAGAAATATGTCAATTGAGATGTATAGACTTTTTTGGTCTCATTAGTTTTGATGTATGATGTTTTAATTTGTAAGTTTTTTATAATAAAGTCTTTTTTCCCTGTTTATTTCAAGACAAGAAATCTCTGTGTAGCTCTGGCTGTTCTGAAAGTCAATCAATACACCAGAGTGGCCTAGATTCAAAGATCAACCCTCCTCTGTCTCTTAAGTGCTAGGATTAAAGGCATATGCTACCACTACCCAGCCAAACAAAGTATTAATAATAAGAAATTAACCCTTAATTTCTGGAGCTATTAAAAGAATATACCTTTACTCATGAGGACAAAGGACAAATCAAACTTATTTAATTGACCTCAAAATACTTTCTAGAAATAAACAAGAACATGGATGAGAACATGGATGTATTTTTCAGTGAATGCTATTTTTTTTACAATTTTTTAAATTTTTATTTTATTTATATGAGTACACTGTAGCTGTCAGACACACCAGAAGAGGTGGCATCAGATCCCGTTAAAGATGGTTGTGAGGGCTGGAGAAATGGCTCAGTGGTTAAGAGCACTGACTGCTCTTCCAGAGGTCCTGAGTTCAATTCCCAGCAACCACATGGTGGCTCACAACCATCTCTAATGGAATCTGATGCCCTCTTCTGGTGTCTCTGAAGACAGCTGCAGTGCACACACATACATTAAATAAACAAATCTTTAAAAAAAAAAAAAAGATGGTTGTGAGGCCATGCAGTGGTGGCGCACGCCTTTAATCCCAGCACTTAGGAAGCAGAGGCAGGTGGATTTCTGAGTTTGAGCCAAGCCTGGTCTACAGAGTGAGTTTCAGGACAGTCAAGGCTATACAGAGAAACCCTGTCTCGAAAAAATAAAAAATAAACCAAAAGCAAAAACAAAAACAAAATAAAAGATGGTTGTGAGCTACCAAATGGTTGCTGGGAATTGAACTCAGGACCTCTGGAAAAGCAATCAGTGCTCTTAACTAATGATCCATCTCTTGAGCCCATGAATGCCTTTGACATTTATTGCCACTTTTCTAAATATATCAGTTAATATTTGTTGAAATGCAACTTGTGTATTTGTATTATAGGTAGAAATCTTTTCAAAGCTGAAATTTTCTTAATGCATTTCTGTATTTTCCTTTGGAATTTTTCATAAATTTGAGACCAGCTCTCAAAAGAATTTTACTTTTTCTTTATGATTACTTAAATTGTATAGTTTTTTCACAAATAAATATTTTGTTTTTTTAAACGGTTAGTAAAAATAATATTATCAAGGACTGTCCTGATGCATAGGTCTCTCACTGTTCATTATGCCCAGGATGTAATTGCAGTTCTATAAATTGTCCATATAATTGCAAACAAATATTTCACCAAGTTAGCTGATAAAAGGGATGATTCCAGAATGCTTTAAATATTAATGACATTGAAAATTACTAGACTCAAAATTATGACTTCTCTCTTTCAGTAAACATGGTTTTGAACAAAATGCAGACATTTCTGTAGTGAGACTTTAGAATGGAAGAAACAAAGCATAGCTTTCAACCCCGAGTCTCAGACTAGCTTGTACTGTTTAAAGACACGTTTTACTTCTGTGTCCAACTGACACTATGGTATACAAACACCTAAGGAATGAACTGACATCCCAGCAGAGAACTGCATGTTAGGCTAAAATACACATAATATTGTGGACACAAATTTTGCTTTCATAATTCTCAAAGGTTGAAGATCAAATATTTGATGTTAACTGTTTTTTTTTTCAATTTCTTTAACCATCTCTGGTGAAATTTACCTTGAGATGGTACGTGGGGGCAACAATGCAAGGATACTACAACTATGAAATTCTAATCCATTAGAGACATAGTGTTTATAAAAAGGATTTGGTATCAAAGCAATACTTGAAACTGGAATACACAGAATCTAGGCTCTGAAAGCAGGCAGTCTGTGTAAATACCACTGAAGGTGTTTCCTTATTCCCTGTAGTTTGTAGACAATGATTGTTTCCAGAGAAGTAGTGTTACTGGAGTTATTATGATCAGATCCTGGGTCCTGACATTTCCCTATAAGCCAGGTTCAGTTACCCAGTCTTAATAATCTGATTAAACAACTACTAACAGTAAAAGGAGAGAATGAGTGAGTGAGAGAGAGAGAGAGAGAGAGAGAGAGAGAGAGAGAGAGAGATATTTATGCAGCAATGTGGTAACACTGGCAAGAGGAACTAAGGAATCTGGAATTGTGCTCCTCCTAAGCTTGTCTTTAGGTGCACATCTGG
>JANHMN010000009.1:19208482-19223482 GCA_030674055.1 Rhabdomys pumilio
TCTCTCTCTCTCTCTCTCTCTCTCTCTCTCTCTCTCTCTCTCTCTCTGTGTGTGTGTGTGTGTGTGTGTGTGTGCTTGTGCGTGTGTGTGTGTGTGTGTGTGTGTTTATGCTTTAGACTACTGTTATTAGATTCTCTGGGGCCAGAGTTACAAATTGTTGAATTTCATCCTATGCGGTGTGTATTTGGGAAGATTATTCTGGTCCCCAATTATAGCATATGGATTTAACCAGCTCCCAAGAGTAATTTTTTTAAATGAGTACTCATGACATAACACCTCTAGAAACCTAATCATATTTTTATGACTTACATGTTAGTTATCACTGTTTCCAAAGAGAGATGATTGTTTCAGAAAGTGTAGGAAGTCCAACATGGGAGATTTTAGCTATGCTATCACCTTGTACAACTTTTCATAAAAGGATTTGTCATACTTTTGCTCTGAGCTTTTTTATTCTATGTTAAGGTGGAAAGAATAATATAAGTGAGCTCACATGTATGTATCTATCAAGTGTTTATGAATGATTTCTAATATTTCATGAAACACGTTTCATGCAAGGCCATCAATATGAGTTCAATTAAAAAGCTGGTACAGATGAAAAATTAACAGGAAGAGTGAGAAGAAATTGCAAAGTTATTGCAGTTGTGCTAAACGAAGGGGTTCTCTGCCATTTGCTTTTTAGGTACTTCATCAAGAGGAGTAGTTGCAGGACTGCAGCATCCACATGTTTTTAAAGACATGTGAGATCAGGCGGAGGGCTACTTTAGAAGAGGAAGGGAACCCATCTTGGAAACTCAGGGCTGGGAAGGGTAATGTTTGTGATCATGACAGTGTGTTAGGTGAATATATGAAAATCTCATTATGAAGTCCATTATTTTATATCATTATCATAGGCTAATACAAGGAAATTAATTAAATGTTAATGATGTGGGTCCAGGAAACCAAAGTTGAGTCCTCTACAAAGCCGTTTGTGCTCTTCAATGGCGAGTCATCTCTGCTACATGAACTGAGGCACTTTTTTCATGTCATATTTTCCAGTTTTAGATTAGATTATGATAGAAAGGAAGGATTTCTCAATCCCAGCAACAGCTAGAAACATTAGCTGATTCTCTAATGGTGGTGTCTTAATGAAATTATTTATTTATATGTTTGTTTATATATATGTGTGTTCTATATACCTGTTTGTGTCTCTATATGTATATGAGTAGAGGAAAATGTCTACGAACTTGTGTATTGAGGCCAAAGGGCAATATCAGGTGTCTCCCTCAGTCATTCGCCACTGTATTTTATAAGACTTCATCTCTCTCTGAACATGGAGCTTACCAATTCAGGTTGACTGACTAGCCACCAAACCCCATGTATCCTCCTGTTAGCATCTTCAGCACTGGAATTGCAATCATGTGCAGACATTTTCAGATTTTACACTGGAGCTTGACTTCCAAATTCAGGCCCTTTTGAGACATGGCTTTACTTATTGAGATATACACTTTCATATATATCTTATATGTAATTGTAAGAAGTGAGCTCCCCATCCAACTTGAGTTTGCCATTTCGTCTCCATATTTACAAAAAGGAGTTGCGTTCAACTATCAGTTTAGTTGTGCTTTGGCTTAGGAAGACAACAAAGAACTTATAGACTGTTCCACTTATCCATGAACGAGGGAGGGAGGCAGAAATCAAAATACCATAAACACACCTCTGATCGGAGACAGCTCTTGGCTCTCATTGCTTTAACTAGACACAGGCGATGTTAATAAATCATTTAAAACTGATCTCCTTTCCTACTTCTAATCTGTAACACCTAGCCATAGGCAGGGTGCTGTCAATACCCATGTCAGTTTAATGAGCTGGAACACTCATTACAAGAGCTGTGTACCCAAGCCATTAACATCTCGCCACTGCTGTGTCCTTACCAATAGCATTTCAAAGCAGGTCCTTTGAACATATCTGTTCTCTGCTGATACTCCATTTGCACACTAAAATGTACCAATTCATTACTTACACATGCACCTGTCCTTTAGGACAGGTTTCCTTGATTTCTGCCATTTATAGCCCTGCTAATCCTTTGTCTTCTGTGCCTCCATGTTGTGATAAAATAACTTTGCTTTGTGGTGGTCTCCTCAGCTTTTAAGTCACCCCAAGATCTGATCCTGTTACAGCTAAAGGATACACTCATGAGGCAATAGCAATATAGAGACTTGATTGAGACCTTTAAGAAGTCAGTTCAAGGGGCATGGTCCACCCTTGCTGAGACTGAGTAGGACCACATCTTAAGCACAGAGTGGGGCCACATCTTAGGCATTTCAGCTCTGTTGCTTTTTAAGGGCAGGCATCTTTCTGGTGTAGGGAGCAAGCAAGCCTGTCTGAGGGGAAGTCTCAGAGCTTCAGAAGCCAGTAACAATTTTCAGTAGAGTACTCACTCTCTGTATGATTGTTGGTTGTCTTTTCAACATTTTGAAAAAGATTTCAAACAATCTTTTCTACAAGATTGAGAAGATAATATTTTTTTAGCCTCACTTCTAAAAATGATTTTTTCCATTAGTTTTGCCCAAAGTACCTACAAAGCTTCCAATGAATCTTTCCCTGTTTCCCTTCTCTATCCATTATAATGTGTCCCATCTAATGCACCACTTTTTACCAGCTGGCATCCTCTGAGAGCATCTAAGATTTCCCTTGCATTGTTTACTTACTCTGGTATTGGTCCTAACTTCAACCCCAAATATCTTCCACACTACTACTGAAGTATTGGTTCCCTGAATAATTTCACTATTTTTGTCCTTTTCCTTTTATTTCAAATTTCAAATACTATATTTCACATAATAAAGAGATTATCAGACTTGGGGGCAAGCACTTTTGCCAATGGAACCATCTCACCAGGCCCAAATATTATTACTTTAGTGATTATCCAGGATGAACATGACCCTGAAACTCTAATTGAAATTAAAAGCGTGATATCAATTGAGCTTTTGTTTCTTAAAATAATGATTATCCACAAAAAACAACAATAAAAGCCAGTTAACCTTTATGATTATTCATTTTGAAATTATATCAGGGCCTTTTTATTGTTAATAGTATAACTGACATTAATATTTCGAAACCAGAAACTGATAAGCTATAAAAATTCAAATGGACAAATGCATATTTGTCTTTCTGAGTTTTGGATTAGAATCTCAAAATTTTAATTTGATAACAATTTAGAAATTAAAATGCTCATATTATAGGTCTACCTCCACCCAATACGTAATTTTGACAAAAATGTAGTCAATTTTAAGCAATGCAATATAATTAGAAACCATTAATGATTTGAACATGCATTGTATTTAGCAAATATACATGAATAATATCAGTGATCATTATTGAAATGTTAACCTAATTCTCCCATTGGATTTCTATCTATTCTTGATCTGAATATTTCAATAATGGGAGGGACAGAGGCATTGGGGCAGGAGGGAGAGACAGAAAGAGAGAGAGAGGGAGACAGAGCAAGAGAGAGAGTGCAAGAGAGAGAGAGAGCGTGCAAAGGTGGGTGGGAGGGAGGGAGAGAAGGGATGAGAATGAGAATTTGAGTAAAGCTTTGAGTTCCCAGGTATGCTATCTGAAATGTACCTTAGATATTATATTTGTTTTTTTTTTTCTTGACAGCCTCTACATCCTTTGGGAAATCTATATGGTTTAAACTGGAAATATTATTACGTATATGAAAGCTTGTTGCGGCATACACGGGTTACAGCCTAAGCTTTAGTATTACTTTATGTTTACCTTATATATTTTAAATTTATATTATCTTCTAATAAGTAATATATGATAAATATTTCAAACACCTCACTGTATAGAACTTACTCTTCATTCTCTGTGGATGATTTTGGACAGTATTTGAATTATAACAGTAATTTGAGTTACGTTTGCTTAAGGAGATCAAGAAGAAATATTACAGTCACCACAGGAAGCAACCTCATATAAGAAAGAACATGCAGTTTCTACCCATAGTATTTTGTGGAGATAATTCTGTAACTGGCCAGGAGATTGCTAAACAGGCTAGACTGGCTGGCCAGTAGGTACAGATATCTTCTTGTCTCCAACTCCCAACACTAGGATTAAAAGTAATCAACATGCCTATTTTTTCTTCCTCATGAGTTTTAGGTATCAAACTCAGGTCCTGATGTATGTAAGGCAAATACATTACCAACTTACCTATCTTCTACCTTCCTTTAAACTATTTTTAAGTCAGTACTTGATGGGGCAAGAGAGATGATTTAATATTTAAGAGCACTTAATACTTTTGCAGAGGACTAAAGTCTCTGTATTCAGGCTGGCCAGCTCAAAACCACCTATAATTTTTGGTCCAAGGGATCTGACAACCTTCTTGGGAATTCGCGGTCTCCTTTACACTAATCCAGGCGCGCACACACACACACACACACACACACACACACACACACACACACACACTTTTTTATTTAAAAATTGACAATCTCATGGAACCTATTGAAGAGATAACTTTTTACATTTTTTAATTGAATATTCTATTTACATTTCAGACGTTATCCCCTTACTCCATTTCCACCCTTCTCAGGAACCCCTTATCCCATCCCCCTTCCTTCTATTTCTATGAGGATGTGTCTCCACCCATCCCCCAATTCCACATCCCCACCATTGAATTCACCCACACTAGGCATCCAGCCTTCATGGGATTAAGGATTTCCTTTCCCACATATGCCCAACAAGGCCATCCTCCCCTACATATACAGCTGGAGCCATCGGTCCCTCCTTATGTGCTCCAAGACTGGTGGTTTAGACCCTGAGAGCTCTGGTTGGTTGGTTGGTATTGTTGCTCTCCTCATGGGGCCACACACCCTTTCAACTCCTTCAGTCTTCTCTCTAACTCCTCCATTGAGAACCCCTTGATCAGATCAATGGTTAGCTGTGAGCATCTACCTCTGAATATGTCAGACTCTGGCAAATCTTTAAGAAGACAACTATATCAGTCTCCTGTCAACATGCACGTCCTGACATCCACATCAACATCTACCTTTGGTGACTGCACGTGGGATGGATATCCAGGTAGAGCAGTCTCTGGACAGCCCCTCCTTTAGTTTCTGTTCCAGACTTTGTCCCCATATTTGCTCTCATGAGTATTTTGTTATTCCATATGAGAAGGACCAAAGCACCAACACTTTTAGTCTTCCTTCTTCATGAGCTTCATATGGTCTATGAGTTGTATCATGTGTATTTGGAGCTTTTGGCCTAATATAAACTTATCAGTGAGTGCATACCATGTGTGTTCTTTTGTGATTATATCACATCACAAAGGATGATATTTTCTAGTTTCATCCATTTGCCTAAGAACATTGTGAATTCATTGTTTTTAATAGCTGAGTAATACTCCATTGTGTAAATGTACCACATTTTCTGTATCCATTCCTCTGTTGAAGGACTTCTGGGTTCTCTCCAGCTTCTGGCTATTATAAATTAGGCTGCTATGAACATAGTGGAGCATAGGTCCTTGTTATATGTTTGAGCACCTTATGGTTATATGCCCAAGACTGGTATAACTGGGTCCTCAGGTAATGTTGTGTCCAATTTTCTGAAGAACTGCCAGACTAATTTCCAGAATGGTTGCAACATCTTGCAATCCCACTAACAATGGAGAAGTGTTCCTTTTTCTCCACATCCTTGCCAGCATCTACTATCACCTGAGATTTTGATCTTAGCCATTCTGACTGGTGTGAGGTAGAATCTCATGATTGTTTTGATTTGCATTTCCCTGATGACTAAGGATGTTGAGCATTTCTTTAGGTGCTCCTTGGCCATTCGCATTCCCTCAGTTGAGAATTCTTTGTTTAGCTCTATACCCCACTTTAATAGGGTTATTTGGTTGTCTGGAGTCTAATTTATTGAGTTATATTGGATATTAGTCCTCTGTTGGATGTGGGATTGGTTAAGATCTTTTCCCATTCTGTTGGTTGCTGTTTTTCCTATTGACAGTTTTCTTTGCCTTACAGAAACTTTGCAATTTTATGAGGTCCTGTTTGTCAATTCTTGATTTTAGAACATAAGCCATTGGTATTCTGTTCAGAAAAAATTTTCCCCTGTACCCAAGTATTCAAGGTTCTTCCCCACCTTCTCTTCTATTAGTTTCAGTGTATCAGGTTTTATGTGAAGGTCCTTTATCCACTTGGACTTGAGCTTTGTACAAGGAGATAGGAATGGATCCATTTGCATTCTTCTATATGTTGTCCTCCAGTTGAACTAGCACCATTTGTTGAAAATGCTGTCCTTCTTTGACTGGACAGTTTTAGCTCCTTTGTCAAAGATCAAGTGACTGTAGGTGTCTGGGTTCATTTCTGGGTCTTAAGTTCTGTTCCGTTGTTCTTCCTGCCTGTCTCTGTACCAATATCATGCAGTTTTTATCCCTATTGCTCTCTAGTACAGCTTGAGGTCAGGGATGGTGATTCCTTCAGAAATTCTTTTTTTGTTGAGAATAGTTTTCACTATTCAAGGGTTTTTATTTGTTATTACAAATGAATTTGAGAATTTCTCTTTCAAACTCTGTGAAGAATTTGAGTTGGGATTTTAATGGGGATTGCATTGAATCTGTAGATTGTTTTTGGCAAGATGGCCATTTTTACTATATCAATCCTGCCAATCTATGAGCATGAGAAATCTTTCCATCTTTGATTTCTTTCTTCAGAGACTTGAAGATCTTGTCATACAGATCTTTCACTTGCTTGGTTAGATTCACATCAAGTTATTTGTGACTATTGTGAAAGTTGTCATTTCTATAATTTCTCTCTCAGCCTATTTATCTTTTGAGTAGAGAAAGGCCACTGATTTGTTTGAGTGGATTTTATAACCAGCCACTTTGCAGAGTTTTTTTTTTTTAATTAGGTTTAGAAGTTCTCTGGTGGAAGTTTTGTGATAACTTAATTATACTATCATATCATCTGCAAATAGTGATATTTTGACTTCTTCCTCTTCTATTTGTATGCCTTTGAGGTTTTTTTTTTTGTCTAATTGTTCTAGCTATGACTTCCAGTACTATATTGAATAGGTAGGGTGAGAGTGGGCAGCCTTGTCTAGTTCCTTGTCTTAGTGGGATTGCTTCAAGTTTCTCTCCATTTAGTTTGATGTTGGCTACTGGTTTGCTGTATATTGCTTTACTATGTTTAGGTATGGGTCTTGAATTCCTAATCTTTCCAAGACTATTGCCATGAATGGATGTTGAATTTTGTCAAATGCTTTCTCAGCATCTAGAGAGGTAATCATGTGGTGTGTGTGTGTGTGTGTGTGTGTGTGTGTGTGTGTGTGTGTGTTTATATAGTAGATTACACTGATGGATTTCTGAATATTGAACCAACCCTGCATTCCTGAGATAAAGCCTACTTGATCATGATGGATGATTTGATGTGTTCTTGGATTCGGTTTGTGAGAATTTTATAGAGTATTTTTGCATCGATATTCATAAGGGAGGTTGAGGTGAAGTTCTCTTTCTTTGTTGGGTCTTGGTGAGGTTTGGGTATGAGCAAAATTGTAGCTTCATAAAACAAATTGGGTAGTGTTCCTTCTGTTTCTATTTTGTGGAATCATTTGAAGAGAATTGGTATTAGGTCTTTCTTGAAGGTCTGATAGAATTCTTCACCAAAATCACCTGATCCTGGGCATTTTTTGGTGGGGAGACTTTTAATGATGACTGCTATGTCTTTAGGGGTTATGGGACTGTTTAGATGGTTTATTTGTTTCTGATTTAACTTTGGTACTTAATATCTGTATAGAAAATTGTCCATTTCATCCAGATTTTCCAGGTTTTTTTTTGCCTATAAGCTTTTGTAATTGGATCTGAGCATATTTTGAATTTCCTCAATTTCTGTTGTTATGTCTCCCTTTTCAGTTCTAATTTTATTAATTTGGATACTGTCTTTGTGCCCTCTGGTTAGTCTGGCTAAGGGTTTATCTATTTGTTGATTTTCTCAAAGAACCAGCTTCTGGTTTTGTTGATACTTTGTATAGTTATTTTTGGTTTTACTTGTTTGATTTCAGCCCTGAGTTTGATTATTTCCTGCCATCTACTCCTCTTGGGTGTATTTGCTTTTTTTTGTTCTAGAGGTTGTCAAGTTAATAGTGTATGCTCTCTCCAGTTTCTTTTTGTAGACACTTAGAGCTATGAGTTTTCCTCTTAGCACTGCTATCACTCTGTCCCATAAGTTTTGATATGATGAGCCTTCATTTTCATTAAATTCTAAAGTCTTTAATTCCTTTCTTTATTTCTTTTTTGATGAAGTCATCACTGAGTAGAGCGTTGTTCAGTTTCCACATGCATGTGGGCTTTCCACCGTTTTTTGTTATTATTAAAGACCAGCCTTAGTCCATGGTGATCTGATAGGATGCAAGGGATATTTTTCAATATTTTTGTATCTGCTGAGGCCTGCTTTGTGACCAATTATATGGTCTGTTTTAAAGAAGGTTCAATAAGGTGCTGAGAAAAAAGTATATTCTTTTCTTTTAGGAAGAAATGTTCTATAGATATCTGTTAAATCCATTTGGTTCATGATTTCCATTAATTCCACTGTGTCTCTGTTCAGTTTCTGTTTCCATGATCTGCCCATTGCTGAGAGTGGGGTGTTGAAATCCCCCACTATTATTGTGTCAGGTACCATGTGTGCTTTGAGTTTTAGTAAAGTTTCTTTTATGATTGTGAGTGCCCTTGCATTTGGAGCAAAGATGTTCAGAATTGAGAGTTCATCTTGATAGAATTTTTCTTTGGCCAGTATGAAGTGTCTTTCATTCTCTTTTTAGATAACTTTTGGAGGAAAGTCAATTTTATTTGAAATTAGAATGGCTACTCCAGCTTGTTTCTTGGGGCCATTTGCTTGGAAAATTGTTTTCCAGCCCTTTATTCTGAGGTAGTGTCTGTCATTGTCACTGATGTGTGTTTCATGTATGCAGCAAAATTCTGGGTCCTGTTTATGTATCCAGTCTGTAAGTCTTTTTATTGGAGAACTGAGTCCATTGATGTTAAGAGATATTAAGGAAAAGTGATTATTTCTTCCTGTTATTTTAGTTATTAGAGCTGTAATTATGTTTGTGTAGCTATCTTCCTTTGGGTTTGTTGGAAGATTACTTTCTTGGTTTTTTCTAGGTTGTAGTTTCTCTCCTTGTGTTGGAGTTCTCCATCTATTATCCTTTGTAGGGCTGGATTTGTGGGAATATTTACACAATATCTATTGTGTAAATTTAGTTTTGTCATGGAATATTTTGGTTTCTCCATCTATAGTGATAAAGAGTTCTGCTAGGTATAGTAGTCTGGGCTGGCATTTGTGTTCTCTTAGGGTCTATATGATACCAGTACAGGATATTATGGCTTTTATAGTATTTGGTGAGAAGTCTGGTGTAATTCTTATAGGTCTGCCATTATATGTTACTTGACCTTTTCCCTTACTGCTTTTTATTATTTTTAATTTGTTTTGTTCATTTGATGTTTTGATTATTATGTGATGGGAGAAATTTCTTTTCTGGTCTAGTCTATCTGGAGTTCTTTAGGCTTCTTGTATGTTTCTCGGCATCTCTTTCGTTAGGTTAAAAAAGTTTTCCTCTCTAATTTGTTGAAGATATTTACTGGCCCTTTAAGTTGGGAATCTTCCAAGTCATCTATACCTATTATTCTTAGGCTTGATCTTCTCATTGTGTCCTGGATTTCCTGGATGTTTTGGGTTAGGAGCTTTTTGCATTTTGCATTTTCTTTGACAATTGTGTCAATGTTTTCCATGGTATTTTCTGTACATGAGATTCTCTCTTCTACCTCTTGCATTCTGTTGGTGATGCTTGCATCTATTACTCCTGATATCTTTTCTAGGTTTTTGTATCTCCAGGGTACTCTCCCTTTGTGATTTCTTTATTGTTTCTACTTCTACTTTTATATCCTGGATAGTTTTGTTTAATTCCTTCACCTGTTTGGTTGTGTTCTCTTGCAATTCTGTAAGGGATTTTGTGTTTCCTCTTTAAGGGCTTCTACCTATTTACCTGTGTTCTCGTGTATTTCTTTAAGGGAGTTGTTTATGTCCTTATTAATGTCCAAAGAGATACATTTATGTGGTAATATTACTGTACTGCTAAGTTTGCTATTTTCATTAATTTTATCAGTTACTTAAAACCAGCTTCTCCAAATAATAACCCTTAGTTGTTTGGATTCTAACACCCACAGAAATTATTTTCTAAGAATAGATTGCATAGCAATAGCAGTCTTCCCTAAAATATTAGAAATTCACCTTTCAATCTATCTACCAGGAAAAGATTAGAGAGCAATCCCTCTAGCATGAGATATTTGCAGCCTACTTCGAGGGAGAAAAGGATTAAAGAAGCTGATAGCACCCATTGGTGAGGGGCACTGACAGAGGCATTTCCAAAGTCAGGATAATACTATAAACAGCCTATACTTTCATGCCAAAGCAGAAGTTTTATCTTGGAGTATTACAAGCAGAAGATGCATTTATATCAGGAAGAGGTAGTTTTCCTCTTTAAAATGTATAAAAATATTTGCTGTTTTCCTCTCTAGTTTTGAAAAAATATATGTTATTGAATTTCTACTCTAGGTTGTATTTGGTGTCAGAATTGTTATATTTGAAGAAGGTAAAATAGGAGTATAACTTAATTCAAAGATGGTGTAGATGGTCTGGAAAGATGGCTCAGTGGTGTTTACTGCTCTTCCCAAGGGTCAGAGTGCAGTTTTCACCATCTGCGTTGGTGACTCTCATTCAAATACCTGTAACTCCAGATCAAGTGAATCTGATGTCTTTCTACTTCTGGCCTCCACAGGCAACTTCACTCATAGATGCATATACCCACACACAAAAAGGCAAGATCAAGCTTTAGGAAACAATTCTGATAACACATCTGGCAGGTATGTATTGTTGCTTAAGGCAGCAGGCACAGCAGTGGGAGAGAGCCTTTGCTAAGTAATTCTCACAAAATAGCACAGGTGGGGAATGCAGGGGGATGAGGATGAGCCACCATTCAAAAAGAATATTCAGGGGCATTCCAACCTGGACAAAAGTGGTGGCTTTTGCATGTACAGGTGCAGATACAATACTTTTCTATTTGTGTGGAAGTGCAGACTTCTCTGAAGTGGAAGTTTCTGGTTTCATATGATGTAGATTCATGCAGTGTCTTGCTGATGCAAGACCCTTAGAAGGACACATGATGTTTGGAGAGAGTATAAATAGGACTCAATGGACAGTGATGCTGAGATTGTGTAGCTAGCCTTGCCATACTTTGTTTACCTCAAGTCTTTGCTGATCTTCACTTTATTGACAGAGGCAAGGTAGAACACTTCAACTGGTGTCCTGGCTGGTTCTGGTCACTTCAATTGGCTCTTACTGATTTGGGAAGACCTGGCTGTTTTTGCCGGATCGTGCCACCACTGATGCTGATTGTGTTTGGTATCCTAACACTACTGAAATAGACTTCTGGTATCCGAAAATATGGAAGATTGGAATTGTTCCAAAAAACTACTTTCAACTATGTCCACATTTCCTTCTCCTATTTATCATCTTTTCTCCCCTACCTTTAAACAGTAGTCTGGAAGGAGGAGGGAATCAAGGGTTTAAAACCTCTTATTAAAAGTATTTTTTAACACATTTAAGACTACACTTCTAGTTTGAAAACTTGATTATGTCTGAATAATTACTTGTCAGGAGCAAATGACCAGATGAAAAGTATACAATTTTATTAAAATTATACAGAATAGCCATACCAAATGTGAAACTCAGTGAGATATCACATATTTTATGCTTAAAAATACTCTCAAGGATGAGAAAAACCAGGGGAGTTGTAGACAACTTTTTTTGAAAATGAATTTGTGGTGTACAGGGATAAACCTTAACTTTTTTATTTTATGAAAATATGTTTTAAAGTTCCATGGGTTATTTTCAAAGTTCTTTGTCCTTGACAATTATAAGGAATCTGAGTAATATGGGTAAAATTAATAACTTTAGAGTTGTACATCACTTTTATGTGATAGCATGAACCTAGAGAATAGTCAGTGACTCTAGACAAAGATCCTGTGATAACCATCTTTCCTTTATTTTAAGCACCTTCCTTTGTGATATGATAACTTAGTAACATGCTTTCCTTGTAAACACAAGACTCTGAGTCTGATTTCCAGGACATGAAAATGCTGGACATAGTAGGAGGCAGCTGTCACTGGAGAGGAAGACACAGAAGGGTCCCCGAGTTCACTGGCCAAACAATGTAGCCTGTTTGGTGAGTTCAAAGACAATGAAAATCACGGTGGTTAAGGTGATAGCACTTGAGGAATGACACTCAAGATTGATCTTTGGTCTACACACAAACACACCCTCATGACTGTACAAATGCACATGATGGTGCATATGCATATATATTCACACACACACACACACACACACACACACACACACATACACACACATGTAGGTACAAATACACATGCATACACACACACACCGTCATCTTTGATGAATGAAGTTTCAGTGATACTGAAGACAGCTGAAGAAGTTAGTTCCACAGTGATGGCTCCTGGGATGGAAATGACCTGCCAACTTTGTGGGAATCAAACTTGGGTGTTGTAGGGTCGTACATGATTTTAACCCCTGAGTCATCTCTGCAGCCACCTGATCCAGTTTCAGTACTGAGATTTCCCCTATGGGGGAACCCCCCCAAAAATCAACAAAAAAAAACAAACAACACCAACAAAAAATCATTAATTTGCAAAATGTGAATATATTCAAATAAAATGTGCTACCATATACTTGAGAGTCATTCATCTGTACCCCATTATGATTTAAGAAAATGTCAGGGAATTAAACGTAGCTATTGATCATGAGGAAATGTATGCTTAATTGTGAATGTGGTAACATTTGTATGAGGAGAGTACACAAGGAGAAGGAGATGGCTAGAGAAAGTAACCTATACACTGAGCAAAGGCTGTTTCTTGTCAAAGCCTGGCAAACCACCCCTGTTCAATTCCTAGTAAAAGTTACAAATGGGGCAGATGCATACAATGGGAAACCAGAATATAATTTATAGATTTTATGATCCATAAAAAGGGAAGATAGTTTTAAGCTAGTAACACATGTTCTGGAGTCTTTTATCTGTTTCTCATAGAGTAAACCAAAGTAGAAAACTCAAGACACAGCCAATGATGACAAGCCTTTACTTGCCTGATTAACATAGGTGGCTGGGCCTTCCTCCAGAGACTCTAGAAAAGGAGGCAAGTGGACATGAGTGATACATCCCTGTTAGGTGATGCTCCATCACTAGGGATGCTCAGGACTAGGAGAAACCCTGATGTTTGTGAACCACACGAGTCCCTTAAATCCATTGTCTCCCATCCCATAAGCAAATATAATAATGCCCACTTGTCATTTTCTCTCTGAGAGTGAGATGCTCTTTGTTGTTGAATAAGTTTAATTTCTTTATTAAATCAATTTTCAAAATAAAAAGAAGTGTTCTGAAGCTGATACCTTAGACCTATAAGATTTTTCTTATTACCATTTTTCATAAAATAGGATCAATTCATGATTTTAATGTTTTTCACATTATTGATTTCATTGAACACTTAACATTTTCACTTATCTTGCTCATTGTGTACTGTTGGTTTGCTTACATTTCTAATGTTTCAGTGAAATACCATCACAAAAGCAAGTTAGGGAACAAAAAAGGGTATGCTTTGGTTTACATTTCCAAATGGATAAGACTTATCATTACGGGCAGGGGAGGATAGGGAACAAGAGTTCAGGCTATCTGATCATTGCTCAGCTCTATAGAGGAAACAGAAATACAGAGAAAGAGATAGGTAAAGAGATAGGGAGATAGATAGATGGATGGATAGATAGATAGATAGATAGATAGATAGATAGATAGATAGATAGATAGATAGAATAAACTATGATCAATTATAGTGTGCTTCCTGATCACCTCTCTTCCTCCTATGTTGACATTCCTTCAGCAAAGGTTTCATAACCTCCCCAAAGAGTGCCATCAACCGGAGATCAAGTGGTCAAACATGTGAGCATATGGGCTACATTTCACATTCAACCTACAGTACCTGCAATTCAAGGGGTTTATTTGGAGCCTCAGTCCAGGGGATAAACTTTTATGCTGGGGAAGCAAAGGAGACTGAGCCAGTTCTTGCTTGTAGTGGGATGTGTGGCTGTGGCCTTACATCTCAGTGGTTGGGGTAATAGAGCAAGTGAGCAGACATTTGTCATGTTCACCTTTATTCAGTTTAAACTCCAAGCCTATGGGATGGTCCTGCCCACACTGAGGGACACTGTTTCACTCCCAGCTAAACTTCTCTGGAAAGGCCTCAGGTAGAGCTCCAGAAGTGTGTCTCTCGGGTTCATTCAAATGAGTAGACATGGGAAGATTTAAAAAATTTTATTAAAGTTCTAAAACACTCTATATCAAACACCTCCCTTATTGCATGGGTGTTATGACACTAAACGGAAGGGAGCATAATCCGTGCACAGATGGGGAACGTTTATGAACTCTTTAAAGAAACGCCAATGTTGATATTTCATTAAAATACAGTTTCATGCTGACATTTTGTTGTATTTTTATTCTTAAGACAGGATTTCTTCTTGTGTATCCCTGGTTGTCCTGGAACTCATGCTATACGAGACTGGCCTTGAACTCACAAAGATCTGTCTGGTTTTTCTTCCCCAGTGCTCAGATTAAAGGTGTGTGCCACTACCTCCTGGATTTCTGGCTCTGTGCTGATTTTTATGAAGTGTTTAGAAATGACAGGTTTAAAATTACCTTTAGTTCATTGGATATCTATATCTGTTTTCTCCCTTGAGGATTTCTGGCCATTTTACTTTTATCAGTTGATTTTCATCACAAATCACTCCAGATTATTTAAATTTTATATAAATATGTATGTATCATTTTTCCTCTATCAAAAGCCAAACATTACTAAAACAATGTTATCTTAATTAAAAAATATCAAAGTGTTACATGGAAGTAATT
>JANHMN010000009.1:19228482-19237058 GCA_030674055.1 Rhabdomys pumilio
TCCCCTCTGCTCCTCCCATCCTTCTGCCAGCTCCCCAACTTGGGTCCCCGAGCTCAGTCTGATGGTTGGCTCCAAGCATCCGCATTTACATTGGTCAGTTATTGGCTTTACCTCCCAAGGAACAGCCACACCAGGTTCCTGTCAGCAAGTGCCTCTTGGCAGCGGCAACAGTGTTGGGTCTGATGTCTGCACACAGAATGTATCTCCAGATGAGATGGTCCTCTGATGGCCCTTCTTTCGGTCTCTGCTCTATTTTTATCCTTCTTCTTTCTTTGGACAGGAACATTTCTGAGTTTAAAAGCTTTGAAATAGGTGAGTGGCCCTAACCCTTGACTGGGGCGTGTTTATCTACTGCAGGTGGTCTCTACAGGTTCTATCTCCCCTTCAATGCACGGAGAAGGGAAAAATGTGTATAGCTTGTATTTCTTATATAATTACAACTTGGATATACAATGCTAAATAATAGTTTGTTTTGTTGTTTTTTGTTTATTTTTGCATTTCGTTCTAGCATTTGCTCACAGCATTAGATAGAAGAGATCATAGTGCTGTCTCAGCTCCCCACTTGGAAATTAGCTTTATTTTTTTAAAGCATTAACCCCAAAATAAAATAATTAAGCATAAGAAATGTGACCTATTAGATAGATGTAATTAGAAGTCTGCATTTTTCCTATTTACATATATTACATAAAATATCTGTTCTACTTTCATTTCTGTGACTTTGATAAACCATCCTAACAAAAAAGGAAAGATAATTATCTTGCTTTAAATTTTCAAGTTACTCTATTACTGCGAGGAAGTCAAGGCAGGAACTTAGTCTAGCTAATCACATGAGAGCCACAGTCAAGAGCAGATGAATGAATGCAGGAGGGTCTGGTTCTCAACTAGCTTTCTCTACTTTAATACAAATCATGTTAGAATATTCATGGAGGAGTGACATCCACTTTCAGGTTGGTTTCTTCTACATCAAATAAGGTAGTCATGGCAACCCCCGTAGATCAGCTGATATAAGTATTCCCTATATGAGATGCTCTATAAAATCACATAGGCTGTAGTTTGTTTCTAACTTTTCATATTTTGCATTTTATTGATATTCAAAAAATTGTTGAATAAGAAGCCCTTTTCCAAAGTTACACTTCTTGATTTCATTTTTTTATATGGGTGTCATTTTTTTATACTTCCTGCCACTGTGACAAAACAATGTAAACATCTTAGCAAAGATTGTATATTTGAGCTCTAGATTGTAAAGAAAATCAGAGTTGTAGCAACTGGAAGGAGCAAATAGTCAAATTATAACACATCCAAATTCAAGAGCATATAGAAATTAATTAATGCATACATGGCTTCTACTCAGCTCCTTCCTGCCACTCTTTTACAGACCCGAACAAAACTTAGATGATGCTGTAGACAGAGGGCTGCATCATTCCAAATTAACCAGTGTAACCCACAGAATTTCTATGGACATGTCTGCAGGACAACCTAATCTAGACAGTCCATCGTGTCTCACTTCCAAGTAACTTTAAATTAACAACTGAAACAAATCATCACAATATGATATATATTTCCCTGTTTGATAATCAAGAGTGTTTAATGATATTCTAACACTACTTCACCACCTTGGAGCAAACTTGACCATGCAGGTAGAACTGAATATTAATTAGGATTCATCATATTGATTTTAAGTGTTTTAAGTCTGTTCATTAATTAGGAGGTAGACCATTTATATATCACATATTCATTATGCAAACTCCCATAGGAAATTAATTTTATTGGACAAACATTATGAAGAATACCAATGTAATTGGAATACTATTAATTAATTAAAAGGATCAAGTGAACAAGATAGGCAGGCTCTTGTTTCTTGGAATCAGTGTTGTGGAATACTGCTACAGGACAATTTCCTTCTTCCTACAGCATTGGGCTCACTGGGTGGAGCTCTGTGAATAGGGCTGAGGAAAAGACACTAAGGATAAAATAATGTATCATGTTTCCTGGCTCCCAAGAAACACATTTATTCTGACAAATGTCTACCTACCAAATTATACCTAATACTCAAGAAGTTAATAAAAACTTAATGATTAAATGAGTATTCTAGATATTTCTAAACCTTGCTATTATAAAATCAAGTCTGAAGCCCCCTTGAGCATTGGCAGTATGGGAACGAGAACAATAAGGTTAGCACACTGCCTGTGAATTACAGCTTCCAACAGTAATAGGAAAGTATTCACAGGGATTCTCATTCCAGCTCAGGAAGACTATGAAGAACTCTGTAAACTCCAGAGCATACCTACTATTCACATAAGTGTAGCATGCAACATGCTTTTATCTCAAAGCCCACCCATTTCATACAATTTTCTTAAATATAACAAATTCACTGGAAGACAAGCCCAATCATGTGTCTCTATACCATGTGAGGGTATACTCTAGGAGGCTAGAAGAAGGTGTACAGTGCCCCTGGGGTTACAAATATTACTCAGGTGTTCTGTAAAGGCAGCAAGTACTCTCAACTGATGAATCATCTCTCCAGCCCCCAACTCATTGATAATTTAAAAATACCCATTTATTGTAAATCACATCAAAGCTAATTGACTCTTTATTCTAAACATATAGGCTCTTTCCAGCAATGGGAAGAAGTTGTGAATTTTGTTCTTAGTGGTAAATGAAATACCTACCTATTCCCAAATTCCCCATCAATGCCTCCTCTTAACCACCTCACACTTCTTTAAAAATCTCACTTCCCTTTTGTGTCTGAGACCTTGTACAGTGTCTAGTGTGCTCAGGCATCATTTCTTTTCTGTTGAGTAAGAAATAGCCTTTGCAAGGAAACTAGGAAAAGGCAAACCGATGGTTTGTGTTTATGTCCCCAGAAATGCTTGTCGATGACATACAGCACACAATCACTATCCCTAATGGTAATCATTCAAAGACATAAAGCTGTGGGGAGACGACAGTAGGTGGCTATCATCCTTGCAGTCATTTTGAGCCATATACCCTGATAAGAGACTTGATTACAATAGCCTACAACAGCTGAGCATACTTTGATAACATCTTGCTTTAGATACCCAGAATCTTCCCTTGAGTGTGTGAGAATTAAAGGTGTGATTTAGAGCTGAGATTTAAGGGCATGACTTAGAGATCAGATTTAGAGATAATACCTAAGGGCATGACTTAAGGGCTTGACTTAGAAGTGAGACATATAAAAGGTGAGAGGCAGACAGAAGAGTTCAATACAACTTGGAGTTAATTATTAGAGCATTAGGTATTAGGCACTTAGCACTTGGAGAAAGAACTTGGAACTGGAAACTTGAAACTTGGGGACACTAGGGACTAGGAACTAGGGACTAGGAACTAGGGACTTGGAGAGAAGAAAGAGACTGAAGAATAAACGGGATTGAGTCACACTCTGTCTGGTCTCCATTCTTCCCATCCATCCTCACTCTCTCTCTCTTGCTGAACCCCGACCCGTGGACAGGAGCAGCTTGGGGCAGTGCGGGCTCTAACAACTTAGCCTCCAAGGCTTTTGGCAACTCGGGCCGCAACATAAAGCCAATCTAGGATGGTTGCCACAAAGGCTATTTTTAGCTGCAAATAATTACATGTTAGCCAACTGGTATTTTTGACCAAAGAGGAGATGACATTGTGGATAAAGTGTCCCATGGCTCCAGCTGCATCTTTGCTTCACTACATACTCCCTTTGAGGTTCTGCAGAAGGAATTAATTATATGATGATCTTTCACTCTCTTCCTCATCATTCTCTCCTTCCTGTCCACTCAGTGTCAATAGCTTTTAAGCAGTTTCTTCTCAGCATCCCAGTTTTCTTCTTAAACAATTGATTGACTGTTAAGAGAGACAATATGTCCCTGTGCATATCAAATTTATGTTACTAAGTCATATACCTGAGATGACCACCTCACAAAGAGGAAAGCTTTGGGTAATGGAATGAAACAATACTACCTATTGAAATTTATTAGCTGTAAATATCTGGCCCAATGTTTAGTTTGATATTTTGAAAACATAAGAATGCACTAACAGTGTTTCTTTTGACTTTTTCAAATGAATTTGGGGAAAGAACCAGAGAAAGGTGGGGATGAATGTGTGAGGAAGTCAAAATGGCTCTGAAATTAACCACTTATATTTTCTTACAGTAATATTAAATAGGTTCCAGTGAAACAAACTAGCATAATCTTTGTGTGGTTCAAGGGTATGCATTGCTCTAATGACCAGGGACATGAATACTCTCTATGAACATGTATGAACCTAGAAACTGCTACTTTTGTGCCATTTTATCATCTGTATAATAGACAAATAGTCTTGATGCTCATTATGGTTCCATTTGGAAAGGAGTATTTTATGATAGAAAAATACCTTGATTTTTCTTCTCTTCTTAAATGAGAAATAAACTCCAGTCCTCATATTTCAATTACATTTTGTCATCTATCTATCTATCTATCTATCTATCTATCTATCTATCTATCTTCTGTCTATCATCTATCACTTATTTTTTAATTATGTTATCATCTATCTATTATCTATCTATCTATCTATCTACAATCTTCTATCTATCATCTATCACTTATTTTTTAATTATGTGTGTGTGTGTGTGTGTGTGTGTGTGTGTGTGTGTGTGTGTTGCAGGCATGTCTACCTGCAATGACAAGCTTGGCCAGATAAGATGATAGATTCCTGGAGGCTAGAGTTACAGGCAGTTGTGAGCTACTCTATATGGAAGAAGGGAACCAAACTCAATTCCTCTGCAAGAGCAGCATGCACATTATTGAAATATCTCCCAAGGCCTTTGATTCTACTTTAGCTAGCTTTGTTCTCTTGACCTTAAAACCTGGAATGAGTTGCAGTCATCAAACACATCAAAGCCCTAAAGTTTGGAAGCTTTGGACTTTATAAGCTATAATGCATTTTATTGTTGGTAAATAATTTATTTTATAGAAAGTTGGTCTGTTTGGTATCATAACAAATAGATCCCCAAAAGAGAGCTGTGAAGGTGGCTCAGAGGTAAGAGCACTTGCTGTGCAAATATGAACCATGTAAAAAGCTGGGTATGAACTCAAAAGTCCATCAACCCAGTGTAGTTTCAGTACAGACAGGAGTATCTCTAGGGATTTCTGCATGCCATTCTAGCTCAATATTCAGTGAAAGAATCTGACTCAATGGAATAAGACAAACAGTGATAATGGAAAATACCTTATACCCTGTAGTCTCTACACACACACACACACACACACACACACACACACACACACACACACACACGTATGGAAAAATGCCATCTGAACTCTTGTGAATATTTGAGCTATACTTTGCTATTTTTAGTTTCCCATTTTTTAATTTTAATATTTCACCTATAAAATGTGCATTTTCACTAAGACAAGTGTAAAATAGTTTTTGAGAATATGTGAATTAGATTGAGTAGTTTCAGGATATATTTGTAATGCTAATCTTATTGTATTCAATTTTATTGAATATTCTTCTCAGAATATTCAGAAAACTCTATTATGTGACAAGCTAGCTTATATTTAGAATATATTTAATGTTTTGTTTAGTTTACTTTTAATTTCAATGTTCATAACTTAGCACAAATGACCTAAATCTACACATGGATGTATATCCATACAAAATGCATTTTCTACATAGTCATTTTTTACATAGTTCTAGTCAACATTTCATAGAGTTTTTGGAGGTACACTGTAAGTAAAACTTCTCAGGATGATCTTTTAAAAGACAGTCCTTCACTTTCTTTGAAAATATTTGTTATGTTTACAATAGTTATGCAATTTTAATTTTTTCTTGCTGTGAGAAACTAGGCATTGTTGTTATTCATATATGGAACTTTTCTTTGCTATATATTTCTTTTCTATGTCTCTCAATGTTTATAGATGAATAAGTAAGAGGAAAGTCAAAGCCCTCTCATAATTAATTACAAACAAAACTGTTAGAAATGGTACAATGTTGGAAAGACAGGATGGGCATAGACTATTGTGATGAAAGGCTACAAATGGAGCCCATCCATTGCGCTGCAGAATGTCAATTCTCATGAGTAGGATGACACCAAGCATTCGTCAGTATTGAAATTTGAGTTGCTGTAGAAAGCATCTTGTCAAGGAATGTGGAGAAAGATTTTTAGATGTATGTCCTTTACCTTTCCCAATAGTGTGATAAAATAACTGACAAAAACTATCGGTATTTGTTACTTTTCTATTGTTATGATAAAATACTATGACCAAAGCAACTTACAAAATAATCTGTTTGAGGCTTACAACAAGAGGGTTAGAGCCCATGAACACATAGCATGGAACACTGCAGGAAAAATGCAGGCATGGTATCCAGGCAGTGGTGGAGTTGTTTCACCTTATCCACAAGCAGGCAGCAGAGACAGGAAGACTCAGAATGGTCTGAGTCCTTTGAAGCTTCAAAGCATCCTCACAGTGACAAGCCTCCATGCTTCCCGAACAATTTCATCCTCTAGGGACCAAGCATTCAAGTGTTTGAGCCTACTAGAGAGCTGTTCTCATTCAAAGGCAGCAATCTAAGAGAGAAATTGAATATTTGGCTTTCCATTCAAGGGTACATTTCATCATGGCAGGGAAAGATGGTGTCAAGAATATGAAGCATCTGGTTACATTGCACATAAAATCAGAAAGTAGAAATGAATACTGGTACTCAGCTTACTTTTTCTATTTGATTCAGCTTGGTTCTCAGCTCATGGGATGACTCCACCTACATTTAGGGTATACCCTCCTAGCTCAGTGAACACATTCTAGAGAGAACCACCCATAAGACATGTCCAAATGATTGTTTCCAAGGCAATTCTAGATCCTGTAAAATTGATAATTAGTATTAACTATCACACTAGAGAAAAGGAGAGGGATCTGTAGGAACTATTACTTTCTCCAACTCACAGATATGGAGAGAAGGTCATTTTTTCTTTTGAATTGTAGTTGGCTGAAGACAAATTTAATAGGCTGAGCAGTCTTAGACCTGATCTGCCATGGATGGTTTCAAAGAGCAAGTAGGTTGTGAACTGGGCAAAAAGCATAAATGAACATGAGGATGAAGTATTAGTTAGCTGGGCAAAACACATGGATGGACTTGGCCAGGCTAAGCACATAGAAAAAGTATATTAAATATATATTGCTGTTAAAAAAATAGCATCTATGTAGTGTCACAGTTGGGAAGCACAGTGGAGAATTCTAAGACTTGAAATAATCCTTTGTTAGTAAAGAGTAGATATTGAATTTGTTAGATACAAGGGCAGGGGCTATGAGCTGATTATAAAAATATTTAAAATTGAATTATGGGTTACTTTATTACTTAAAGATATTTATTCTAAAAGACAAAAAAAATGCTCCTCTATTCAAGTGATAAGTGATTTCCATTTATAAAGCTAAAACTTGTGACTCTTAGAGCCTTTGAAATTTGGCATCTCTTACAGTCAAAGGGTCACAGTGGGCTCACAGACATTTTAAATGTGAATGAAGTTCTCTAAAGAAGAAAAAAATATCACTTGTTTCTACTATATACCTCGTTAAAATATCAGCAGAGAGGCATATAGAATGCAGGTTATTGTTCTTTAGGGCACTCTTTAAGGAATGTGGAAGATAATATCCTTTTGTTAAATTAAAATATACCTATATTTGTAGGCTCACATGTGTGATTTAACTCTACACAAATAAAAAAGGAAAGAAAAGCCTACTAAATATTACACTTCTATAGCATTAATGAAATGAATAAATAAAAAGAATGAAAAACATTTGTTCCAGCATGTACATTTTCTATTATAAGATAAAATTGAATTAAAGCTACTCTCAACATTTTTTTTTTCTAGGAGGTACAGTTTTTTTTTTTTTTTTCTGAATAACAATAGTGTGATAGGACGGGAGTCTAAACTAACAATTTTTTTTAAGTAACCTCTCTGTCATTTGCTCTTGGTAGCAATTTATGACACTTCACCAATTATTTTTTCTAATTAGATATATTTATAAGAATACACTTAAATATCTTACATGTGAGAAATTAGTAGAAGTCTAATTTTTTTTTTTTTTTTTAGTTTAGAATACTCTTTGGATGTTATAAAAGTTGAAAGTTAAGTTAAGTTGCTGTGGACGTGGCTGAGTGGGTGAAGCATTTGCCAGGCAAGCATGAGAAAGTGAATTCAATCTCCAGAAATCACTTAAGAAAGGCATATAGGTGGTACATATTGTTAGGTTTTGTTTTGTTAGTCTTTGAAAAAGAGTCTTATCGTGTAGCACTGGTTGGAACTTACTTGAAGATTGTCTGTCTCAAAAAGATCTGCCTGTCTCTGCCTCTGGAGTGTCGTTATGAAAGGCATGGTTGTTCCCAGTTGTAGTCTTGGCACTCACTGGGAAGGCAGGAAACATGAATCCCTGGGCCTATTAGCCTGCCATCCTATTTTTCTTTTAGAGTTCTGCCCAAAGAGAAACCCACCATCAAAAAAGAAAAAAAAAAGAAAAGGTGAGAGAAAAATTAAAAGGAAAGAAGAGAAAAGAAGAGAAACAAAAAGGAAAGGAAAGGAAAGGAAAGGAAAGGAAAGGAAAGGAAAGGAA
>JANHMN010000009.1:19237158-19267609 GCA_030674055.1 Rhabdomys pumilio
AAGGAAAGGAAAGGAAAGGAAAGGAAAGGAAAGGAAAAAGGAAAAAGCATGTTTGAAGAAGATACTCCATATTAAACTCTGACTCCCCTATGATTTTTGTTTGTTTAGTTGGTTGGTTGGTTGGTTTAGTTTGGTTTTGGGTTGCTATTTATTTATTTATTTATTTATTATTTATCTTTGATTTTTTAAAGGTCTCTCTTTGGCTCACATCCTCCTGTATCTTCAGTTTTCATCACAAGTCATTCTTCTATGAATAAGGATCTCAGTGACTATATGTCTTTGACCACATGTCTTCTTCTTTTAAGAATATCTAATTAAAAAGACAGCTTATTGGGTCTTAGGCTTACTGTTCAAGTATAAGAGTGAGTGTTCAATCCCCCAAAGCTACATAAAAACTAGGGCCTATTGATACATGACTATGATAATGAGATAAGCATGGGTGGATCTGTTGAGGTTGTAGGCAAGCAACACTGACCAAATCTGTGAGTTCCATGCCAGTGAGAGGTCATGTATCTAAAATGAGGTTTATTGCACCTAAAGAGTAGCATTCAAGATTGCCCTAAATTATCCATACACATGTGTACATATGAGAGAGAGAGAGAGAGAGAGAGAGAGAGAGAGAGAGGGAGAGAGAGAGAGAGACAGAGACAGAGAGACAGAGAGACAGAGAGAGACAGAGAGGCAGAGAGAGACAGAGAGAAGAAATATACACAGGCAAAGAACATCAGTCAGAGTCAACTGAAATTTATGGCAAAAAACTCACTTCACTTTAATCAACTCTTTCAAGACCTTGTTCTAAATATAACTATACTCTGAGATATTGGGGTTTCAAGATAAGACAGAGGGGTATTGATGGCTAGAGAGAAGTGTCAACAGGTAAAGTTACTTATTACCAATATGAAAGGTCTTTGGAACTCACAAGGTAGATCTTTGTCTCACAAGTTATCATCTAACCCTACATGTATCTTGCATGAAACCTTCCAATGGATGGATGGATGGATGGATATATATATATATATATATATATATATATATATATATATATATATATTCATTTTAAACAGCTCTTGTACAATTCAATCACAGTTCCTTACAAATTCAAAAACAATTCTGATCTTCTTAAACTAGACTTTTCCCACTGTACCTGCCCCACTAAAGCTTGACAATTTCTTTATAGTCTTTTAACTTTTTTCTATTATTGAGAATATTTTTTATATAATACATAAAAGCTATAGGCTTCTCTTCCTCTAATCCTCCTGGCTCCTCCCCATCTGCCTTCCCATCTAGATTCGCTCTTTCTATTTCTCATTAGTAAACAAACAGGCTTTTAAAGAATTATAATATAATTATAATAAAATATAATAAGTTATAAAAACACATTGGAATTGAAAAATACAAACAGAAGGTAAAAAGCCCAAGAGAAGAAAAGACTCACTCTTCTGCATATTCAGGAATACCATAGAAACACTAAACTGAAACTGCAGAGGACCTGGTATAGACCCTGTGCATTTCAAAGGTACCAGTTCTCTAAATTCTAACTGTACTTGGCTTTATAGCTCAGTTTAAAGGTCCTCTGATTGTTTTTCAGTTTTCCATAGATAAACAGATTTTTCAAGTAGATACATATTTGTATTAATTTATTGAGAATATTATACATTCATATGGTCGATTTTGATCATGCACATTGCCCCATGTGTGTACTTCTAACTCCCAAGTATACTTTTTCACCTATTCTCAGCTTTCTGTTTTTTTTCCCTTGACCTACTATGTCTAATTTCTGTTATATAGGGGGTGTGGTTGGCCTATTAGGGGTCACACTCTTAAATAAAACAGATATTTTCCAACCCCCATCCAAAGCCATCAACTCTCATAACTCCTTAATTAGGTGTGGAAGCAAGCATGCGTGTCTCTTTGTCTTCAGTGCTTGGATGTTGACCAGCATGTTCTTGTGTAGATGTTATATGGCTACCACAGCCGTTGTGAGTTCATGAGTGCAGCAGTCCTACCATGTCCTGGAGAATTACACATTTTTTCTATTGTGTTCCATATATCTCAGTTATCTTCTACTTTATGATGATATGAGTGATGTTATGTTTGCATGCATTATTTATTATTATTATACCAAGTAGTGTGCATTCTACATCCATCTAGTGTGAATTTCGGAGTAGAAATATAGGCATCTGCCTGATCCTTCATTTTGCTGATATTAGAGTAAACAAATGATTATATATGTTTGTAAAATTATGTGTATGGGCATGCCTGTGCATACAATATGTGGAGACCAGAGTTAATTTTCAGGAGTTGGTTGTCTTATTTAAATATACAAGTCCCAGGGATTCAACTCAGGGTATCAGGCTTGTGGCAAGTGCCCTTACCTCACTGAGCAATCTCATGGGCCTTCTGTTGAGTTTTCAGTGCTACTGTAATTGGCCTGATGGGCTTAGGCCTTGCACCTGTTTTCTCCCTGTATAGTCCTGAGTCCTTCACTGAGTGTTTTTTGATGTCCTTTCTTCACATTGTGTTCTAGTATGAGATTTGCTCTTATTAGTTACCTCATGAATTCTCAAGTCCATGTTGACTACTGAGGGTGGTTAGTGTCCTGTCATAGAGTCACTGTGCTCATGTATCAACAAAGACATAATAAATTGAAGAGATTGTTAATCCTCCTCTGGTCAATGGCAGTGTGAGAAAACTGTCAACACTTCATTAGAGGAAAGGAACCCAATATTGTTAAATGAGCAATAAAAAAATTAAGAAGTCAGTGCTCTAAATAAAAGTGTCAGCCATTTATTAATCTAAAAATAAGTTAAATTTATTTATTTATTTATTTATATTTGCAAAATGAAGAATTAGCTCAGTGGTTAAAGAGCACATACTTCTCTCACAGAGAACTGGAGTTAAGTTCCCTACCTCAGGTGACACACAACCACTTATAACTTCAAATCCACGAGACCTGATGCCCTCTTCTGGCCTCTGTAGTCATATGCACTCATGAAGTCATACCTCTACACAAATACACACACACACACACACACACACACACACACACACACACACACATATATATATATATATATATATATATATATATATATATATATATATAATTTTAAAATGTTTATGTAGTATAGTAGTCCCAATGAATTAACAATGTTTATATTGTAACAATTATATAATAGAGATTGGAAACAAATTTCCTCCTGAATTTAGAATCCAATAGTTCAAGCTTATAGTTTGACTTCCCAATTTTCAAGTTTATATGGTGTATTTTCATGTGCATTTATATGTGTGTATGTTTGTGTGTGTCTGTGTGTATGTATGGTTTTGAATGTGTATTTCCTGATGTTTGAGCATACAATGTACTAAGATAAATGTTGGGCATCACCTTGGATGATTCTTTCAACTTACTCTCTGAGGCAAGCAAATCTAGACATTTACCATATGGCTAGTCTCACTAACCACTTTGGATGCCCATCCACCATATTCATGGTTTATAGGGATTTGAACATCAAACTTCATGATTCTACAGCATGTACTTTAACCACTAAGGTATCGCACCAGCTCATAGTTCCTTAAAATAGAAACTGCCATCTGGCTTCTGCCTTGAGGTGGTGACATGTCACATGAACAAATGCCTTGGTCATTACCCCTTTATTATTGATTATTCATTGTTTCTGCATAGTCACTTAATGAGAGAAAAAAATAAACACATAAGACAAAAACACACAATGTCAATAGTTCCCTCTACACTTGTTTTGACTGTCCCAATGGATGCCCTAAGTTTAAAGAACAATAAAAGACTGCTGTTTCCACAGCCATTAGCTCTGGTTGCAACTTCCAGTCATGCATAGAGGTCAGAACTCTATCACTGCAAGACCACTTCTAGCTAGTGTGCTCATTTGTCAATGGAGAAAAAAAATGAACTGAGCAGACTGCCAAGACTCTAAGTTTCAAATGCAGTGTGCTAAAACTCTCACCATTTCAACAGAGGAGAGGTGTGCCACTTGTGAAGCACAGACAAAACTGCAGAAGTAAATCTAGATTGCTGGAGAGAAGACTCGGCAGTTAATAGGGTTGCTAATTTTTCCAGAGGTATGGAGATTTTGTTCCCAGAATTTAGTTCTCCAGACCTAAGTAGAGCAGCACCCAGCTGTCTCCTACTCCAGCTCTAGGGATCCAAGACCATCTTCTGACCCACATTGACTTCAGCACATGTGTGTAACTTGTCGGTGTAGGCCATGATTAGGCCAGCCAATGGGATTATTTCAGCAGAATGCTGCCTGATATATTTATGAAGTCAACAAGTAAAAGAAAAAGAAAAATTTCTCATGTTTGAGTTTCTAGTTGGGTTGTGTAAAATTGAGCTAATTTTCACTAAACTAAACTTCTTTAGTTAGTAAGCTCATTGTGGAAAAGTAAATTGGAAGCAGGCATTTTTATCTTTGCATGTGCTAGATCCTGTAGTTTTATTTTAGCTCAAGTCCCATTGAGTATAGAGTTTGTATTTTGTATATAAATGTTGTATTATATATTTATATATAACTATATATATTATATAAAATGAAATTATTACATTGACATATATGATGCAGGCTGGGTAGTTTAACAACAGCTTGTGTCCCTGAGAAGCGTCAACCTGGCCTGGAGGATTCCTGGGGATATGCTTTTCCTCAATCCACATTTAAGGCCAAAGAATGTTCTGATGTCAGTAAAGGACAGTGGCATCATTAATGACAGGATAGACACACTCCCCAACAAAAGACAAAATCAGGCAGGCAAGTAACATTGCTTTTCTCATTTGTCCATAGGTCCCGACCCTTGCCAGAAGGTGCCATCCACTCTGAGAGAGGTCTTCTCCCCACTGTTAGTCATTCTGGGAAATGTGCTCACATTTCCCACCCAGAGAAACGCTTTTAGTTGACTTATCTGACAGTTAGAAATAAGTATTACACTATAAGATGTTAAAAAATATGGGTTTAAAAATTGTCCAACAAAGAAGATTTGTGAAAATGATATTCATGTTATTTTCTTCTCCTAGATATAGACTACACCAGAGTATCCTTCACTGGCCAGAAAGAATGGCAATGCGGCCACGGGGACTCACATTCAGCCTCTAGCTTAGACTCTTTCTAGTATCATCCCATGTCATCTTTCTGTTTGTCTCGTAAGGTGTTTTTGATTACTAAAATAGCTAATCACCACTTTGAATTAGACTGTTCAAGATTAGTTGTTTTATGGACACAATCAGGGGTATTTACCCACATGGACACTATCTTGTAACTTAAAATCTGCTTATGGTCCCAAGTCTGACCCATCCATGTTTCATTCCATAGTAAATTTCTGGATTCTCAGTGTGGGAACTGATCTGCCATCACTCAGAACAGAACAAATGTCTATGGCCATTGTCTACTGTACAGTGCTGAAGAGTATGTGTACCTTACTTAAAATGTAGCTTCCGATAAGTGGTAGGGTAAATCGCCAACCTAACAAAAGCTAGAGTCACCTTGAAAAGAAGCCTCTGGCCATGCCTATGGAGTATTATCTGAGTCATGTTAACTGAGGTAGGGGAGCCCACCTACCCTGGCAGCGATCCAGTTCTGTACAGAATGGAGAAAAGAAAGTGAGTCACAGCCTGCAGTCATGGCATACGGGTGTGATGTTAAGTAGTTTCCACTATGGCTTCCTCACTATGACTGTAGAGCAAAACAAAAACAAAAACAAAACAAAAACAAAAACCCCAAAACCTGCAAACAAACAGACAAAAAACAAACAAAAAATCTCCCCCCAACACATACAAAAAAACCCTATTTTTTTTCTTAAGTTGATTAATTCTGGATATTCTGTCACAGTAACACAGCAATAAAAAAAGAAACCACAACATCACACAAAGAATTACATGTGATCATGTACTATTTCTCTTAATCTAGTCATGAACTTATTCCTCTTGGCTTAGAGAGCTTTGGAATGTATTTCCTTGGACATTTTTATTATATGAGAAGTTTTCTTGTTCCTCTTCCTATTAGTTATGTGAAGCTTCCCTAGAAAGTAGTACTTAAGATCTTGGAATATCTCCTACCACATAAATGTGTGATAGAATTCATGACAACTTATATGATTTATTAAATGGAGTCACCCCTGAAGCAAATGCATTATTAAGTAGTTAAAAAATTCATGATGTGTCCTTAACACAGTGAGAAGAATGCCTTGGAGGCACTCATCCACCCCATAAATATGTGTTTAACAAAACTGCTTGAAATGAATCTCTTCATTTGTTCTTATTTAAGACTTAGATATACAGCATAAATAACAGAATGCATGTCCGACATAAGGTTGTAGCTTGTTGTTGAATGCAAATTTCCACAGCTTTGTTTTTGTCGGTATGTAATAAAACATGTTCTCCTTGATTAAAAGTCCTCAGCGGGCTGTGATAGCATAGAATACATTCAATTTGTGGTTCATAGTTAACACCCTGCTTAAAATTTATTCCAGATACATGCTTTACAGCATATATATTGTAATGATTAATATTGGTTATCAAATATGTTTGGATCTGCAAGCAATTAATAAACTCACCTTTGGGTGGGTAGGTAAAGACATTTGCAAAAAATGACTAATGATGTTGAGAACACTGTCCCTGGGAATGGGTACTGTGCATACTTCAGGTATAAAGTCCAAGGAAGTTGTGTTGTTTCTTGTCTGTTCTCAATTCTTGCTGGTGAGTGCATCTGTCCTGTCGCTGCTGCTGCTGCTGCTGCTGCTGCTGCTGCTGCTGCTGCTGCTGCTGCTGCTGCTGCTGCTGCTGCTGCTGCCCTTTTGCTCCCGTAGCAATCTAGGTTCCTTGGCCTTTATACAGAGAGTGCAAGACAAGCAGCATTTCAGAACACCCCCCTCCCCCAGGTCTTCAGTGTCAAGCTGAGACTACCAAGACATCAAGTCTTGTATACTGAATTGCTGTTGACTAGGTTTTAAGTTTCTGCAATGTACTGGCAACCACATTTAGAATAAAAGCTTGTCATGGGTAAGCTTGTTAAAAAATTGTTCTTTAATATTATGCATAATATCAGTTCACAAATCTTAGAGTAACATAAGCATTTGAAATCTTGTTTGATTTCTCACTGTGCATGCTGATATTCCAGAAATCTATTCCACTGTGGTCAGTTAGCTCAGTAAAAACATCAAGAAGTCTGTGATACATTCAACTTGATTATTCTATCTTTCTAGCCTAGACAGATGAATAGCACTGATGGATAGAGTCATCTGTCTAGGTTACTCATACACACATACACAACCATACACATGTACACAAATGTACACAGATACACATGCACAGTCAGACAAACACAATCCACAAAAAAGTTGAGTTGTTAAAATAAAAATTTATTCAAAAGAAAAGGAGGAAACACATGATTAACATAGGAAATAAAACGATATGTGGAGTGTGGTACAAAACAAAATGACAAACATAAATCTATCTTTCTAATACTTTAATCAGAAAACCAGAGTTGACAGAATGGCTTAAAAACTAGAACTTGTGAAATAGAGTTGCTATGGGAAATGAGATTCACTTGGATTGGAGGATACAGATAGGTGTTGGTTTATATTTATGTCAAGTACTAAGTAGATCTAAGAAAGCTGAAACTTCTAAATTTAAATCAATAGAAGTGTGTTTTATTTCTTGCTTGCATGCATATACCAAGTGTATGTGTGTGTATTTGCATGTGTGTGGGTACATGTGTGTAAAGGTGTACATGCATGCGCATGTTTATGCATTTGGAGGTTACAGGTTGATGTTTGCATCCCGGAGCTCTGAAATTATGAGAGTCCACCAAACCTGCCTAGTTTTCCCATGGGTGCTTGTGAGTTAGACCTTAGTCCTCAGTCTTGGGCAGCAAGCACTTTTGCACACTGAGTCATTTATTTCCCCATTTTTTCAAAATATACTGTGAAGCAGGAGTATGGCCAGTTATAAAACATACTCTTGTAATAAAAATACAGTCAATATGTAAGAAAATTGCGACCATCATAAATGTACCCAACTGTAGAGCTTTTAGATTTATTGACCACTAGGATCCTATTAGACCCACATATATGCAGCCCCTGTGCGTGCTGACACACTCTCTGGGACTTAATTTATGAATCAGCCGTGCTGTGTTTAGAAGGCCTTGTTTCCTTGCTGTTCATCCCTTCTGACCTTTAAATATTTCTGCCTCCTCTGTACAATGTTCACGTGGGACTTAAGGGAATGGAATTACTATCAATTACAATCAAACAGGAGAAGACTATCTCCCAAGTAGAGGAGGGTCTCCAAGCCCACCCTCATAGTGACACACTTCTGTCTCCCCTGTTTCTTGGCAATATTATTTAGATCACCTTTATGTATGTATATATTTTAGAATATTTCTACAGTATTAGTTTTCTACTGAGAAGTAGACACAAGCCCATACTTTTAATACTCCTAAGCCAGGAGCCATCTCCAATTAATAACTATTCACAAATAAAAAATTGGTTTTCTCCAATGCAGTCTCACTGGGTATACAGGCCATGTTCCCCATCCAGCAGTAGATGTCCAACACAAAACCAACTATTGTATGTTTAGAGTTTTTTTTTTGTCCCAGAATGCTTTGTCAGTTTCTTGTTTTGTTTTGTTTTTGACTTGCATGTCATTTGCATATACACTAAGTTTTTAGTTCTTTGCTTTTACTAGATTTCTGTGTGAGAGCACATGAGTCTCTCTACCTCATTGTGCTCCTTAAATCTTTTCTTTTGCTTCTTTTCTGATATTTGTTTTTATTTAATCAAATTTATTAGTTATTATTATTATTTTAGATGTCTGTTTGTAACCTAATAAGACAGGGCAAAAAAAGCTGTGAGTTTAATTGGATGGGAAATCAGGGAGAATCTGTGAGAAGTTGGATAAGAGTAAACAATAGTCAGAATATATATTTTTAAAAATATAAATTTTAATTTAAATTGTTTCATTAAGCAAAAATGTGTCAGCACTGGAAAATAGAGATGTTTAAATAAATGTAACTGTGATTTTAATATAGTTTCCCCTATAATTGCTAAAATATAAATACTCTAAGTAAGTAAAGATGGAGAAACTTTGAAAAACTATTGGAACCATCTCAAAGAAACACTGTATTTCAGACAGTAACTATGGTGTCAATATATTTAGAAGGGCAGGAGTCCTCAGGAATGTCTTTTCTGAACCCAGCAGAATTGGAGGAGCATCACAAGTGGCTATTTGGTCAACGTTGATGATTTGAAAGCTAGGTCATAAATTTCCAAGTCTATTGTCAAACTAGGTCTCATGAGAGATACTAGACAAAGCTCTGATAAAAATTTGATTGAAAACATGAAATGGCAACATTTATGGAGTGCCATTAAACTGTTGCTTAGAGAAAAAATAGTTTTAAGCACTAATATTACAAAGAAAAAGTAAAATACACCATTTACATTCCATTTAAAATCCCCTCCAAAATCAAATCTTCAGAAATAAGATTCAATGTAATAACAAGTTAATAAAAAGTAAATATCTGTTGGGAAATAATGAAAAATATGTAAAATGCTAGAGCTAGACAGTATGGTCATGTAGCTAGTAACATTTTTTTTCTGTTTGGATAACTGAAGAGGGAGAGCTGTGACATCAAGGACAACCTAGAAAAAGAGATACAACCTAGTACAGAGCAATTTCCAAGTAGAAAAAACTTTAGGTCCAGACATGGTGGTATATGTCTTTCACTCCAGAATTCAGGAGACTGGGGCATGAAAAACCACTGAGTTCAAGGTCAGTTTATAGAGCAGGTTCCAGAGCAGCTAAGTTTAGACAGTGAAGGAGTTGGAAAACCGAAAGCTGATGATAACGTAATAGAAAAATAGTGATTTCAGGAAAGCACAAGGAAGCTATGTTCCAGATGTGGGCACGATTTTCCATCACGCTGGTAGCCAGACTTAGTAATCTATAAGAGTCTCCAGGTGGTACTGGATTTGAAGGCATGAATAGGTCATGAGAGCAGGTAAGCTTTGCCACTATGAGAGGCAGACTATGAGTGTCTATTAATGAAGCTAATTGCAATGGGAGAGGACCACAGCATAGAAGAGATGACAAAAACATGGAATGAACACCAAGAACAGCAACAGCAGTGGAATGGATCAACCAGAGTCTAGAGTTCTACAAAGCACTGAGCTGGAGAGGCAACCCAATCTGTTTGGAGAAGCTCAGGAGATCATGTGTGGATCTCAAACATTGGAATAAGCTATAAATTTCAAGTTGCCCTGGAAATCTCAAGATATTAGAAGTGCCAGAGCTATGAGAAAGCTGCTAATGTGGAGTGGAACTAGATGAAGAAAAAGATGTTTGTTGCAGTCAACATAGAGGAAGATGTTGGAAATCTGAAGAACAGTTTCACATCAGACACAGAGATACTGAGTTTGGGGTTTGTCCAGTTGGCTTTTGGTCTTGTTTTCATCCAGTATGAAATTTAGAATGGTAATGCGTATCTTGTGATACTGGATGTATACGATCTGCTCTTTGGTTTGGATGTTATAGGAGATTACAATTAAGAGATTGCAGAAGAGAATTTGAACTTTGTACTTTTAATAGTGTTGATACTGTTATAAATTATAGGAGTTCTAAAGTTGGACTAAATTAATTTTGCATTATGCTATGGGTAGATACGGCCTCCACAGATTCATATATTTGAACAAGTCTATGGGGGCCAGGGAATGGAATGCGTTGTTTTGAAGATGCTTTGCCCAGGAAGTAGCACTGTTAAGAGGTGTGGCCCTGTTGGCATATGAATAGCCTTGTTGGAGAAAATTGGTCAATATTTGGTGGGTTTTGAGAACCTCCTCCTAGCTGCTTGAAGGCCAATCTTCTCCTGTTTCCATTCAGAATAAGATGTAAAACTCTTAGCTCCCCCAATGCCATGCCTGCCTGGACACAGCCATGCTTATTGACATGATGATAATAGACTGCACTTTCAGAACCTATAAGCAAGCCCCAATTAAATATTGTCCTCTAAAAGGTTATGTTGTTCATGGTGTCTATTAACAGCATTAAAATTCTAAGACAGAAGGTAAAAGCCTGTTGTTGAAGATACCACAAATATTGGACATAGGACCCAGAGGATCTAAGCTGGATCATACCTGAAAGTTTCCTTTTAGGGTTAGCTTTCATGGTACCAGAATGCTCAGTTCAAGCTTCTAAAGGAAAAAAAGCAATCTGAAGTCCTACCTAGATGTGACAGTTATATATAACAACAACAGCCAGCATGGCAGGATAACAATAAAGAAGCAGTAGTGTTGTTCATACCTTGGTGGTAATCAACAGCTCTCTAACAGCACTCAAAATCAAGCACAAGAGGACAATCACGTATGGTACCTACATGATCTAACCAAATACTCAGAGCTAGTGAAGTCATGGATCTTAGACAAGAAGCATACCATCACCATATAACTAAACCAGAATCACCTCTAGGTAAATTCTAAATATTCTGGTGTCCACAGATAAGTTTACATCTCACCCCTCATCCAGTAACCTTCTCTTAGAAAAGGATGGAGATGACTTCAGAAAATTGCAACTAATCTAAATGCAGAGCTGTGGATTTCAGTACCCAAGGATGCATCTATAGAACAACTCTTGCACCTAAAACTCAATGGTCATTGTAGAAGAGGGGCAGAAAGACTCTAATAGCCAGAGAAACAGAAATTTTGCTGTGAGATTGTGTCTCCTAAAAATGTCAGAAAAACTACCCACAAAGTCTCATCAAAATGCCTATGTAAAGAGACCAGAACAAGGATGACTCTAATAGACATACTAATATTAATAAAGGATGAAAGGTCAGGAGACCTCAAGCCAAAACAAACTTTGAGGGAGAAAGAGACTTCTCTATGGAGGAACACACCAATTACCAAATTAGCAGCCCCGAAAACATATACATGCAAGTAACATCATACAGAATTGGTTGTATTTATATGTATAGAAATACACTATACAAACAGATGTGTGTGTGTGTGTTATACAACAATAATTAATGAAAAAGAACTATGAATTTGAGTGAGATCAAGAGGACCAGATAATATGTGGGAAAGGTTGGAGAGAGAAAGGGGAAGTGGAAATAATGTAATAATATCATATAAAATATAAATAAATAAATTTTAAAAGAGACCAGAATAGGCAACATAAGCAGTGAGGTTTCATTTTTGAAAAAATAGAAAAGTTAATAAAATTTTTAACTATATATCAGTCTTTTAAAATTGATAAAATGAATTAAAAATATTTGTCTCGAAAAAATATAACCCAGGCAATGAAAAGGACATTATTATAAATATTTCAGTAATTTTAAAAGAACAATAAGGGAATATTATCAGCTACTAAAATTCAAAAAATATTATAAGTAGGGGAAATAGATTTATCTAGCAAAATACAAATTATCAGAATTTAATTTAAGGAAAAAAAATAAAATATAGAGACCTTAACAAAATGATTAAATTAGTAGACAACGATCAAGATTTCAAAGTGAAGTAATTTAATGAGAGATGATTTATAAATGGCAAAGAAAATACAATTAAATTTGTTTTGTTCCCTAGTTTGGGAGAATTCTGAGAATTTCATACACTTTAGCTTTTCATAAGCAATTTACATAATGATTATAAGAAGCAAGAAGGAAAACTAGAATTGTTGATGAGACAGTGGAAATGTGGATCCTGTGCACTGTTGAATTTCCAGAATTGGTTTTGTGATTCTATCAAGTGCACAGGTAGTGCTGGACAGGTGATTCAACCAGGAAAGCCAATTGCCCACAAGACTGATGACCTGAACTGCTTCTATGGAATCCACAAGGTGAAAGTTAGGAATGACTCCAGCAAGTTACCCACTGACTTCCACACAGGATATATGCATATACATGCACATTCCATACACACACTCACTCACACATGCACATAGTCCCTCTCCTTCTCCCTCTCCCACCTCTATCTCTCTCTCTCTCTGTCTTTCTCTCTTACACACACATACACTTAAAATTAGAGGAAATATATTGCTTATGTTCTCTTGACCAAAGGAAGGTCATCCACTATCGGGGAAGGTCCATACCCTCACTTCATGGCAGCTCTGGAGGAACAATGATATATCCTTGAGATAAAATGGTGTACATGCCTGCCTACATAGATCAGCCAATTCAACCTTGTTGATCTGTGAAGTGACAGATATTGCTTCAAAATCACACACAAGCATGTATGCTTGTATGTGTGTGCACACACACACCTAGAAAATAGTGTGAGAATTACCATGTAATTTGAATGTTTTTTCCCATTATCCAGTATTTGTACCTCAATGCAGTTTCCACCTCACAAAATGAATGCACATGAAAAGATTTGTACAAGCCGACAGACCTAATGTTATTGTGAAGACTCCAGACTAAGAACCAATCATTTAGTGGGATACTCATCTTCAACAACAGCAGATACCATGTAGTTGAAACATGAAATGGGGCTGGAGGGATGGCTTAGTGGTTGAGAGCTTGTAGTGCTCTTGCTCTTGCAAAAGGACCTTGGTTCCATTCTCAGCACCCACATTGCTAGGTGGCTTAGAAGTGCTTGACACTCCAGCTCTATGGGATCCAATGACCTCTTCTAGTTACTGAAGATACAGTACTCATGTGCATATGTGCACGCATGTGCATATGATTTAAAACAAAAATCTTTAATTGAAATAAGTATGAAGCAATGCCGATGGACTCAAGACTTATGCAGCATATAAGAAGCCTCACTCAATATGCTTGATGAGTTAATCTATGCTGAATGTCTTTTTAAGAGAAAGGGCTAGAGACCATAGGAGAAAACCAGTGTTTGCTTGAGGCTACTTGTAAGAGTGATTTTAAATTAATGTCAAAGATTATTTGGTGTGATGGGAGGTCTACAAGTTGATTGTGATGCTGGGAATTTAACTAGATGGTTACAAGTGCCTGTTAGGTATGCATTGGTTTCTATCCCTAGCACAGCATATATCAGGAGAGGTCATACACAGCTCTAATTGCAGGACTAGGGATATAGAGTCAAGAAAATCACAAGTTCAAGGTCATCCTCAGCAACTTAGGTAGTTTGAGGCCAATCTGAGGTGTTTCAGATCTTGTCCAAAGATAAATAGATAGATAACTAACTAACTAACTAACTAACTAAATAACTAAATAAATAAATAAATAAATAAATAAATAAATAAATAGAGATTACGAGGTTGTATGGATAGCAATATATTTGCTCAAGGCTCTCATAGTCTACAACCAACAGATTCCATTCAACATTGCATAGATTATTATCAAAGATCCCTTTTTTAGGGTTTGTGCAAACAGTGATTAAGCGTGAGAAAGTAAGTCAGACATCCAGAACTTTTCTGCCTGCCAACTCTGAGGGTTCCCAGCACCACAAGAGCCTGGAAGTTATTTTTCCTTCCCTTAGCTAGCAGTTGCGTTGACTTTCCCCTCAGTATAAGGAAGCCACTGAGAATATAATGACAGGAAATCATGGATGAGGAGGCCCAGGTACCCATGGATGCCAACCCCATCCTGCTGGAAATGGGAGAGTGTGATGACAGTACTGAGGAAGCAGTCAGAGCCGGTGGTAGCTGTCAATCCCTAGCAGAACCACCATTGCAAATACTGCAAGGTATGGGAGCTGGATGACAGTAATATGCCCATGTGTGTGTCAGGGCATCTCCATCTGCCTGCTCTCATTGGCAAGATTGAGACAGCATGCAGCAATGACATCAAGAACTTTGACTCCTCCAAGACATTTCTTTGCTAGCAAATGAACCCTGGAGGGCACCAACAATAGCCACAATCACGACCTGGACTACATTGGAACATGAAAATCCATTTCTCACTGCCTGGATTCTGAGCTGACTGAGTTTCCCTTGTGCATCCATGGCTCAAGACTGTTCTGCTCACTTTATACTGAGTGATGACAGGCAACAACTTCCCCACTGAAAAGCAGAAGATGCATGATAATGAGAAGCTTCTTTAGTCAGGAGATCACCCTGTGGAATGGCTGGCCCAAGACTGAGAAGAATTGCTAGCAGTACATTTCCCAGTCCATGGGAAGTTTTGCCAGCTGAACCAGCACTGATTGATGGGCACTTGTCCCACACTAAGCTGTCTCCACAGCACGCTCCCCTTATTCACATTGATCATGGACCTGCAGGCTTCTTCAAGACAGGCCACTGAGAAAAGCACATCGCCCTGGACAAATAGGCTTGTATTATAACCCAACTCATGACATTTACCCTACGTAACTTGACTCTGAGGCTGTGGCCTATCCACAGTTCCACTAGTCCCCTGCACTACCCAATGTTTTCCTGGCTGTGTTGGAAACTGAGTCTTGCAAGTTTGCCTTATACAAGCATGTAATATTTTTAGCTTTTATCTCTCTTTTTCCACTTGACTCTAACACTCAAAATCAAACTTTGCGGTTATTTTATTTTATGATATGGGCTACATGGGGTCTTCTGGTGGTTCAGAGGTAAGGAAAAGGAGGATACAGACATAGACACAAAATCTGGACAAAGATGCTCTGAGATCTGAAGACCCACTAGTCAGAACTGGAAAGCAAATCATCGAAGTTTATGGCTGACCGAATAATTCAAAGTTGTTATGCGTTGCCAACAACCCAGAACCTCGGTATTTCCTCTATTCTTTAGGCAGTTGCTTTCCATGTTTGGCTATTGGTTTAAATTTTGGCAAGCCATTGAACTATGGATGGACAAGAACCTCTCACAGGATTTCCTTACTCAACTGGTTTTGGGTTTCAGGGCTCTTGCCAGGCTCTGAGCACTGGAAGGCTATGTCCAGAAAATGGGACTCAAGAGGAAGACAAAGAAAGCTGTAAAGTAAAGAAAGTGAAGATGATGCATTGGTTTGATTCCCACATCTAGATGGCTGACATAGAGTTTCTAGCATGCTCTTTCCCAACTCCTTTAAATCTTTTACTAATCAAGAGAAACTTAGAAGTTAATGAGATGGTTGGACCTCACAGGCTGAGGACTTGTTCACCTTCAAGCATTTTATGAAAAAGCTCCTCATTAATCACACAAACTTTCACAGTGACATGAAAAGCTTGATAAATCTTTCAAAACAAAAAGTAATGACTTAGAAATAAAAACAAAATAAGTCATAATCATTTAGGTGTAAATGGGCAAAATTTAAACAATATTTTTTCAACATGTTTAGGTTGGTTGTCATTTTGTGCTTAGAATATTATTAGAAATGTTGGCCAATTTTCTAAAATGGCTAACAGATTTATTTCAAGTTATGGAAAGTCTAGAAATGTAATCATAGAAAGGTGTGATGGTAATTGGGACTCTGAGGCAGGAGAATTGCTTATGTGAATTTGAGGGCATGTTAGACTACACAGCATAGCAAAGCTCCATCAAACACACACACACACACACACACACACACAGTGGAATAAACAAAAAGCTCAAAAATCAGGTTAATAATTCTAATATAAAATTTATGTATTTCTTCAACATTGTGATATACAATGTTCCAAAATGCAATGGAAAGATCTCTTTTATATATTATATACCATTTTCTAAATGTGTTAAATGTCTTCTCTTATTAGATCACAAAAAGGTTTCTCCTTTAAAAGGTCAAGTCAATATATTTTCTTTTCTTTTACTTGGCATTTTGTTAAGCGTTTATATTAATGACAAACAGTGTCCTCTGTCTTTTATGTTCTCTCTGGCTTTGTCTTTCCTCATCCCTTTGTCCTCCACATTTTTCTATCTTCTATGAAAAGTTAACACTTTATTTATGTGGTTACAAATTACTTATTGTGTGTGAATACACATGAGTGCCACAGTGCATATTAGAAGGCAATTTCTAGGATTCAGTTCTCTCTTTCTCCCTTAATGGGTTTTTGGTAATCAAACTCAGACTGTCAAATTTGACAGCAAACACTTTTATATGCTAGCCATCTCATGTATATATGTATATATACATATATTTATAGAATATATACATACATATGTATATATACATATAAGATTTAGGGATACTCACACACACACACGTACACACACATATATTTAAAACATTTATTCATGTATGTATATGTGTAGTATTTTTGTGCATGTGTATGTGGGTGGGTGCACACATTCAGTTACTCACATGGATTCCAGAGGAGGATATCAGATATCTTGCTCATTCATCCTCCACCTTATTCCACTGAGTTTTTTTTTCTTCTGTATCTGGAGTGAACCTGTCAGCCAGGAAGCCAGCCATAGCAATCCTCTTTCTTTCTTCCACTTATCTGGAGTTATATTCAGACACAGTCATGCCTTTCTTTATATGTGGGTGTTGAGAATTTAAACTGGGGTCCTCGAGCTCCTGCCACAGCTGTGCCTATCCTCTGAGCTATTTCCCTAACCCTCTGTATAACTAAAATATAACCAATTAGTGTTAACATTCAAGATAAGATTTGAGTTTCTTTTTACTGAGTTTGTTTTCAGTTTCTGTCTCTTATCTTACATTGAAATGCTTGTGTCTCCAAATATTTATATAGTACTCATTTTTATAATCCTATAGTATTTATATTGACTTCAAAATTATAATAGAGTACAAATATTAAAATTCAGAAGTCCTGTGAAGGCATTTAGGCAGTAGTTATCTTAAATAACTCTTTTGTTAAAATAAATTAAATATCACAACAATTTTATACTCACCATTCATTAATATTCTGATAGAAAACTAGATTAATTTGTTTGGACTCCAGTTTGTGATTTTTCTTTGCTTCTTTTTTGATTTAATTACATGTAAGTTGCGAGATTCTCACGTGGTGCAAATCTCAGAGTATTTCATAAAAGAAAAAAATATAAGTGGAAGATTCAATTTTACTCCAATGTAAGCTTTTCAAAATTAAGATAACTTGGTAATTAAGAAAAAAACTGTGTATCTTACCATGACAAAGCACATGAACTGAATAGAATTTCAGTTGTGTCTTAAATGATGGAATACAAAATTGCATTGTCAATAAGATTTTGGAATATAGTTAAAGGAGAGCTCGGGTAGGGCTGGTCAAAGATTCTGTGGTTTTGAGGTAGAAGCTCATATAAACAGGGCTGTCTGAGGATTCATTTATATCCTCTTGCCTCTGTCTTTCTATTGCTGTCGTTATATGCTCGTACTATTGCACTAGGTTTATTCAGTCACAGGAAGAAGACTCAAGGTGTCCTATGTGTGAGGGAAGAATTTTACCAGATGAGTTCTCTTTCCAGTTCTGACTAAGCAATTTTATATGCTAATATCTGCTGTTTGGTTCACTAAGCAGATGCATACTTTATGGAGACTTGGAAATATCTGATGGACTAAATAATCATTTTATGCTTATCTTTGTTCTTTGTTTTTTTTTTATTTAGGGAACTAGGAGTACTATTGCATGATAGGCAAGTGTCCTCCTACTGAGCTCTCCTCCTCATGTTGTTCTCTGAGGAGCTAAATATTCCTCTTCAATGAGATTTGTAGGAAGTACATGGCATGATGGTTTTTTCTTCTTTCTTTTTTTTTCTTTTTTTATTGGATATTATATTTACATTTCAGATTTTATCCCCTTACTCCATTCCCCCCATCATCCAGCAATTTCCTATCCCATCCCCCTCCTGCTGCTTCTATGAGGATGTGCCCCACCTACCCCCCACTCCCACCTCTCCACACTCTAATCCCCCCACATACTCTGTGTTCAGCCTTCATGGGACCAAGGATCTCCCCTTCCACTTATACCCGACCTGGCCATCCTCCCCTACATGTAGAGCTGGAGTCATGGATTCCTCCCTATGTGCTCTCAGGCCGGTTGTTTAGATCCTGGGGAGCTCTGGTTGGTTGGTATTATTGCTTTCCTCATGGGGCCACAAACCCTTTCAGCTCCTTCAGTCTTCTCTCTAACTTCTCCACTGGGAAACCCTTGATCAGATCAGTGGTTAGCTGTGAGCATTTGCCTCTGAATATGTCAGACTCTGGCCGACTTCTAAGAAGAGAGCTATATCAGGCTTTTGTCAGCATGCACTTACTGACATCCACATCAGCATCTACCTTTGGTGACTGCACATAGGATGGATACACAGATGGAATGATGTTTCTAACTGTTAACTATGTGAGCAAATTTTCTAGGACAGTGATGTCTGCTTGCTGGAAGTCCGGAAGACAAACCCTGGAAATTCAGATGTCCTTTTTTTGCAATGTACATGCATTAAATTTGTAGCTTCTAGTTTACATTTATCATTTCTTAGGTGGAGGATCTGGGTTCTCACTTTCAAAGCTAGCTTTTCTTTTTCACATAAGTATTTTTATTTTTGTTATTTTCATTATTTCTGCTAGTATTAAAAGTCAACAGATGACTATGGTGATTTGAATACGCTTGGCCCAGTGGGTGGCGCTATTAAGAGGTGTGGCATTGTTGGAGTAGTTTTGGCCTTCTTACCACATGGGAGCCAGTCTTCTAGTGATGTTCAGAAGAAAAAGCCTCAGCTACTGCTCCATGCCTTCCTGGAAACTGCTATGCTCTTGCCTTGATGATAATGTGCTGAAGTTCTGAATCAATAAGTCAACCCCAACTAAGTATTGTCCTTATAAAAGTTGCCTTGGTCATGATGTCTGTTCACAGCAGTAATACCTTAACTAAGTGAACAACATATTCATTTTAAGATGTTTAGTAAAGGTCCAGACATATTTACCTGGGCATCTACTTTGAGCATCCTTTGATCATAGTGCTTTCATTTAGAAAAAAAAAAAATGACCTAAATGACCTATAAGCTGATGACTCAAGTCTGTTATATTAGTGATAGGTAGGTAGAAGCAGGAGGATCTTAAATTCCAGTACAGTCTGAAATATAATGTGAGTCAAAAGAAAGAAAGAAACAAATAGTAAGAGGAGAGAATTTGTGTGTATGAAAAGGAGAGGGAAAGGAGGAAAGGAAAGGGGGAAAAAGAAGAAAAGTGCCAAGTAATGCTGTCACATGTGTTTAATCATAGCACTCTAGAGGCAAAGGCAGGTCCATGACTGTGAGACTGAGGCTAACCTCTTCTCATTATAAAGTCTCAGTCCATACATAGTGAGAACTTGTCACTTTCCAAATCTTCCTTATCTATATCCGTGCCTTTATATAATATATATATATATATATATATATATATATATATATATATATATATATATATGGTGTGTGTGTGTGTGTGTGTGTGTGTGTGTGTGTGTGTGTTATATTTTTGGCCTCCCCAAGAGTGTTCTGACAAGTTTTATCTGATAAACTTGTAGCCACTGGGATATGTTTTCTAGTGATGTGGGCATTTATATAATGGCTAGTTATAAGTAAAAATTTATTCAAGGCCTGAATTGAGAAATTCCTGAAAACATCAAGAACATTAACATGTATTATTTTGAAGTGATTTGATCCAACTCCTCCTCAGGCTGTCTGTAAAGTATGAAATGACATATAGATGGGGTACTTTTTGTGCTTTCTGAAATGCTGTGACCTCTACACTCGATGTAGTTTCTGGTCCACAGAAAAATTTTTCAGAGGTGATTGTTAAATGAAGGAAGACAGTGACAAACAACAACAAATGATGTCTTTCCCAATATAGGATTGCCCAGAATTGCAAATCCAATTACTAAAGGCTCAGAATCCCAGCTAGTGGAAGTTAGTGGTAATTGGTGATGATTTGGGAGGACAAAAATGATTCTGCAAAGGACTGTTAGTATGTAATTGACTACTTATGAATAGCAACAACTGGCATTGATGGAATGTTTACCAATACAGCAGCTTTATTCGAACACTGGCAGAAGTTAAATTAGGTGATAATACAATATTTTTGTAGATTTTAATAGCTTTGTAATTAAACTATAGATTTTTATATTCATATAAAAATAGATCCTCTTTAAGCAATGTCACTAAAATTACAGACTTTAAAATTCAAATAAATCACTCATAAACCAGGTGTATGTCCTTTTAGGTTTGATGGAATTTAAATTTGTTAGAATTGTTCACAATGAATTTTGAAGTATATTTTATCTGAATTCTTGCCATGTGACTTGTCCATTCTTGGAAGAAATCCTAAGCAATGTATTTTAAGTAAAATCATCTGAATGCTTCCATCAGTCTCTTGTTGGATCAGCTGTTTCTTCTAAGATACAGGAATAACTAGATTAGGAGATTTTCTTCATACAAGTGACTAAGGCATTTTAAAGGATATTCCATACAGTATGTTATGTGCATTCTTACATATTTAATATATAATAAGACCTTTCCTCTCGATCTTCACTCTTGTTATTTGAGAGAATCAAGAGGATAGAATGTTACTGTGGAGAGGAATGGCCTTTTGTACACATCAAATATGACTACTCATTGTAGATGTAGCAGATTAATGCTTCCTATAGATTGCTGTGGACTTAGTAAAAAGTTCCTATTATACCAGGAACAATGAAAGATTTGTAATTATTGATGTTTGTCTTATTGTAAATACTGTAATGTTATCAAGTAAAGTGGTTGAGTAGGCAAGATCCTTGACATCAACACATCAACCTTGATTACCTGAGTTAAATCCCCAGAATTCTCATTGTAGAAGAAAGATACTGGTTCCTACAAGTTATTCTCTATTCTATGCCAGGTTATTCCACCTGTCCATCCTATAGACATGCACACACACACACACACACACACACACACACACACACACACACACACCAAAAGAGAGAAGAGAGAGACAGAGACAGATACAAAGAGAGACAGAGACAAAGTTACAGAGAGACAGAGAGATGGGGTGGGGAGGCAGAGAAAGAAAACATTATTTGGAATTCTATAATTTGCCTTAAAATATCAATGACATCAAGCATTCCAGATCCCATAGTATTTCTACTCTCTGTTCCCATGCATACAGTATCTACATTCCAGTATTTGTGATGTGTGGTCACAAGCACTTTGTTATGAAGTTTTAGCAGTCTAGAAGTGGCTCATTCACAAGAGGATATGACCTTAGGATGAAGTAGATGAAACAGGTTTCTGTAGCATGGTTAAAGAGAATACCAAGTAAACTTATTTCAAATCCCTAGTCCCAACGCTTTCACTAATGGGCAGTGACTGACCATGCCCATATATTTGATTAATCTTATAATGTAGAGAAAAGACACAAAGAGAAACAAAACAAAAGCAAAAACAAAAGATCAGAAAATAGAAGCTGTAAGTCATTATAATCAGTGAACTTTAGAGCATGAGTGCCTGAAGCAGCAAATGCTGGAGTCTTCGTCATTGTACTCAGACCTTAATGAAAGATTATTATGTCTAACAAGGTGTATATTGTACTGGTTTGAATGAGAATAACCCTATAGGCTCATATAATAAAATATTTGGTCTGCAGTTGGTGGAACTCTTTGGGGAAGGATTAGGAGGTGTGTTCTTGTTGGAGGAGATGGGTAACTGAGGTGGGCATGGGAGTTTCAAAAACCCATGCCAGACTCATTCTCACTCTATGCCTCCTGCTTATGAACTATATGTAAGCTCTCAGCTAATGCTTCACCACCATTCCTGTGTATCTGCTGCTATACTCCCCACCATGAGGATCCTATACACACTCTCTAAAACTCTAAGCAAGCCTCCACTTTATAGCTTTTAAAAATGAAGTTGCCTTGCTTTGGGTTTCTCTTGACAGCAGTGGAAAAGTAACTAAGACACAAATTAGATTTCTTCCTTTAATTCTGTTTTGGAAACTTATCTACAGTAAGTTAATATTCCTTTTGTGATCAGAACAATCATATCTGGTCTCTGCCCTTGAAACCTTCCCCAGCAAAGAAAATTAAAAAACAAGCAAACAAATAAAAGAAAAACAAAAAAATAAACAAACAAACAAAAAAACCCACATCTGGTTGTGGAAGCTGTAGTGTGTCAGAGTGTGTTCCACCGTAGACCCCTCTGTCTCACATCTTCCCTTGCAAATGTTCAAAGCAACAAGTCCTTAGTGTGGTTCAAGGCCTCTGGCTTCAGCTGTATCATCAGTTTTGGATCCTTATTGAGACTCCTCCCACTTATCCTGTTGTTGTCCTGTGTCATGGAGATCCTGCAGCTTTGGTTCAACAGGACTGGCCCTTGCACTTGTTCCAACAGTTTACAGATGATGTACATTTCAGGGTGGCCTAATTCAAAGACTTGTATCTTGGCCTGGGTGTTAGTTGAGCTGGTAAGCCCTCAGGCTCTGGTTCTCTCTTATCCACCACACAAGCATTGTTCTGTCTAACCCATCCAATACCACCCCCACAGGTCCAGGGGCAGCTTTCCCACTCTCATGCCCTGGGCCTAGCTTACTTGCTTCTATGCCACCATACTCAGCTCCACTCTGCTGTCCAGTCAAGGCCTAGGGCCCACTCTCCCAACAGTCAAAGGCTAGGCAAACTCTCAAGTACTCATGCCCTCTGGGTCAGCTAACTCACCCATGCTTTTGCCATTATGGCCAGGTTTATTGTGCTGATTAGGCAAGCTTTAGGGCCAGCTCTCCTGAGTGCTGCCTAGTGAGAAGCAGGGCTATTTTACCCTCCCTCATGATCCATAGGGCCTGTTCTTTTTCCTACACTAAGTGGCTAGTGGTAAGAGGGTCAAGGGCCATACTTCTGCACTTGTACAAGCAGTGGAGTCTCTCTCATCCAGCACCCTCTCCACCAGGGCCAACTACACCATGCTTCCAAGTCAAGATACAGGTTACACCCTCCACAGTGGTGACAGACAGAGAAAGTTCTCAACAATGTACCAGCCAGTGGAAGGCAAGAATAATTCTAGACAGCCCTTGGTTATCTACTGCCAAGCAATTGCCCAGACCAGGAACATCCACATGGTCTCTGATGGTAACATGAATCATGGAGATTGGTGTGGACCCATGATGCTGTATGGCTACAGACCTAAAGTTAGTCTTCAGGAAAAGCATAGGCTGGAACCTTTTCATAGAACACCTCTGGTGGTGGGGATGGCTACTCATAACAGGCTAATCTTCTTCACTTCCAAGGTTCCAGCTACATTTCTCTTCATGAAGCTCACCCTGTTCTATTTCTCTTTCTCTCTGACCTGTCTACCACATACTTGTACATTGTAATGCCGAGACATGTGACTTACAGAACTCTAGGTGTCCTACTCTGCCCATGCTGTGTGGCATGGTGGTAAGCTGGTACCTAGGTGTCTATAGCCAGCCTATATGGCATGGTACCAGGCAGGTTTCTCTACATTGTATACCTCTGGTTGCTGGGAGTGGGTCTATGTGTTCGTAAGACTTGTCTGTACCATTTGACAGCAGGAAGGTCTCTCTCGATTTTTAATTTTATCCTAGCATTTATTTTACTTCCCAGCAGGAAAAGGTAATACCATCTAAATGGATAATGGATAGATTCCGTATCCTACATGACAGAAGAATTGTTTTTAAATATGCTTTTATTTCTACAATGTACATTTTTATAACAGTTTTTGATGCTGGGATGCATTTCATATCAATAGGTATTCATTAATGTTTTTGACTTTGTTCCTGGAACTCTGATAGTGTCTGTTTAAAGAAAAGCTGAAATTAAGCTTGTATAAATAGTTAATGAATCCCATAAAGAACCAAACAAAAGGCAGAGTAAATTTAAAAAATGAGCAAGGAATCTTCACTTTTGGAAAGAATGTGCCGAAACTACTCAAACTGTAGGGAAATGTCCCAAGTCAGATCTTAAAGTGTAACTCCGACTTTAGGAGAGGCTTTGACCAGAGTTTAGAGTGTCATGATCCCTGATGAGAGCACACATTGCTTACCAAGAACATACTTTAATATTCCTGATGCTCCTCCTGCTCTTCATCCCTGGGGTGGGAACTACCATTGCTCTACTGACCTGATTCCCGATGAGAAGGACATTTTATTGTTCTACCCTACCTTCCTCATGGGCCCAGTGTTTCATTTTTTAGGCTTTTCTTTCTTCCCATTCTTGTTTTTTTCTCCTCCTTCTCTTCCCCTTTTTTCTTTTCCTTCTTTGCCATTATTCTTCTCTTCCTCATCTTTCTCCTCTTCCTTCCCTTCCTCCTCCCACTGCCCTTGCTTCTCTACCTTTTCTATTTCTCTTCTTTATCTCACTCCCTTCCCCTTCTCTCTTATATTTAACTCTGCTCCCTTGGTCAATTTTATTTTACTACTACTATATTTATATGAGTGCCTATGTGATCAGTTTAAGTCTTACCACCCCTGGGGAGTTTCCTGGCCTCATTTTAGAGCAGAGATTCACACTAACAGTTACTTCTGTTTCTTCCTTGGCATCAGTACCATGTGCATCAATCCTCTCTATCACACTAGCCATTTCTACACGGCTCATCTCTAGTCTGTCCTTGAGTATGCTATCACGGGTAAAGGAAAATGGGAAGTATGAAGGCCTGCATCAATTAAAAGGTCCATTAAGGGCTGAATGCCAGAACTTGAACAGATGAAAGCTTGCCAAGTGCACAGGTCCAGAAACTTCATCACACCTATTATCTTTTTGCACAAGTTCTGTAGACTGCAGTACCCAAATATATGCACTTCCCTTAATTTTATGCTAATGCATAAAATCAAGGTCTTGCTTGTCTTTCTTTTTGCCATTGGCATAAAATATATGCAGGACAAACTGAAGTGGAGTTTACAAATGTGTATGTGAAAATATGGATTGAGACCTAATGTCAGAGGAAAATAACTCAGGACATAATAAATCTTTCTGCATAATATATTGCATATAAATATTTCTACTCTCATTTTTATTTTGTTTCAGTTTTCCAAATATTTGATAATTATACTGTAATATATAATATAAATTGGTTTATTAATAAAAATATTTAAAAATAAATTATATATACACCTCTGTATCATAAACTTGTATACCAATATTAATTTAATTATAGTTTCCCATTATCATTGAATGTTTCAAAAATTTATTACAGAAATATGAAATTGAAATTGTAGCTTTGCTTATACTTATAGGTTAAATTAATAATTTTATCTTCTGAGAATGTCTACCTAAGTAATTTTCAATGTATCCTTTAAAAATTGCAAATGCATGATTTCTATTCACTACTCAATTTTATCACAGACGACATTCCCAAGGAAAAGTCTCTTTGGTGGTTGTCAAGTAGACAATTGTCTTAGCCTAGTGGCAGATGTAAATAATCAGGTAGATTTAAGATTCATTAAATCCAGTCTTCTTGCCTTGATTCTTAGTTGGCACAGAGTGTGCCTTGGGATTTCAGAGAAGGGTTAATTGGGATAGCTCTTTGCTTTCTATTGCTTTGATAAAAACAATGACCAGAAGAAACTTGGGGAGAAGATGGTTTCATCTTAAATCTGACAGGTTTTTTATGAAGTGAAGTTGAGGCAGGAACTGATGCAGAGTTTATGAATGATCACTATGCACCAGCTTTCTCTCCTTGGCTTGCTCAACCTGCTTTCTGATGCTGCTCAGGATAACCAATTCAGGGGTGGCATTACGCACAGTGTGTTGGCAGTTCCCATAGCAATCATTGATCATGAAAATATCCTCCAGATTTTTTGATATCTGATGGAGACATTTTATTAATTTATAAATAAATACAAAAAATTTAGTTAGGATACTGATTATTAGCTGTTGAAACTTTACTGCTTCTTTAAGGAGAAAGCAACTGAACTTGAGTCAGTAGCTTTCTCAGTAAGATGTTAGTGCAACTGGCTTAGTGATATAGGAGCCATGACTGTATATAGCTAAAGTACGTGGCATGGAAAACTGGTAGAAACATTTTTTGTTATTGTTTTTTGTTTTCTTTCTGGAAAAATACTTTAGTCCAGTCTAGTCCAGGAACTTTATTCTTTTATTCTTCAACTCTGTACTTATTCTAAATTCTTGATACCTCACTTATAGTTGGAGCTTATTATTTTCTCTTAATTTTTACATAAAAAAATTACTATTTCATAGATATAGAAGCAATCCACCACTGTGGTTATCCCGCTACTTTAATTTTGTTCTCTATAATGTCTTTGGCTCAGTAGAAACACTGATCCTTGCCTCTTTGACTTGTGTAGAATTGGCTTTGAAAGCTTGCCAGCTCTACATGACAAAGTTCAGGGTAGCAATGCGAAGACAGACCATCAGTCTGAGTAATTTTGAAGGTAGATCTGAAAGATCTCCTGATGGATTGTAAATGATGTGTGAAAGGAACAAGTGGTTCAAGCATGACTCTATGTTTTTGTTTTAGATTTTTCCCCTTTAATTTTGTTTCTTTTTGAGAAAATGTATTAACTACTATAACACAGAAATTATGGGGTAAGCAAGTGTTTACTCTTCTTATTGGTGGTTGGAATTTAGTGAAATGGAGCCTACAAATGAGGCAACCTAAGTCTCATGCAATAGGCAATTTATTCACAGCATCAGACAATTCATACTTTGAAGATTAACAAAAGTCATGTGAATAAAGTGTACAATCACAAGGACAAGCTGCATGAGGCAAAACCATGTTTGTCTATAGAGACATACAAATAAAAAACAATAGTCAGTTGTCATGAATAATCTGAAGTAAATTTGTTCTTATCTGCTATCTCTTAGAAGGAATAGTCCAAGAACAGTTTCTTGTTTTAGAAAACCTGAGGACACAATACTCACAATCTTGACTTCTTGAAATTTTCTCATAAACACTCAGAAATCTCTTCACATTTCGGCAAGCAACTCACCAGAGATATCAAGAACTTGTTGTTTGACAAGGTTATCAGTTTTCTCTATTAGCACAACTAATAGAAGAAAGAAGATGAATATATGAACGTGTATATTAACTTCTCTATGTGTATATGCACATATATCTTTGTATAGGTTCAGAAATAGAAAGAAAGAAAGGAAGGGAGATTGAAGGACAGAAAGAGAAGTAGAGGGAGAAGAATTCACAATGAATTTAAAATTAGCTCAAGAGCTACTGGCGTAGTAGATGACAAGTCTAAAACTTGCAGCCATAGCCCATGAGATGGCTCAGCAGAGAAAGTACCTGCTACTAAGCCTGACATCCTGAGTTTGACTCTCAGGAACCACAGATGGGTAGAAGACAGTCAACTTCCAAAAGATGGGTAGAAGACAGTCAACTTCTTCTGACTTTAAATGTACACCATGACACATATATGTATGCACATGTGTATAATCGCACATTAAATAAATAAAGGATGATTTAAAAAAATACAGTATGAAGAAGGCCAGCAAGCTATAAATTTTGGCAAGCAATTGTGCTGTGGTCTTGAATCCAAAGGCAGCTTGTAGGAAGAATTCATTAGACTTCAGAGACACTGGATCTTGAATATAAAGCATCTGAATAATGAGGTAAGTTCACAACGCAATATAAAGGGTAATTTGTTTTAGTCAGAGTATGTTCATTTGAATATTAATTGCAACTTAAAGAATACCAGCAACACCTACAATCATGTGTGATAAAACACTTTGCAGCACAACTTAGTCAGTTTACTGCATACAATTAATTACTTTGCAGAGAACATTCAGATGCCTATGAGACATCTAAGTAAAAATGTCAAATGGCCATATAAGTATATGTATCTAAACACAAAAGAAATTCATGCAGGAGATTCAGGTCCTGATTTCTCAATATATGTGTACTGTGGAAGTCTTGCCCCGAGTCTGGGTGAAGAATGTGACTAAAACAGGCCAATTTGTTCCTTTTCACGTTGCTGGGATGAAAGAAGTTGCAGTCTTGTGAATGGGACACTGATTATAGTAACATAGAGATTACGATGATGCTTGGGTTCCCCTGAATCCATAGAAGTATGATTAAAATGGAACCAAGAAAGTATGAGAAAAGAGGAGAGGAATTTGAATGAAAGAAACAACACAAAGACACAGTAACTATGGTTGAACATGATTATAGGTAAATGAAAAAATATTAAATTTATTGTTTGAAAAATTTGCATATGTATATATTAAAATATGGTCATATTCCTCTCCATTTTCTCCTCCAGCTCCTTTTGGATTGCCCCAATATATTCCTTTCTCATTCTTGTTCTCTTTTCTCTTAATACCTAAGTTTAATTATTGTCACTCAAATATGTGTGGGTGTGACACTATCCACTGGAGTGTCAGAAAACCTACTGATTGCCACATCCAAATGAAAGTGCCTGTTTTTTCCCCTAAAAGTCAGAAAGTATCAGCAGCTCCTCCCTTATCCATGTTGGTTGGCTTTCCCGTGAATAATTCTTCTTAAAGATGCCACAATTTTTGTGAGTTCATGAGCACAGAAGGCATTTCATGTTCAGAGGCGAGCATTTCATGTTCACAGCATTCCTTTCCATTCTCCTACTCTTACATTATTTTCACTTACTTCCATGGTATTTTCCAAACTTTATGAGCTGGGGACTGTTGGCTAACAAAGGGATCCCATCTAAAGCTGAGGACTTACAGTACCTTATTCTCATCTTTTTGACTGGTTATGAGCCTCTGCATAACAGCAGAAAGAAACTCAACTGAATTTTTAAAAATAAAGTGCATATTAACATGTAATGTATCAATAGTGGCACTTTGCTATATAAGGTAATACTTATCCAAGAAAACTGACAGCAGCTGTTAGAGGGTCATCCTTAACAATGTTAAAAGGGTAGGATTTAGGCCACACAGTGATATATTTTTATAGAGGTTAATGTGATAGTTGATACAAAGTAGTTGTGCACCTATAAACAGACCTGAGTGTGTTCAGAGGCTGGCAGAAGAGAGAGCACTCTTCTGGTTACTTCTGTCTTCTCTGTGTGTCTATGGCATCCAGTGAAAGTAAAAGAGGAAGCTGGCATTGAGAAATGGAGGAGACAGGGAGTGGATGGTTTGAGTAAGTAGCACGTATTTGCAAATTAGAAATGAGCATTATTTCTAAGGAAACTGTTCTATCACCTTGGAGAACAGCGCCATGGTGTGTACATGCACCCACAAATATTATGCATGAAAGTAGATTGCCTTTGCCATGAGTGGCACCCTGAAAATTCATGATGAAACTCAGTGCTAGGAAAATGTATATAGAGAGACCTTTGCTCAACTGCCAAATGGAAGAATAATGAGCTTATCCTAAGACAACTAATGAGACCCATTCATTTCAGGTAGATGATAGAGCTTCTGTGTATAGTTTTCCTTTTAAGGATATCAATATTAGCACTGGCATTAAGTGAAGAAGCCCACCATTGTCACCATGATTCTGTGCTTTGTTCCTGTAAGAGCAGCATTCACTATGCTGAAATAAAGTTTCCAACCATTATTTAAAAATAGGCCACATCTTTCTCTTCTATATAACTTAAAAGAGTCAATTTTATTAGAAAAAAATGCTGCTATAACTCTATAAAATATAAAAAAAGAACTAAAATAGTTTTAAAATACATGAAATCATTAAAATGATCCCTGGTGGTATTTAAAATGAACTATGGGGCACCTGTGTGAA
>JANHMN010000009.1:19274032-19305097 GCA_030674055.1 Rhabdomys pumilio
CTCCCTCTCCCTCTCCCTCTCCCTCTCCCTCTCCCTCTCTGTGTGTGTGTGTGTGTTTGCCTGTGTGTCTACTCCCTTCCCACCTCTACTTCGCATGTCCTAAATAAACTCTATTTCATAACAAAAACAAAAAAATGAAAGAAAAAAACAGACATAAAAAGTAAAATGATATGACATAAAAATAATAAGACAAAACAAAGAGACAGTATGAAAAAGTACACAAAGAAAAAGCATAAGAAAAAAATATAGACTCAGAAATCCCATAAAAACAAGAAATCAGAAACCAGATTATATATAAGCAACTGACCTGTAGTATCAAAAATAAAAGGTAAAGACAAATAATTTAAAATGTAATAGATTATAATTTTGCTAGTATGATCTAGTTTGATGTCTTTCTCTTTGGGTTTATCAGAAGCTAGAAGTCATAGTAATCACAAATTTTTCTCATTCAGGAGGGAGGTGGTTCCAAAAATGGAGCCATGATATAGTGGCTCCATTTACACTTATTACTTACTCTTTCTCCCAGTTGTTTTTAATTAATCAACTTACTAATTTTTATCATACTTTTCCTATTAAATAATTTTTACCTTTGTATGTCACTGGGCTATCAAAACTGAAAATGATAGTCAGTAATATTAGTTGATGTTAATCTAAAGCAATGAGATGTACAAAAATAACTAAGTCTTGAAGGGAATTCTGAAAGATGTGAGAGATTAGATATATGCCAGGAGCCTCCCAGCCTCGAGGGGGTTGAAACACGACACAGAGAAGGACTCTGGTGTGACTTTAAAGACTGATGGTCTCCAAATGTTCTAGCTCTCTAACTATACTAAATGCTGATAACTTCTAAAATGTCCTAAAAACATTCCTGCTCATTCTAAGTATTAAAAGCCACTAGTTTAGGTGATTAATACCTGGAGCCTAACAGCAGGGTATTAAGTAATGTAGTCTTTGTTCTATTTCTGAAGGAATAAAATGGCACTAACTTTCAGACTGCTAGTTGAAGTTACAGAAAGAAAATTGGACACTTTGAAAAGTGAATTTAGCAGGTTTTTTCTAAGTTGTAAAACGTTTCCTATGAAAGCTCTCTACAAAAAAGAAGAAAAACAGAAAGATTCTAGAGAGAACAAGGGAAAATTCTAAAAAGAGAGGAGAAAGAAAATAATGCTAAGAAAAGTGGGGACATGGGGAATGAATGTGTGTGTGTTTGTGTGTGTGTGTGTGTGTGTGTGTGTGTGTGAGAGAGAGAGAGAGAGAGAGAGAATGTTTCTCCTTATCCTCATCACTTATACACCTTTCAGATTGAGAGAGAGAGAGAGAGAGAGAGAGAGAGAGAGAGAGAGAGAGTATGTGTCTCCTTGTCCTCATCATTCATCTTTCAGGATGTACAATCACATGGTACAAAGCTTATCACAAGTTTAGACATAAATTCGAATCATAAATCTAATTTTCAACAGTGAATGTTTACATGTGTATCCATTAGGAGTATTTATCTAGGTAAACATTCATCACCTGTCATATCTCCACAGGTACATGGAACGTAAAAGAATATAACTAAGTCATTAGTGAATTTTTGTATAAATAAACCCAGTCAATACTTTATCTTCTGTCCTAACACCTACAATAAATTATTAGTTCCCTTTTTATGACCTTTGGTTAATGGTTTTACAACCACTTGGAATGTGCTTGAGTAGTAGAATGCCTGGTTACTATCTAGAAGCAATTAACTGGTGACCCGTGGGAGACTGGTAAAGTTCTCACTGCAATTTTAACTATCAGAAAGGACCTAATAGCCGTCCCACTATAAATAGATTAATAAATACTGATATGTTTTTTAGGATTCTTATAGGGTAATAATTATGAGTTAACGAGTCATCTACCACTCCCTCCTCCCTGCCTTCAAATTCCCCTACACTGGGGCTTCGAGTCTTCACAGGACCAAGAGCCTACCCTCCCATTGATGCCCGATGAGGCCATCCTCTGCTACATATGCACCTGGAGCCATGGGTCCCTCCATGTATACTCCTTGGTTGGTGGTTTAGTGGGGGAATACCCTCATAGATGTAGGGGAGAGAAGATGGGATAGAGAGTTTCAGGGGAGAACTGAAATGTAAATAAAGGGGATAATATTTCAAATGTAAATAAAGTATTCAATAAAAAAAGTAGAGATCATAAAAATTATCTGAACAAACTAAGGTCCTATATGTATGTGTTAATAATCAGCTTTATTTCATTATGAAGGGAAATAAGTCAATTTAGCAAAAGCAATTGAAGTAAACATTTATATGCAAAAATAAAAAAGAAGTCATCTTTTTTTTTATATTGCAAAGATCTGTTCAAAAGGGTGGGATAATACTTAGTGATAGTTGTATATGTGTTAATTAACAGGAAAAACATATTAGTAGCAGAGATCTTTCCTAAAATGGAAATAAAAATCTTTCCTTCTGGGCCTTGCCTATGGGAGCAAATCTCTCATGGATTGTTTTAACCCAAGGCTGGCCATCTAAGGAAGATCACACCTGCTAGTTATTAGCTTATCCTATGATGGCACCTGAAAAATATACAGCCCCAGTTTCTTCCCATTCATTGAAATAAATGGATGTCAAACTGAGGGTATAATTTTTATTTGAAGATTTCCTTCTAATTCAAAGAAATTTAAATGTATTTCCAACTGGGCTGGCTCAATGGCTCAATGGGGGGGGGTGCTTTTCATTGAAGCCCAAGGACCCAAGTTCAATCCTAGAACCTCTGTAAAGATAGAAAATAAGAACAAAATTCACAGAATTGTCTTCTGATTTCGATATCAGCAACCTGACCAAAATGGCCCTACCCTGTTAAGATATTTTCTACATTATATCAAGTGTATAAAATATATGTTTATCTGTTTGTCTACATGTATATTAACATATCACATGCATATGATAGTTGCAGAGGTCCAATTATGGCATTAAAATGGACCTAGAGATAAAGTTTGAGTGGCAATGTGGGTGCTGGGGACATTGAGGTCCTCCAATAAGTGCTGTATTTACAAGCTATCATTCAGCCCCATTTAAATATGTTTTAAGAGCATCCCTAGAGATACTTATAGATTCTGTTTTATAAATTGGATTTTCATCTTATTAGGTTTATTTCTGGAGAGTTGATAGCTGTGTGGTAAGGGATTTTGGAGATTCCTAGTGACCTACAAGAAAATACATGCAGAAAATTGTTGGTGGAAGTTTGGTGCATATGCTAGGTTAAGTCAGTTTCCCTAGTGACCACCTACAGAGAAAATCGCCATCTCTAAGTGTTATAGAGTGTCGGGTTGGTATGCATAACACAGAAAGTAGAGAGTTCTAGAGTTTGAGCCAGTTCTGTCTACTCAGTGTATCTATTTTAGAAATTGTCTAAAAGTCAGTTTGACACAGCCTGGGGACATCCATCTTCAAAATCTTCAATTGAGGCATTAGCTAGATCAGAGTGTCCTGTGGGTGTGGCTTTGGAGAAATGTCTTGATTGTTAAATAATATAGGACGACCCAGACCTCTGAGGAGAGGAGCATATCTTGGTTTGGGGTTAGGTAGTTCTATTCTGTTTAAAACAGCTGAGTATAAATCACACTTTGAGTCAGGCATCTAGCTACAGTGGGCTCCGTTGTACTTTGCCTGTGAAGTAAGTCCCTTAGGTGCCATGCTGTATAAAATAGCAAAATATGCCTTCAAATTACTACCTTGACTTCTCTGAGTGATCGACTGAGAGTGATCTGGTGGTGTTTGATGAAATAAACCCTTTCCTACCCTAAATTGAGTTTGGTCAGGCTGTTTTATCTTGACAACAGAATAAAAGTGTATGTATTTATTTCAACCAATAAGTAAGCATGAAAGTTTCTACCAGCACATTTCACTGTGAGAGTTTCCTTAACTTTATAGTCTAGATAAGAAATCTGGCCCCAGGACTCTTTGAAAAGAATAAACACGCCTACACAAAGTCAATTTCAAACTTATGAGTTTATTTTAACATGTAATACAAAAAATATCATTAAATGTTTAATTAGCATTTAAACGAACTTGTTTTCTTATCAGTTTTCCTCAAAACTATAGCTTGTTGTATCTAGAATATCTAGAATATTTTTGTTAATCTTAGAAGAATTCCATATTATAGAATATATTTTGATCATATTCATTCCCTACTCTTAATTTTACCTCATTCTAAATTTACTCTCTATTGATCCAGTGCTTCTCAACTTTTTTTTTTTTTGGTTAGTTTTGTTAGTTAGTTTTATTTTGTTTTTATAATAAACCACCCTATTCAGTTTCTGCTGCTCATGCACTCAAGGGTAATGGGCCACCCACTGAAGTATGGCTGACATTCTATCCTTAAAGAATGTTGAATGTCTCTCCCTTCAGAAGCCATCAACAATCAATAGCACCTCAGTTGTGAGTTCCTGGGTGCTCCACGCAGGAAATTTTGAGGCTGCGAATATTATTCTTTCTGTAACATTTCTGTAATCAAAGCCAACTAAATAATTTCAGAAATGAATGACTTTGCCTTCAGTGGTGGCACTGAAAAGTAATAGAAGCATTGCCTGAAAGCTAATTAAGAAAAGATCAGCTTAAGTACCAAGCACCAGAAGTTCCCTAAGGATGTTTTGCTGAGACATGCTTGGATGTCTCTTTGCTCAGGGAAGCAGCAGTGTCTGGTGGGACAAGACCCTTTTCCTGCTTTAACACTTTGTGTGGATTTAGTTTCCCAAGATCAGCTATCATCTGAGAATATTTAATAGAAAACCTCAGAAGTACCTAATAAGTATGAAAATATATGCTCTTCTGAGACATCTAATAGTCTTCAGGACTCCTGCTTTGTTGGGAGAAGAATATGGCTCATACAGTTTTCAGCAATTTTTTCATTATCTCTACTCAGTTGTAACTACTTAACCCTATATTCTCAGATCAACTGTGATGGTGTGACCTTGCTGTGTAGTGGTAAAGCTTTGTTACACTACAGTGGTATAAGCGTTTTCTGTATTCTTTTTTCTTGATAATCTACTGTACTTAAGGAGTAAGCTTTTATCCATCGGTATGTATACAAAGAGCATGTGAGTGGCCAAGATAATTCATGGAGTCAGGCAGCCCTGGGAATATTGCAAGGAAGCCCCTATAGATAGGGAAGAGATTATTTCTTGCCATCTGACATTATCTAAAAACTGTATCTGACAGTCTGATTACCGCACTATAATTATTTTCATAGGCAAACAAAAATATTTTATATTTGCTTATCATTTTTATTTTTACCTTCATGACTTTATTGTTACCTAAACCTGATACAATAACAACAATAATAATAATAAATAATTTTCAGGGATAGAGATCTCACTTGAAGGCACTAAATGTGAGTAGTTTCTGGTACAAGATGACCCAGAATCTACACAAGCAGCTCTGGAAATGTTTTTTTTTTTTTGTATCAATTTTTTTTGGAACTTCTACAAGAAGCAAGTTTAGTTCCAAGCCCTTACAAGTATCAGCTTAAAACCTCTAGTAACTCCAGCTCCAGAGGATCAGATGCCCTCTTCTGGATTCCAGAGAAAATTCATACACTTGACATGCTATTACAGACATCCCAGGACCACCCCACCCCCTCATCACATACATACACAGACATGCACAGGAGGGTTGGGGGGTGGGACTAAACAAAACTCTCTTGTGATCTCTGCAAATGCAGTCTTGGTTGGCAACCATAATTCCCTTCCCTCTTGTCCAACAATAGGATTTCACATGACAGAAACTGCTTTAAAAAGGCAAGCAAAGCAATCAGCAACCAGTACAGTTCAAAACCACTCTAAACGTATTCCCCATCTTTCACTTGCCAGTTCCCCAAGAACAGACAAATTTCAATATTTTCCATTTAATTCCCATGTGGCAGTTTGTTTTATTTGTAACCATTAGTCGCTCCTCTTTTGGAAACATTTAGGAATATATAAAACTGAAAGATTTCATTGAATTATAATGTCTTTTAAAATAAATTAAAAATCTATAACATTAATTTAATGCCATTTTACTAATTTTAAATGTTAATTTATTATTTGAGAATTTCACATGTTTTGATCAAGTTTACTTCTTTTCCCTCTCTTCCTCCTGTCCCCATACCCAAATCTCCTACTCCGTTCCCGAACTCGTGGAGCCTTTTCTGAACCAGGGAAGAGAATAACCTTAGCATTCCTCAGAGGTCCACACAAACCTAAAGTCATTCAGTGAGACAGTTTCTCTTTAAAAAAAAAATATGCATGGGAACCTACACCTGAGCAGTGGAAACTCCTAATCAAAATTACCTCTGTTTTTCATTCTTTAGATTTTTAGTAATTGCGTTACATTCTATTAGTGGGAGCTTGTCCTCACAATCTGAAGGTTTTGGCTAATGGATACAAATGGGCAAGGAGAGGTTCAGAAAATAAGGCTCCTGTTGGGTTAACTACTGTCTATAAAAAGTAAATATACCACTCCTGGGCATATACCCAGAAGATGCTCCAACATATAACAAGGACATTTGATCCACTGTGTGCATAGCAGCCTTATTTATAAAAGCCAGAAGCTGGAAAGAACTCAGATGTCCTTCAACAGAGGAATGGTTACAGAAAATGTGGTACATTTACACAATGGAGTATTACTCAGCTACTAAAAATAATGAATTCGAGAAATTCTTAGGTAAATGGATGGAACTAGAAAATAATCGTCCTGAGTGAGGTAACCCAATCACAAAAGAACATACATGGTATTTACTCACTGATAAGTGGATATTAGCCCAAAAGCTTGAAATAGCCAAGATTCAACCCACAGACAACATAAAACTCATGAATAAGGAAGACCATGTGTGGATGCCTCAGTCCTACTTAAAAGGAGTAGCAAAATACTCAAGGGAGCAAATATGGAGACAAAGTGTGGGACAGACACTGAAGGAAGGGAAGGGCTGTCTGGAGACCATTCCACCTGGGTATCCATCCCATGTGCAGTCACCAAAGGCAGACACTTATGTGGATGGCAGGAACTGCATGCTTACAAGAGTTTGATATAGCTGTCTCCTTAGAGGTCTGCCAAAGTCTGACATATTTAGAGGTGGATGCTCACAGCTAACCACTGATCTGATCAAGGGTTTCCCAATGGAGAAGTTAGAGAGAAGACTGAAGGAGCTGAAAGGGTTTGTGGCCCCATGAGGAGAGCAACAATACCAACCAACCAGAGTTCTCCAGGGTCTAAACAACCACCCTGGGAGCACATAGGGAGGGACCCATGACTCAGCTGTATATGTAAGGGAGGATGGCCTTGTTCGGCATAGGTGGGAGAGGAGATCCTTGGTTCTATGAAGGCTAAACACCGAGTGGGGGGAGGAATTCAAGGGTGGGGAGGTGGGAGTGGGGGGGGGGCAGGTGGGGTCACATTCTTATAGAAGTAGGAGAAGGGGGGGATGGGATAAGAGGCTCCTGGGTGGTGGGAGGAATGGGGTAAGGGGATAACTTCTGAAATGTAAATATAATAAGCAATAAAAAAAGAAAAGAAAAAAGAAATAAATAAATTCACCATTTTTTCCTTTTTTCTTTTTCGACAGTTTGCGTACATGATTCAACATTCCATGTTACCATATGCTAAAATGTTTGTGGTGTGAATGTCAAATTAAGTGTTTTTTGCCTGAAACACAAATTAATACTGTGCTATGAGCCCCATCTCAAACCCAACAATGTTGTTGTTGTTATTATTATTATTATTATTATTATTATTATTATTATTATTATTAATTTTCATATTGGTCAAGTAACATGATAAGCTTTTCATGGATAGGTGGGAGACAAAATATGGTAGATAAACTAAAAATAAATATCTATTTTTACATGCTTCCTAGAAGTCTGTTATAACAACTTATTACTTTCTACTTATTTCGTTTGTTCTGTTTGTTCTTGTTGTTTATGTTGTCTTTAGTTTTTGTACTTGTTGTGTTGTTTGTTACGATTTTTTTGTTCTGTTTTTTCTTTAGATAGGATCTTCCAGTTTAGTCCAAGCTAGCCTCAAGCTTTTGTTAATGCTCTTGGCTCAGCATTCTGACTCTTTGGATTACAACTGTGTGACAACACGGCAAACTGACTTTGTTTCTTCCTGATTACCTTTATTTTAAGTCTCTTGTGTCCAGTAGATGTATATTTAAAATACAATTAGATGCTATTGAAAATAAATTAAACCAACTCAGTTAAATGCATACATGATTATGCATATGGGAGATTAAAATGTTTAGATATCTAAATTTAGGTAGTCCATATATATGATTATTGAGGTTTGGGTCATTGCTTTGTCAGTATTGGTCACTACGATAATAGCTGTATCATTCATTGCTGAGGTCAATTCAAGCAGCTTTCAGGTCTGACTAATATGGTATAATCAGTTGTCCATACAAAGAGACCATAATGAGTCTGCCCTAATGCACTATTTGCATGGGAGCTCTACCTTGCCTCACTCTCTTGGAAACTTAAATATGTGCATATATAGACTAATGGAAGTAGGTAGCTGAATTTTAAATGGAAGACAAGGAATGCAGAGTGCATCCTGGGGAAGCAATCCCATGGGCATGTTCAAAGGTAAACATTATGTCCAGATAGAAGAGGAACCAGAAGCAGAGTACTGGGGCTGGAGGTGATGACCTCTAAGACACTGATTCCATTACATAATTGGCTGCTCTCAGAAATGGGTTTCTGAATGGAATAAGAGGAAAGTGACAAACTGAAGGTCTGGTGGGAAGATAAACCTAAGAGAGCTCAAAGAAGTGCTTCAGACATGGGTCCTGGTTTTTAATTTGAATGTAAATACTTAAAACACAATATCCTTATCACATACATTCTCTTTCTCTGTAAATACTTCTGTTAGAGGCTATGTCATCCATTCAAAATTATTTTCTGATACCTCTTAACATCCAGTTCCTTTTCTGTATTCATGCCAAGTTCCTTGTTCCTTAAGGGATGGTGACAGAGAAGATGCTATACCAATATGTACATATGGTGTGTGTGTGTGTGTGTGTGTGTGTGTGTGTGTGTGTGTGTGTGTTAGTGTGTTATAAGGGTTGGTTGTAAGTTACATGATTTTTCTGTATGTGAACTATGCTGACTGAACCAGAATAATAAGAGGATGCAACCTTCTTACCCTGAGTATCATTTTTAAGAAATACTGAGGTGCAAACTAAATAAAAAGAGAGGGGAGAAATCTGAGGCTAATAGGATAGAAAAAAGTAAAAAAAAAAAATTCTGAGGACAATAAATGACAAAGCAGGATATGCCCAAATATTAGAATAGTGAAGAAGGCTAAAGGCCTGTAGCATAATCTCCAAAGTTGTGGCTCCCTCAAGTCCACACCAATACAAAAACCAGGACTTTTACTTCAAAGAAAGCAAGATAATTCATTCTGGAGCCAAATATGAGTAACCATGATTCAGCAATACAGAAAATTTACCCCAAATTTTATGTTCTATTTTAGTAATAGTTTTATGAAGTTTATGTAGGTACAAAACAAAGAAAGTTATAACTCAAAACATTTCTTAAATACGTTCATAGAAACAATAGTAGTAACTAATTATAGCAACATGGTAATAACCCTGATGCAGCCCACCGATGCTCTGTGATGATATTCTTAGTGTTTAGGTTGAGGGAGGCTGGAGGTATGTTTGTGTGTTCCAAAAGTATTTATCTAAAGATAAGAAGGTCAATACATCACATAGAAAAATGGCCAGTACACTTTGGAACTAAGAGAACCCATAGAAACCTCAAGGTATCTGTACAAGTTCCTGCAAGCTCCACTGCCAACATAGAAACAAATAGCAGTGTTTTTTGTTTGTTTGTTCATTTGTTTGTTTTTGTCTTTTAGCATATAACTTTGGAAAAAGGTTTCCTCATGACAATTATCACAATAAAACTTAAGGGATGTCTACTTCAAAACTCCTTAGCAAACTACATGTATTTTTTTTCTTTTTGTTTTCAAAGTACCTGTGATGTAAACCTAATTCCACAAGAATTAGGTTTTTTGTTTTGTTTTTTGTTTTTGTTTTTTTTGACTGACAAACAGTGTCAGGATAAGAATCTAAGGAGGAAGGATCTCTAATAACATGAAGTAAATCACTCTTGCAAAGTACATGGAATCTCTTTCATAAGAATGAGTTCTGTTGACTGAGAAACAATGCTCAGGATAAGGAGGATTGAGGAAAAGTCCAGTTCTCTAAAAAGTCCATCAGTCTATTGAACAATGCCCACTCCTAGGCTTTTTGATAGAAAACAGTTATGTATATAGCTTTTGTTGAAGAGAAAGTTTGTGTGCTTAACAGATCTGGTTTTTCTACTGCTATCTGCACAGGGGTCTTGTGTCCTTCTATGTCTTCCCATTTTTATATTTTTAAATAGTGGCTGTAATAGAGGCCATGGGTGGGTACATTGCCTTTGTGGATAGTCTAATTAACATAGGCAAGCATAAGGTAATGACACAGTAGCTAACAGAAGACCAAGACAAGGGGAAAGCCTGTATTAATCAGTGATCTCTAAAATAGCAGAATTATAGAATGAATCTCACTCTGTCTCTCTGATAAAGAGATAAAGAGATATATAGATATAAAATTTATTATATGCATGGAATTTCTTAGAAAAATATATATGAGATTTATTGTGTATATATATATATATATATATATATATATATATATATGATTTATTAAGAAAATATATATGGGGTTTATTAGAATGAATTATAAGTTTCAGTCCAACAATGGGTGAGTATGAACAGATAAATCAGATGTTCAAGAATCCAGTATTTTCTCAGTCCATGAGGCTTAATATCTTTGCTGGTCTTCAATATATGCTAGAATCCTGGAAAGTGGACTTTAATACACATGAAGAAATAGAATTCCTAGCAAGGTGAGAGCCAGCAGGCAAAACAACTAAAATCTCCCTATTTCTATGTCCTTACATAGGTATCCGGCTGAAGAGATTACCCAAATTAGATCTGAATTAAGGGAGTGTTTTTCTCTCTCAAATATAAAAAATAGATCTATTTATATAAATTAGAAGCACAACTTCCTATTTCAAATTAAGAAAAAAATCATTCACAGTTGTGACCCCCATTTCTTGGTTTCATCCATTTCCAGACAGAGCCAAGTTGACAACTCAAAATAGCCATCATACCATCTTAACCACAATGACTATTCAAAGATCACTTGAGGAATTTTGTCTATCTCATTATACAAATAATTAATTTTGTCATCAATGCTATAGGAAAAATCTGACAGATAAAAGCAACACATACTAGAAAATTATTAACTACCAAGATTATGTTTGAGAATCAAATAATTTGTAGTATCTCTATTTTGTAAAACTGTGGTCCTCAATTCTCACACCTCTCGATTAACTTCTGATAATATTTATACTGTACTGTTAATAATTTACTGATTATACAGGTCACCTTTGAGATCTCTCTTTGCCTTTCAGCAACTATTTTTTGGGATAGTCAACAAAAACCAAATCAAAGGAACAACAGCAAGATATTCATTGTGGCTACAAACATAACATGATCCAATAGATGTGAAGAATCATCACAATTCTCAGGCAGAGCTCCCTTAAATCTATCAATATATTATAAAATCTTATTAAGCAAAGTGACTGAAAAGCAGACTGTCCAACATAAACCTTTATAGCCCACATGAAGGGCAGTAGAAATATCATTTTCACACAAAAAAGCTCCATCCTAAAGGTAGCTGTTTACGAGATTGAAGGGTGTAATTAGAGGCGGAATTGCAGATAGGAATGATATAAGTACATTCAAAGTGTAAACAATGTGATAAATAAACGTAATTGACAGGAATAACTGGGGAATGACCTATGAAAATGGTGCAGGTGGATTCTATTTTTTCCCTAGTTATTTGTAAATAACGCATATGAATGACTCCCATGCCATAGACAGTTCTCTTTAAGAGCCCAGGAATACATTGGTTTACTCTGGTACAAAACATTGTTCTTATTTTCTGGCGTATACCAATGAAGCTAAGGGTCATTTTCTAAGGCAAGGGATAGCCTTATTCTATGCACAATAATATCAGATCTGGTAAGCAATACATTAGGTTCATTTTCCTCTTCATACAGCTATAGTTTCTACAATCAGAAATTTCTAATAGTACTTGATTATGCCAAAATAAAATTGAGTTTAAACCAATCAGTTAGACTAGGCCAACCAAAATATCTTCTTGTTTGTATGATTAAATATTTGTACAGCATCCTTTATCCAGGCACCTGGTTTTAAGGGGGAAAAAAACATTAAGTAAGACCTTTCATTCTCTGTTCACAATCCAGCTTCCAGTCTTTTTTGGAATCTCCATCTGTTCTACTTGACATTGATATACACGAAAACAAGACTCTTTGAAAAGAAGACAATTAAATTGACAACATTCATAGCACAAAGTGGATAATGGAACTAGGTTTAATAACAGTCACATAGAATTTGGAGAGGGTCAGGATTCTAACATTTTTATGTTTTTGAGTACGTGGTGTTTCCTCTACAGCTTGTGCTTTAAATATTAAAACATATTTGAACAGGAATGAAGAGATGACACAATGGTTAAGAATTAGTACCTTTCTCTCAGAGGATCAGAATTCAGTTCCTAGTATTCACAAATATCTGTAACTTCAGCTTCAGGATATCCAGTGTAATCTTCTGGCCTCAGTGAGTAACTGCACTCACATGTATGCACCACTCACAGACATATGATCATAGACATGAATAACATGACTCTTTTTTAGAATACAAGTTAAACTATACATGAATAACACATTACATGCTCAGAGGTGCATGGTTCAATAGCAAAGGAACAGCTATAGGAAAGATTAAAAGAGGTCATTAGTTATGTAGACTTCATGATGAAATTAAAGGAAACAAATTTTAAGAGATCAGAAAGGAGGTCTATAACTTCAAATTACATGAAAAGTTTCTTAAGTGGAATTGAATTACATGAGAGAGTGAATAGTGGTTTTAGTTGGAGGATAAACAAAGATTCAGGATTTTGTGCTGATTAGATTTTGTAAACATGACACAAGCTAGAATCATCAGAGAAGAAGGCATCTCAGTTGAGAAGATGCTTCCACCATATTGGCCTGTGGGCAACTCTGTATGTACATTAGTGTTCCTATTAATGACTGATATAGAAAAGTCAAGCCAGCTGTAGGTAGTACCATCCCCAGACGAGTTGTCAAGGATTGTATAACAAAACACATGAGCAAACCAGAGAAGGAAACTACTGAGCAGTACTCCTACCAGGGTTCTGCTTCAGTTGCTGCCTCCAGTTGCCTGCCTTGAATTTCTGCATTGGCTCCCTCAAGGATGAACAGTGATCAGACATGTAAGCCAAATAAAGCCCATTCTACCCAAATCGCTTTTGGTAACGGTGTCTATCACAGCAACAGAAAGCAAACTAAGACAAATTGACTATTCTCCAATAAGCAAATTTGTGAATTAACCTTATTGCCAAGGTAATGTTTGCATTGAACGTTCATTCAGCTCAGCGGGGACTTAGATATTTGAAGTGGTATTGGACTACACAGCTTCCTTACGTTACAACATCAAGTCTGAACTTACTTAACTTGCAATCAGTAGTTGATGGGTTTGAAGCTACCTTTGGAATTTTGGAGAACATGAACATATCATAGGAGAACATTTTACATTTTATCAATGAATGTAGGACAGTGAAAATGAGATGCGATTTTTTTTCAACATAGAAACAATGGGTAACAGTTATGTTGGAACTCTTAAAATTAAATAATTCAGTTTCTGTGTGTGTATGAAGGGTGGGTGGATGTTGTGTGTGTGCACGTGCACACATGCTATCCACACACAACCAAAGGTCAACATGAGTTATCTTCTCAAATTGCTTTTCATGTTATTGACTGGAGACAGGATTTTTCACTGAACTTAGAGCTCACCAGTTCTGCAAGACAAGCTGGCCAGTGAACTCAGGGATCTTTGTGTTCCTGCCTCTATAGTTTTAGAATGGCCAGCATGCCAAGATTTTTATTTACATGAATGCTAAGATTTTAAACCCATGTCTCAGGGTTTTGCTTTCTATTGAATTCTCTTTTGATAAAGACTCAGGCTGTTCTTTGTCAAGAACTGTGTTCTTTTCGCATATAACTTTATAAAGACAGTGCATAGCCAGCATTCATAAAATGGTGCATGAGCAAATTGCTTCAGCACTAGGATTTTGCATTCATTGTTTTTGACACGTCGTTCTTAAACAGCAACATGTCACTTTATACTCATGGAAGAAGGCAATTACTCTGCAAACTCAAATGGAACATATTAGTATAATGTGAACAACACTTCCTTCCTCATCTAATGTTATTAATTAATTATTAATTAATTAATTAATTAATTAATATGTTCGTGTGTATGGTGTGTGTATTTGTGTGTGTCTGTATGTGTACTCGCACAGTTTAAAGATTGTAAAATGAAGTCTGGTTTTACATGGATTTGGTTTGATGGTTCTCAATTCAAGTCTTCATGCTTGGATAGAGAGCCATCCTTCCAGCCAATTCCTTCCTCAGTTACAAGTACATGATCTGATCTGCTAGGTACATTATATCAGGTTAATTAAATAGATATAGTATATTTTAAAAATAGGCCAGATTTTTAGAAATCTGGAGAAGTGACTCAGCACTTAACATACTGCTTTTGGAGAGGACCCAGATTCTGTTACCAGCATCTTTATTAGGTAGCTCACAACCACCAGCAACTCCAGCTGCAACATCTTTGGTCCTCTAAAAGAAACAGCATCCTCATCCCCATGCTCCCATAAACACATGCACATGCACTAAAAAATGAATCTTTTCTTTTTAAAAGATTCCAGGTTGTATAAGAGTAGAAAGCTGGCATTATTAGTCATTCCAGGATACTGAGATATTTTTATTAACTGCCATCTTATGGGGTAAATGGAATATGGGCATTCTATAATAAATTCTAGATGATTTTTATTGAATTATTGATTTAAATATGAAAGATAGTTCTGAAAGATTCCCAGGAACACAGAGCATACGTCTTTGTAAGCAACTTAACCATTGACAAATAAGCAAATACAGAGAGATGTGCTGTCTATTGTCTTACACATTATTCTTGATAAGTTGACATGATATTTGGCTTATTGTGATTAATTTTGTAACCTTGAAATCACTAAGATTCATGTAAGTGTGTTTACCTTTTAAAAATAATTTAAATTTTTTTTTGTGTATGTGCATGTAGTCGTTGCTTGTGAGTATGAATGAACTCAAGTCATGATGTGAATCTGAAAGTCAGATACAACTTTGTACTCTTGTCTACTTATGAGATCTGGGGTAACATTCAGATCCTCAGGCTTGCATAAAGTACCTCTGCCTATTTTTATGACTCATAATTTTAACTTGGAATTTATCCCTCAGAACTTTTACTTCACAGTAGATATGATAAAATGAGACATTTAAAAAAACTATTATAATTATGGTGATGTTACTGGCTGTTGATGGAAAGAGACACAAATGAAGTTGCATATCTTACTATGTGGGAACTATGCAAATACTCAAATAATAATAATAATAATAATAATAATAATAATAATAATAATGATAATAAACCAAAAACTCAATTGCACTAACACTTGAAAATTCTGGAAGCATTTAAGTCCTATAATGGCAGGCACTCCATCCCACTCCCACTTCAAGATACAGAGATCCGTCAAGTACTGTCTTCTCATACAGACAGCATTGATTTTTGTCTGGAGAGATGACTTAGCAGACCAGAAACACTTCCTGCTCTTCAAAGGCTCAGACTCCATTTTCCAGCACCCATGTTGGACAGATCATTATTATCTGTAATTCCAGTGATATAGTATCTGATGCCTCTTCTGGTCCCTGTCAGCACCTACATTCATATAGCGGGCAAATATACCTACATCTAATTAAAAGTACATAAATAAAATTAGATAGATTTCTGCTCCCTTACAATGAGACCAAAGTCTCATGCTTCATTTTTCCATTCTCTCTCTCTCTCTCTCTCTCTCTCTCTCTCTCTCTCTCTCTCTTTCTCTCTCTCAGCTAAGATATAGAGATCATTTATATTTGTGTGCTTTACAGTGACCCTCTTTATACAATGAAGAGTTCTGAAGAGAAAACAAAGGTTTAACATACATTTTCTTTTTTTTTATTTTTTTTATTGGATATTTTATTTACATTTCAGATGCCAATCCCTTTCCCCATTTCTCCTCCCTAGAAAACCCCTATCCCGTGCCCCCTTTTCCATTTTGCTTTTATACAATTTTTTAAAATGTTAATCAAAGACTTTATAAGTATGGTAATGCTCAATCAGAAGTGTAACCTACTACCCAACCTAGCTATGTAAACTATCTTTGACTGGTGGAGACATGTAAACTTCTGCCTCCATGCCCCCTCTCTCTTTCTCTCTCTTTTTCTCTCTCATTACCTAGCTTCTCATCTACTTCATCTTCTCCTTTCCTTACTCCATCTTTTCCTTTCGGTGCTCCTTACCCCTTAGCTCTTCCTACATATTACCCTTCATGTTAAAATAAAACTTTTCTCACAGAATACAATTAGAGCATAATTATTCCTATTTGTACCAGTGAGGTACAAGATAGTCTTAATACCCAGTCCATCCTTTTGTTGACTAGCCAGAACCTCTGTTGTCTCTCTTGACTAAAATACTTAATTTTGAACCTGGCTTTTTCTTGGCTATAGAATGAATGTCAGCTGAAAACCATCCACTCAGATCTTTTCTCTCAAGGTAAATAGCCAGGATTGGCTATGAGTCTATAGGTCTTCAATGCCATCAGAAATCCAGAATGACTAGATTAACTGAAGTTATGGGAAGCACTAAGTATAGCTTCTAAAACTTAGCCAATTTATAGATTTTCATTATTATATTCTTTGCATCCAAATGTTGTCATGCTCTGGTGACTGGCTCCTGCACTTTGGAGATGTGTAGTCATTGTTTTCCTGGTATTACACTGGAAATGTGAGTGAGCTCCAACAGTATTATAGATTGTTTACAGGACCTCTACACCATCAGAACCAATAATAAGAGTTTATTTGATTTCTTTCATTTCTGTACTAATGATAGCTTTGTACATTTAGACACAACTGATTTGCTCTGTGTGTATGTGCTTTTATTTATAAGTAGATGTTTGTTATGAGCTGGGGTTTGGGTTTGCTCAGTGGGTAAACCGCTTGTTCTGTCAGTGTGAGGAACAGAGTTTGAAGCTCAGACCCACATAAATGCCTAGAGATATAGAACATATTCCTAGTGTGTCTCTAGGGAGCTGAGAGACCGAGACAGGAGAATCTGCAGAGGCTCATGGGCCAGCCAGCCTGGTGGCTGAAGTAGTGAATAATAGCGACTCTGCCTCAAAAATAGCTACAAGTCAAAGGCCAACACCAGAGTTTGTCCTCTGAGCTCACACATGAGCCGTGCCACACATGCCTCTGCACTCAAATGAATGAATGCACATACATATCATGTACACAGAAACTCAATGAAAGAACTTAAAATAAACACGTGTTTGAACCCACAAAATAAAATCAAACACCTAAAAGTAACCTTTTATTTTCTATATTTTATGAATTCACAAATTTGATTTGTCAGATGCTAATTTTCACGTGTTTCACAGATTATATTCTAATAGACTTTGTGTTCTTCAAAGGTTCACTATTACTGTATTTTACTTTAAGGAATAAAATAGCAGGATACCACGGAGCTATTCTTTATACCGGGGTGTCTCATAGAACCACACAAAGTGAACACATTCATGCTTTTAAATCTAATTATTTTGTTAGTATCATGTGTATATTTTCTTCATTCCAAATGACAATTATTTTCAATGATATTGTCAAAAAAATTTTTTAAATTAAAAGCATATCTTTGATTCTCATAATTACTTAAGTATGCATGTGCATGTGACAGTGGTGCCTACCAAACCCAAAAAACAATCTTCGATTCCCTAGAACTGGAGTAACAGGGAGTTGTAGTGATTGACGTGATGTGGGATGTTGGAAAGCAAACTCTCATCCTACTCAGGAAGAGCAAGTGCTCTTCACCACTGAGCCCTCTCCACAGCTTGCTTTCTTGAGCTTTTAAGATTCATTCATATTATAGCATTCCTATAGCATACCTACCTTGTACTAATATAAATGCAAATTTCTATTTTGTATGATTCTGTATGATTCTGGAGACAGCCATTTTAACCTAATTCTCATAGTTATTTTATTCAGATCTTCTAACACTGTATTTTATGATAACACACTCATAGCTTTCTACTTGATTTGCATCACAAATGAGTGCTGGTAGCAAATTCTGAACAGGCTCTGAAATATATTAATGGCAAAACCTCATGCGAAGCCTCTGGCATCAATCACATTAGTTCTAAAAACAGGAAGTATCTTGGGTGCAGTATTTAGTAAAGTAGCTTTTATAAAACAAGCCTACTCCATGTAATAAAGGGAAATATATTAATAGCTATAAATTTGAGTTATGGTAGTAATGTAATTCATATGTCAGATAGCAGGAGCAGTAAAGATAAAATTAACTAGGAAAAATAAAAGCAGAAGGCCTTGCTATGAAGATACCACAGTAATTTTCATCTAGAATCCTGTTACATATACATGTATATGTATATGTGTATGTGTATGTGTATGTGTATGTGTATGTGTATATGTATATATGTGTGTGTGTGTATATGTACATATATATACTTATCATGAAGCTTTTGTACATGGTCCATGTACAAGTTGAGCTGATTATGGTATTTTCCATTTAAAATTAAAATAGACAGAACATCTATTAATTTCACATTTATTTCGGTCCTAGAGTACATGAAAACTCAGATTGATTTCATAGCTCTGGGGCTCTGTCCTTTCAGGTGAAATAGCTTTACACTTACAATAATTACCATGTTCCATGGTGACGGCTTAATGATTATATATTATGAAAATACCTATTACATTTCTTATAAGGTTAATTATATGCAAGGTCTTTTTTTTTAATATTTTCTAGAATTGTTTAGTTACCTTAGTTATGCTTCTATTGTTGGAATCAAACATCATGACCAAAAAGAACTTGGGGAAGAACATGTTTATTTCTGCCTACCCTCTTAGGACACACTCCCTTACTGAAGGAAGTCACAGCAGGAACCAGGACAGTAGCCTGGAGGCCATAGAAGAAAGCTGCTTTCTGGCTTGCTCTCCAGGGCTCACTCAACCTGTTTTCATATACAACCTAGGACCACCTTCCAGGCCTAAGACCTTCTACATTAGTCACTAATCAAGAAAAGGTCTCCAGGCTTGCTTACTTCATCATATTAAAGTCATTTTCTCAATATACAAGTACTGACAAATACACACTTTGACATATATACATGCATATTCTTTTGTGTGTGTTTGTGTGTGTGTGTGTGTGTGTGTGTGTGTGTGTATGTGTGTGTGTGTGTAGGATGGTGGCACATATAGGTGAAAATGTACATGTTAAAAACCAGAAGAGCCCAACATCTGCTCTGTTCTAACACTCTCTCCCTTATTGTCTTGAGAAAAGGTTTCTCATTGAAGTAGATCTAGGTAGCCAGCCAGCTATCAACAGCAGTCTTCTTTTCTTTTTTTTTTTTTTTTTTTTTTCTGCTCAACACAGAAATTGGGGTAATATTATTCATGACTATTACTACATTTTATGTGGGCACCAGCGATTCAAACTAAGGTCTTCATGTTTGTGTAGCTTGTATTTTTACCCAGTGAGCCACCTCTCTACCCCTATAGAGGTATTGACTTTGAATTATCTTAATTGTTTTTTAAGTGCTGATAATTTATTTTCCTTGTAAGGTGATTAATGAAGTTAATTGAAATATATCAGTTTTCCTAAGAGGAGTTTTCCTATTGTAGACATTTAAACTATTACACAATTTGGAAAATCTTTTATAATTCCACGTAAAAAATTATTCTCCACATACCAGAGCAAACTTGCTATCAATCTTAAAATAATAAGTAGGTTTTTAAATTTTTTTAACAATAGAAATAACATGTTAAAGCGAGACATTTAACAGCTTTGGAACTCATTTAAATGAATGTTCTGCAAGTAATATATTTGAGGCACTAGTCCATCAACTACTAAGAGTGTGGGCTAGATTCTAAACCTCAGCATGAGTCGAAGACAAATAGTGTAAAGTTCAGACTCTTGGCTCTGGTGAACTTGGGTTTCAGCTTCTGCCATGCTTGGGACCAACCACATGAAACTCAGGTTGCTGCTTAGCTTTTCTTATCTTTACTAAGCATTTTGATCACTGCCTTTGAGCTCAGGAGTCATTTGTGCTGTCTGGGAACAGAAAATGATTTTCCTTCATAAGAATAAGCAGAGTGCTTATACTGACACAAGGGTTTCTGAATAGGCATTGCTCTTCTGAGAACAGCATGAAGACTATTCTGCTATACTGACACTGGGAAGGGTCAGTCTTGGACCACCATCCTGAATACAGCATGCATGAAATGGCACTGGGATGCTTGGTTTCAGATCTGAGTGTTCTCTTTTGTTATTGACTGTGGGTCCTCAGAGACGAGTTTTACGGTCCTCGGCACCACTTTCTCTAGAAAAAAATCTCATTTAGAATCCAAATCTATATGAGAGTTCTATTGAAAAACTCTGGGATATTAAATATGAGGAAATTAAGAGAGTTTAATGAGTTTACTTACAGTTTGGGCACATGGGAAGAGAGCAGAAATGGAGACTGGCAAAGCCATCATGAGGGCATGACCACATCCATGGGCAGACTGGAGAAAGAACGTTTAATGGTGCCAGCAAACAGAAACATAACATGTACAAAGAAGACATAGCAGCACAAGGGTGCACGATCTTTAGTTTTGAAAATTGCTACAATGTTCACACATGAAAATAATGAATTGTGTAAAGACATCCATCAATTTTGCCTAGATTGGTCAAAATTTGGAAGGAAAGGGTAGTTAGCACTGTACTATAGACAAAACCAAACATTAACACCAATGACCTAAAATGCTGGAAAAAGTAAATTCTGGAGAAAATGTGGCGGTCCCTCAGATGTTGAACTCTTAATTTTTTCTAGCTGATGTTAATATTTACTTCCTGTGTTTTTTCTGGTATTTAACTTGTGTGTGACTGACTTCCATATTAAATCTGTTGGAAGCCAAGAGAGAGAGAGAGAGAGAGAGAGAGAGAGAGAGAGAGAGAGAGAGAGAGAGGGGGGGAAACTTTCTCTTTAAGGAGATGTCCTTACTCTCTGGGATTGATCCATGAATGCATGTGTGTGCGTGTGCGTGTGTGTGTTTCTGTGTGATTGTGTTTTCAGAGTGGCTGTCAGATGTCAGTCTTAGGTGTAATTCCTCAAAACATAGTCAATCTTAATATTCAGATATAGTTTATTTAGCCTAGAACTCAGCAATTAGTCTAAGTTGTCAGGCCAGCAAGCACCAGATATGCATTTGTTTACCCCTTCCCAGAGTTAGGTGTGTATCAGTAAACCTAGCTTTTTAACATGAGTTCTGGGGATCAAAATCAGGTCCTCATGGTTATAGGATGTATTATTTAATTTTCTGTAGCTGTGAAGAAACACTATGATTGATATCAGCTTAAAATAGAGTTTGGCTTACAGCTCTAGACAAGTAAGAGCTGAGCATGGCAGGGAGGTATGGTAGCATGCAGCAGGCAGCACGCAGCACGCAGCTTGCAGCATGGCAGCAGACATGATGGCAGGATCAGGAAGCTGATTGTTCAGCTTTTCAGCCACAAACACGTATAGAGAGAGCAAGTTGAACAATGAAGTCAAGCTACAAACTTTCAAAGCCTGTGCCCAATTGACACACTTTGTCCAGTAAGACCACACTCCCTTTAACCTCCTCAAATAGCACTATCAACTAGGGTCAAAGTATTCTCTACCTGGGCTTATTGTGGACATTTTTCATTCAAACCAGCACTCTGGGTGATTATTTTACTAAGTGAGCATCTCACCAGCCAAGTAATTTTTTTAAAGCAAAAAAAAAAAAAAGATTTATTTATTTATTTTATATATATGAATACACTGTAGCTGTCTTCAGACTCATCAGAAGAAGGCATCAGATCCCATTACAGACAGCTGTGAGCCACCATGTGGTTGCTGGGAATTTAACTCAGGACCTCTGGAAGAACAGTCAGTGCTCATAACCATTGAATCATCTCTTCAGCCTCAAACGCTGATATTTTTACTTAAAAAAACAATCAATAAAAATAGATTTAAGTCAATTACAAATGTCACCAACAAATGTTTTGAATTTGTTTCTATTAACAGTAACATAGTCAACAGAAATACTCAGAGCTTTAGATACATTCTTCACAATTAGAAGTCTAACAGGGATAATTATTATAATCTTTTAGATGCTTTACCTTTCTTTTTTTATTGGATATTTTATATACATTTCAGATGCCATCCCCTTTCCCCATTTCCCCTCCCTAGAAAACCCCTATGCTGTGCCCCCCTTTCCATTTTGCTTTTATACAATTTTTTAAATGTTAATCAAAGGCTTTATAAGTATGGTAATGCTCAATCAGAAGTCATCTCTCCAGCACAAGTAATTTCAATTCTAATACCACAGAGAGTACCCATGATGCTCTATATGACAGGTATAAAAAGGAAAGGCAAGCTTAGAACTGGATTCATTAAGTCTGAACCACTTCCTGAGGACCTGGTGTCATACAGACATTTGATGGGAAGACAACTATTTTGAACTAGTCTTAAAACATTTTCCTTACTATCAGTCTCTTGTCCAATCTTCTACTAATTCAAACAAATTTATGATTCTACTATCTTTCCAAAGAGCACAAACACTTGTTATGTGTCTTGTGTTTTAACTTCTCTAAGAGAAGATGGATCATGGTTACTGGCATAAAATTTGTAGTCTCAAAGTTTCTAGAACATAGTTCAAATATAACAAAAGGACATAATGGCTTACTTGTAATCCCAGTAGAGTGGTTTGAATGAGACTGACCCCCAAAGGCTCACTGAATCTTTGGTTCCCAATTGGTGGACTTGTTTACAAAGGATTAGGAAGTTTGACTTTGTTGGACAAGGTGTGTCATGGAGAGTATGTTTGAGGTTTCCGAATCAACAGCAGGTTCAGTGTCAGTGTCCTATCTCCGTGCCTACTACCTGTGCATCAGGATATAAGCTCTTAGCCACTGCTTCAGTGTCATGGCTGCTTACCTATAGCCATGCTCTTCATCATGATGGCCCTTGGTCTCTGAAAGTCTAAGAGAGCCCCCAATTAAGCATTGTCTTTTATGAGTTACCTTAGTCATAGGGCCTCTCCACAGCAATACAATCCTCTTCTGGGTTCTACAAATACCTTCATTCATATGCATATATATTCATAGACATTTCATATATATATATATATATATATATATATATATATATATATATATATATATATAAACTAAAAGGAAATTAATCTTAAAAGATATATTGTATGTTATACAACACATATGTTTCTCTAATAATACAAAAGATTTAAGTATTCTTTCATCAGAGTCATTTTAATAACATTATTGTGGTTACTTTTTACTATTTTCAACTTGGTAAAAGAAAGAGCATAGTTTTAGCCCATGAGGTGAGATACCTATATAATAACAGGTATCCTTCAGTAAAGTAAATAAGCAAGAGAAAGCTTCGCTGGTAGTGTTTTGTCTATGCTTAGAGGAATGAGGTTTAAGCAAAAGTCTTAAGTTTTCTGTTTTAAGCAGCAAAGATGACTAGACACGTACGAGTATAAACAGACACAGAGCTACACAAACACCCACAGTGGTGGCCGAAATGAAAATATTCCTGTAGGATTGTTTATTTGAGCTGAATCTCCAGTTGGTGATGCTGTTTTTGGAGGTTATGGAATCTTTAGGAGGTAGGACCCTGCTGAAGGAAGAATGTCCCTGGATCAGCTTTGAAGATCTATTATCTTGCCACACTTTCTGTTGTCTCTCTTGGCTCCCTGTGTGCCGATGAAATCTAAACACTTTTCTTCCTTTCATATTTCTCCTGCCATGTTTCCTCAACCATTATCGGGTCGATACATATACAACAATAAGCCAAAATAAACTCTTTCTTCCCTAACTTGTTTTTGAAGATAATAGTTTATCACAGCAACAGAGATCAAAGTAGAACACCCACATACAATATGTACTTATTTCATACAGTTTTGAAATAAAGTAATCCTTTTGTCAGACTGCAGCTAAGTATCTTACATGTATTAACAACATCATTCAAACTCACCTCTGAGAAATTTCCATAATAACCAACTCTAGTGTTAGCTCTTTGTGCTAACGGTCACCATGTAAGCACAAGATGAGCTTTGCACTCATTGGCTTATCTAGCACTTTTTCAGCTAGTCACTGTGTATCCAGCTGGGTGTAGTTCTCACACAGAGCAAAATTAACAGCCTTGAAGCCTCATTGTTTAAGACCATAAACATATCATATCAGCATGGCAGAGGTAGATGAAGGTATCCCAGAGGGAGTATTATGGATTCAAATACTTAACATTAAAGCAATTGTCAAATATTTTATGACAGATAAGGCATAAAACATCAAATGTTTGAAACAGTGTCAAAATTAGAAATAAGTGTGACAATTGAGGGAGGAGAAATGGCACTGTAAGTTCTTAAATCATACTTGAAATAAAGATTGGCAAGTGCTGTTCAAAATGCATTTGGTAAGTTCTTTATAACAAACTATCCCCTCAAATCTCAATCTTTAAATGTCAATGTTTCTATTATTTTAAGTCGCATCATTATTTAAATAGGCATCATTTTTATTTTCCCCATATTTCACTGAATTAACTTTAAAGAAATATTTAATTTTTTGACAACTTCATTATACACATATCTATCACAAGTCTACATACACAGAGAAAGACACACATACATGCATATACACACACACAAGACAAAGAGAGAAAGAGACAAGGAGACAAGACAGAGAGGGGGGAGACAGCAACAGAGACAAAGATATTAACTGGGAATGATAACTTGAGTTAAATTCTTAAGCACCACATTATAGGAGAGAACCAAGTACCACAAGTTGTTCTCTGCCCTCCATGGTCACACTGTAACATGATAATACAGATACCCAATATACACACCAAATACTTCCCCAATACACACTAATTAAGTGTAATATCAAAAAATAGAATATATTTTGATGGGCCATGAAATAATTCAGAATTTTTTCTCATTTATCATTTGGTATAACTTTAGCTTTTATAACCATGTTTAAACTTCTAGAACATTTATAATATGGGGAGTTACTTTATGTTCTTAAATGATTTGACAAGCAGTACAACAGATGTCAAAAAAATAAGCTTTGGACCATGGACAAAACAACAGTGTCAGACCAAATACACCACCAGCAGCAAAGTCCACATATTCTGAGCTTTCAGGATATATAGGCAAGGGTAGTTGGGAAAATATGCAAGAAAGGTATGACGACACTGTATCTCAGCAGAGGTAATATTGGCATAGACTGGCTAGGAGTAGGAGGTGAAATGTGGAAAGAAATGAGATTCTGAGATTCCTTTCATCCTGCAGATGAATTTTGACTTTTCTATATCAAAAGCATTTGGAAAAAGCAATTTAGACAGATGTTATCAAGAATAGAAATATTGCCTTTTACTTTCTGAAACAATTTTGTTCATTGTAGATACATGAAGTCAGAAAGAAAGAAAGGGCTTTCAAAGGCATCAGTGTAAGGCCTAGTGCACCACAAAATACAGGCCTCTGCTGTGTGCAGAATGTTGAGAGGAAACTGGACTTCAAGTTCAAAATTTTACCTCTAAACAGTGAGATACTGAAAGTAAACTGAGTGTTCCAATCTTCAGCATCATGGGTGAACGGACTGAAATGGATACAATTGACATTCTCTAGCTTAAATACCTTTCTACAAATTCATCTTTGAAAATTTATTTGCTGAGATCTTGTTATTAATCTGAGGACAAGGAAAATGTTGACTGTTTTTCTTCTTAATCTCTCTATCCTTGAATATAACTTACAAAAATTCTACAGCAAATGCCTACAAGGCATAACTTAAAGGTTACAATGTTGAATTTGGTGTTCAATATAATTCTCTACTGAAAGAGGCTTGGTTTCAGGTAATGAATGGATTCTCACACACATTCATTGAAGCTCAAATATTAGATCTATTCAGTAAGCCACTGTGAACATTTGGTGAAGCCCATTTGGACCATTGATAGAATTGACTGACCTAGAATATTATACAGAAATGGTGTATTAGTTATATTTCTGTAGGTGTTATTATACACAATGGCCAATCAAAATTTTGGAAGAAATGTATTTAGATTTACAGTGATGTAGGGATAGGAGTCCATGGTTGTATGTAAAGCTTTTTGTTCCCATTCTGTTACCATATACTTGGTGATATGTGAAGAATTTCAAACTCTATTTAGTCCAATTAGTTTATTATTTATGCATAACAACTCTAATCTATATACCAACTTTGATTTATTTGTATTTTTGCCCCTTTTGTTTTGTTGTTTGAAACAGTCTCATTAGGTAGCCCTGCCTGTCTTGGAACTCTCTGTGTAGACTGTGGACTTGACTCAATCTTTCTACATCTGCTTCCTGAATCATGGCATTACAGGCATTGGCTAATATAACCAGTCTAAGAATCTCCTCTCATACCTATGCCCAACAAGGTCATTCTCCCCTGCATGTACAGATGGAGTCATGCGTCCCTCCCTATGTGCTCCCAGGCTGGTGGTTTAGACACTAGGGAGCTCTGGTTGATTGATATTGTTGCTCTACTCATGGGGCCACAAACACTTTCTGCTCCTTCAGTCTTCTCTCTAACTTCTCCATTGGGAAACCCTTGATCAGATCAGTGGTTAGCTGTGAGCATCTACCTCTAAATATGTCAGACTTTGGCAGACCTCTAAGGAGACAGCTATATCAAGCTCTTGTAAGCATGCAGTTCCTGCAATCCACGTAAGTGTCTACCTTTGGTGACTGCACATGGGATGGATTCCCAGGTAGAATGGTCTCCACATGACCCCTCCTTAAGTTTCTGTTCCACACTTTGTTTTTGTATTTGCTCCCTTGAGTATTTTTGCTACTCCTTCTAAGTAGGACCAAGGCATCCACACTTGGTCTTCCTTCCTCATGAGCTTCACGTGGTCTGTGAGTTGATTCTTGGCTATTCCAAGCTTTTGGCCTAACATCCGCTTATCAGTGAGTAAATACCATGTGTGTTCTTTTGTAATTGTGTTAACTTACTCAGGATGATAATTTCTAGTTCCATGCATTTACTTAAGAATTTCTCAAATTCATTATTTTTAATAGCTAAGTAATACTCCATTGTGTAAATGTACCACATTTTTTTTTGTATCCATTCCTCTGTTGAAGGACATCTGGGTTCTTTCCAGCTTCTGGCTATTATAAATAAGGCTGCTATGCACATAGTGGAGCATATGTCCTTGTTATATGTTGGAACATCTTCTCGGTATATGCCCAGGAGTGGTATAGCTGAATCCTCAGGTAATGGTATGTTCAATTTTCTGAGGAACTGTCATCCTAATTTCCAGAGTGGTTGTACCAGCTTGCAATCCCACCAACATGGAGGAATGTTCCTCTTTCTCCACATCCTCACCAGCATCTACTATCACCTGAGATTTTGATCTTAGTCATTCTGACTGGTGTGAGATGGTATCTCAGGGTTGTTTTGATTTGCATTTCCCTGATGATTGAGGATGTTGAGCATTTCTTAAGGAGCTTCTTGGCCATTCGAGTTTCCTCAGTTGAGAATTCTTTTTTAACTCTGTACCCCATTTTTAATAGGGTTATTTGCTTGTTTGGAGTATAATTTCCTGGGTTATGGGACTGTTTAGATGGTTTATCTGCTCCTGATTCAATTTTAATACTTGGTATCTGTCTGGAAAATTGTCCATTTCATCCAGATTTTCCAATTTTGTTGAGTATAGGCCTTTGTAGTAGTATGTGATGATTTTTATAATTTTTAATTTCCTCCATTTCTGTTGTTATGTATCTCTTTTCAGTTCTGATTTTATTAATTTGAATACTGTCTCTGTGCTCTTTGGTTAGTCTGGTTAAAGGTTTATCTATCTTGTTGATTTTCTCAAAGAACCAGCTCCTGGTTTTGTTGATATTTTGTATAGTTCTTCCTGTTTCTACTTGGTTGATTTCAGCCCCGAGTTTGATAATTTCCTGCCATCTACTCCTCTCATGTATTTTTGCTTCTTTTTGTTCTAATATTTTCAGGTGTGCTGTCAAGTTGTTAGAGTATGCTCTTTCCAGTTTCTTTCTGTAGGCACTTAGAGCTATGAGTTTTCCTCTTAGTACTGCTTTCATGAAGTCCCACAAGTTTTGGTATGATGTGTCCTCATTTTCATTAAATTCTAAAAATTCTTTAATTTCTTTCTTTATTTCTTCCTTGACCAAGGTATCATTGAGTAGAGCATTGTTCAGTTTCCACGTGTATGTGGGCTTTCCGTTGTTTTTGTCATTATTAAAGACCAGCCTTAGACCATAGTGGTCTAATAGGATTATTTCAATCTTTTTGTATCTGTTGAGGCCTGTTTTGTGACCAATTATATGGTCTATTTTGGAGAAGGTACCATGGGGTGCTGAGAAAAAAGTTATATTCTTTTGTTTTAGGATGAAATGTTCTATAGATATCAGTTAAGCCCAATTGGTTCATAACTTCTGTTAGTTTCATTGTGTCTCGGTTTAGTTTTTGTTTCCATTATCTGCCCTTAGCTGAGAGTGTGGTGTTGAAATCTCCCACTATTATTATGTGAGGTTCAATGTATGCTTTAAGCTTTCGTAAAGTTACTTTTATGTATGTATGTGTCCTTGCATTTGGGGCATAGATGTTCAGAATTGAGAGTTCAACTTGGTACACTTTTCTTTTCATGAATATGAAATGTCCTTCCTTATCTTTTTTGATTACTTTTGGTTAAAAATCAATTTTATTTGATATTAGAGTCACTACTCCAGCTTGATGATTCTGGGACCATTTGCTTGGAAGATTGTTTTCCATCCTTTCACTCTGAGGTAGTGTCTGTCTTTTACACAGAGGTGCATTTCCCATGTGCAGCAAAATGCTGGGTCATGTTTATATATCCAGTCTAATAGTCTATGTTTTTTTATTGGAGAATTGAGTTCATTGTAATTAAGAGATATTAAGAAAAAATTAATGTTGTTTCCTGCTATTTTTGTTATTGGAGGTGGAATTATGTTTGTGTAGCTATCTTCTTTTGAGGTTGTTGGAAAATTACTTTCTTGCTTTTTCTAGGTTGTAGTTTCCCTCCTTGTGTTGGAGTTTTCCACCAATTATCCTTTGAAGTGCTGGGTTTGTGGTAAGATATTGTACAAATTTGGTTTTGTCATGGAATATCTTGGTTTCTCCACCAATATTGATTGAGAGTTTTGCTGGGTATAATAGTCTGGCCTGGCATTTGTGTTCTCTTAGGGTCTGGATTATATCAGTCCAGGATCTTCTGACTTTTATAGTCTCTGGTGAGAAGTCTGGTGTAATTCTTATAGGTTTGCCTTTATATGTTACTTTACCTTTTCCCCTTACTGCTTTTAGTATGTTTTCTTTGTTTTGTACATTTGATGTTTTGATTAATATGTGGCAGGAGGTATTTCTTCTCTGGTTTAAAGTATTTGGAGTTCTGTAGGCTTCTTGTATATTTATGGCATCTCTTTCTTTAGGTTAGGAAAAATTTTCTCTATAATTTTGTTGAAGATATTTACTGGCCCTTTAAATTGGGAGTCTTCACCCTCATCTATACCTATTATCCTTAGACTTGGCCTTCTCATTGTGTCCTGGACTTCCTGGATGTTTTGGGTTAGTAGTTTTTTTTTTTTGTATTTTGCATTTTCTTTGGCAGTTGCATCAATGTTTTCCATGGTATCTTCTGCACATGAGATTCTCTCTTCTATCTTTTGTATTCTCTTGGTGATCCTTGTGTATATGACTCCTGATCTTCTTCCTAAGTTTTCTATCTCCAGGGTAGTCACCCTTTGTAATTTCCTTATTGTTTCTACTTCCATTTTTAGATCCTGAATGGTTTTGTATACTTCCTTCACCTCTTTGGTTGTGTTTTCTTGCAATTCTTTAAGGGATTTTCCTGTTTATGCTAAGTGGTTTTTTTTTTTTTTTGCTCTTTCTTGATTTGTTTATTTTTCCCCCTCAGGCTGTGTCTCTGGAAAGGGATGAAGCTCTATCTAAGGTCATACATATCCAAGTCAGAAGCCTAGGTCATTGCTGCTTTACTGTAATAAACCTGTCTATGGATGGAATGGAAACTGAGTTGTCTGACATTTCAGTCAATGCTGTTCATTGTGCCTGGCCTTCTCATTCTCAGATGCTGTGCCAGTTTTAATCAGACTGTGTCAGAAGCCCACTCTCTCCTCTCCTCCATCCCTGTCTTCTTTTCTTCCTCATCTTCATATGGGGACCCAGGACTAAGCATACTATGTGGAATCAATTGCAATTAAAAGCAGAGGTTTCTGTGGTTATAGCAATTGTGCGTTGTTTTAGGTATGTGGCCAGATGTCACACATGGGGAAGAGAGTTCCCATTTCACTTGCTGTAGGTTCCATATTGAATTTCCTTAAAGAAACTGATAATAGGCTGTTTATGAGGACAAAAAAAAACCCACACATACAAACTCATTCCACACACCACTTAGTACTCTCATGCACACCACACCCACACACATATATACATACATATACACAAAGGGACACAGAGTCAATAAGAGTGAATATTACTTCAGGGCAGATAACCTTTGAAGTGACTCATATTTGTTTGTCAAGATTCCTGATTGCCAACCTTCAAGAGGTTTAAATTTGATCTTAGGATTTGACATTCCTTTCTCTTCACAGATCTCTTAAAATTTCTTCTGTTCTCTGAGACAATCTCTGTCTCTTTGTGTGAGTGTGTGTGTGTGTGTGTGTGTGTGTGTGTGTGTGTGTGT
>JANHMN010000009.1:19305107-19315233 GCA_030674055.1 Rhabdomys pumilio
TCTTTGGTGACTATGCATTCAAATATATTGCTGTCATTCTTATTCTAACCATCAACCCATACTGCCATTTCTGACCTCCACAGGCTTGTGACCATATATATGTTTGCTTAAGATTCTGGAACTAAACCTTCTCTTTGTACTGAATAGAAAAAAAACATGTAGAAGGCTGTAATTAGTGTGGGGAGACTTTTAACTCTTTCTTTTAGTATTGAACTCGGGATATGTGGTTTGGCCTTAGGAGTTGAGGTATCTCACTTGCTCTGTCTTTCTATTTTTAATCTTCAACAATGAAGGAAAGTGAAAAGAAAAACATTATGTAAGAAGAACTCGTTTTCAAATGTGAAATTGCCTAATTACTGATTGATTCTCAAGACTTCACTGTATGTGCATAACTAAAGTCTTCAAAGGTCCCTTAAATTACATGTTGATAGTATAATTAACATTGTGAAAATTCTTGAAAAACTTAAGGTGATTTAAAGTAATCATCATATAAATAATTAGAAAATCAAAATACATTTTAATTAAAAAGATGAATTTCATTATGCATGTATTAATTGTACAATATAGTCATATTAGCAAGTTGTGTGGCTATTACACATGTATGTATGTTCATTTAATATATAACAGGAAGATCACATTGAAAAGAAACATAAAAACATATACACCATATACTTACTTTCCTATTGCTGTGTTAAAATACCCTGACAAAGTAACTTAAGGGATAAAAGAATGCTTGGACTCACAGAGCAAGAGCTCTATAGTTCACTGTGATGGGGAAAGTATGGCAGCAGCCAGGAAGGCATTTTGACAGGCACAGATACTGGTTGGTCACACTACATCCATACTTCCTCACTCAGGAAGCAAAGAACAATGCCTTTTCTCAGTTCCCTTTTTCCATTATTCTCTCCAGGATCCCAGCCAGAACCTTGCCTATAATTAAGATGGGTCTTTGAATATCACATATCAGTATCAAGATAACCTTCCATGGGCATGCCCAGAGGTTCATATCCCAGCTGATTGTAGATTGTGTTGAGCTAATAATTAACAGTTACTTACCCTCATACACTAGTGATATAATATCTTGGGTTCTATTTTTCTGGGCTCTCCTCCAACCACAGGGATTATTAGCCTAATGAAAACAGCCTTTTCCTTTTATCTATATTTTAGCAGGAAAAGTAGAGGGAGTCTAGCAAAAGCCTTACTGTGTAATGAAGGCTTACAGATCGACAACACCCTGAGAAAGGCTACCACCACTTGGTCTTTGCTTTAGACTGCCAAAAAATCAATTAGTCATTTTGGTGGAGATGTGACTTTCACTTTTCAATATTTGTGATAAGTGGTTTATATGTGTGACTTGATTTTTAATGCACGTAATTTTGTTTATTATTAAATTTGTCTTATTCCTATTAGTTCAACTATTGCTAGCCCCATACTATACTATATTATTTATATTTATTATTATAAATATTTTTGATTTGTCATTATGACTATAATTGATACTTGGGTAAGAGGATGTGTATTCATGTGCACATGCTAGCACAGATACATACAAATATACACATATGTATACACAGTATTAGCTTTGTGAAACATACAATAGATAGTTAATTTAATTCTTTGGGCATAGTCTGTAGTGACTCCTATAAGTGTCTGATCTTTTAAGTTGAAAGAAAACAATGTCAGAAAACGTAGATCACAAATTTCCCACTAACTATTACATTTTGTGGGGTGGGTGAGGGGGGAAAAAGAAGAGTACATATGGCCAAAATGTAGTGGTAAATACTTGTAATCCATGGCTTGCCATATGGAGGTAGGAGGGCAGGAGTCCACGTCATATTCAGACACATGACAATTTCAAGGCCATCTCTGCATGGTAAGAGATCTGCTCCCACAAGTCGAAACAAGCACAAAAGAAAAGGTGACCACATACAATTTTAAATATGATATTTATTTCCAAGTAAACCATGTCTAAGTACCACTAATTGAATAGCTGCTATCGCTTTTGATTTCAGAGACTTAATTTTGGCCCTGTGGGTAGAGCTTAAGAATGTGCTGGAAGGGACCACCAAATCAAACCATCATCTAGTAGAATTATTCTCACAGCGTTCCTCGAGAGACACACTGCTTGCTCATAGAATTAAGCTAGATGCTGAAGCTGGAGAGAGTAGAATAAGAAATTTGTCCTCAAGGATCAAAGCTGCATTTAATTCCTTTCTTTCTCTGCAGCAGCAGCAATAAATGTAGTAATTTTCCTTTTAAGAATTAGTAACCATCATATTCGCTTGAATATTGAGTGGCGATGGGACTTCAATTTTTAGCTTTATAGGCCTTTCTTAGTGACTGATAGTATAGATTTCAGAGGCCCATTAACTCTACTTGGTGTCCACATAAGTAATCATGCTTTCCATTGTATGAATGGATTACATTTTTCATAACGACCTGCAAATATAAAACGTTCCTTTCTCTCCCCATTAGTTATTCTCTCTGGGCACATGAGTGCAGAAGACATAATGAAGTTCCAGGAGGTTTATCTATTCGAACTCAAGTAATATCTCCCAAGGTGACATTCCCAAGTTAAGAGAAGCAGTGGGTCTTGGATTTGTGTTTTATACCACTTATTTAGATGGTTATTCAGATGGAGCATTCCTTGTAGGGACACAGAAACACTTAACAAGCCTGATGATGTACTGGGCATATGGTTCTTCAGGTAAAGCACTGGCTTCACGTTATGAAGATTGGAATTTGGACCTCAGCACCTACATAAAACACCACGTATATATCACCTATATTTTCAGAGGCCAGGCCAACTGGCTAACAACACGTCTCAATTGGGTAGTTAGATTCAAGTGAGAAAATCTGACTCAGTTTATAAGGTGGAGTCAGTTTAAACCTCCATATGCATATACATACATATGCACGTGAATCCATACAAGTGAACATGAATCAATACACCATACAAGCATACAGATAGAAAAAAGTGACATTTTTTATTCATTACTATTTACACATATATTCAGACCTATTAATATCTTCAATTTTCTAGTCTTTAGGCCACTTGCTTGTACAATTGTATAAGAACCTTGCTTGTCTGGTGGAGACTGGGTGATTGTTATATAAACTATTACTTCTGATTGATTCTCAGTCTTTCTCATATACTTTGGGAAACAGTAAAAAAGGCCTATGAAGGGTCAGTTGTTCTGATCAAGTCTGTGCTATTTTGTCTTCTGTTGCTCTGAAAAAAAAAATCATGCCAAAAGAAACTTGGTGAGGAAAGGGTTTATTTTAGCTTACACTTCCACATCACAGTTTGTTACTGAAGGAGGTTGAAGAGGGAGACTAGAGACAGGATTGCTCTCTATGGCTTGCTCAGCTTTGCTAGGGTGGTGAGGTGAGAGTGGTGGGGTGGGTGAGAAAGCACCCTCATAGAAGCAGGGGGAGGGTGGACGGGATAGGGGGTTTCCAGAGGGGGGGACCTGGGCTGATCCTTCCCCACATGAAACATTAGTCAAGATAATGTTCACACAGCAGTCTGATAGAAGCAGTTTCTCAGTTGAGGTTACCTTTACAGGTGACTTAGTATAGTTGACAAAAACTAACTCGCACGTTCAGGCTGAGTCCTGTGTTGAGAAAAGTTGATGTATAAGATAAGGAATTAAGTGCCTGAAAATGAATCTGATGTCGATGTGTGGCTGACTCACCTCTGCCAAGCCAGTTTATAAATGCAATTATTACACAGGACCAGGAATCTCTTTATATGAGCAGGAGGATGTGTGAGTTTCAGATAGAAAGTCAGAATTATGGAGGACTGGCTGTGTGATGTGGTCTGTAGATGTAGTGTGAAGAAAGTGAATTAAATGCAATGGACATGTGTTAAAAATTCATTATTTAACCAATTATTATTGATTTGCTCCCCTGTGGCATCCACATTAAGAGACAAAATTCTGAAAAACGAAAGTGTCCTTTTTCTAATTTCTAATCTCCAAAGCCCAATATAATATTGAAGGTATCAAGATTCTGGTTTTTTTTTCCATTTTTACTAAAACTTAGAACCTGTCAAAGACCTTGGGGTGGCAGAGAGGTTATGCATTTTCTTTGAGATGATTCTTACATGCTGGTATATATTTGTTAAATACTTTTATTTCATTTTTATTTATTTATTATGTGCATGTGTGTATGAAAGTTTTCATACCACAGTGCATGGGAAAGTCAGAGGACAATGTACAGGAGTTATTTCTCTCCTATACCTTGTGAGGTCCAGGTAACAAACTTAGGTTGTAAGGCACAACAGCAGATGCCTTTATTCACTGCACTATCTTGCTTTCCAAAATATGTCTTTTAAAATGGTAAAACTTTGCTATCTGTATCTTGTAAAAGAAACCCGATGTTAGGCAAAAGTTCAGAAGTATGAATTGTGTAAAAGAATAAATTTTGGTCATCTAATGAAAAGAAGAATCCAGTCAATAGAACCACACAGTACACTTAATATTTGATTAGATTAGATCTTCCAATATTCTTACCACACACACACATCAGAAATAGTAACAGTGTGAGTAGAGTTGATATTAATTTCCTAGTTTATAATAACAATCAAATTAGACATGGATCCTAAAATATCATATTGCACATGGTAAATACATAGTTTTACTTGGCAAATACTATCAATGAAGATGAAAGAACATCAACAAAATAGTGGCTTATATTTATCATTGATATGATAGAAAATGCTGGGACCTATTACTTTTAAAGTGAAAGTATAAAGGTAGTATTATAAAATATTTACCTATTTTTGGATTTATAGATTATTTTCTCCCTTAATGCAATTTCTTGAATATAGAGTTGAGTTTCTTTCTCTCCCACATCCCCTCTCTTTCCCTTGCTCTCCCTCTTTTCCCGTGGCCCCTTCCTTCTCTTTTCTCCTCCTTTGTCTGTCTGTCTCTGTGTCTCTGTGTCTCTGTCTCTGTCTCTGTCTCTCTCTCTGTCTCTCTCTCTCTCTCTCTCTCTCTCTCTCTCTCTGTGTGTGTGTGTGTGTATGTGTGTGTGTTTGTGTGTGTGTGTTCCAACTCCAGTTCCAGAGCACCTGATGCCCACTTCTGGCTTCTGTGGGCTGCTGTACACATGTGCTACACACGAGCACAAAACCACACACAAATACACACATGAAAATAGTGTGTGTGTGTGTGTGTGTGTGTGTGTGTGTGTGTGCACATATGAGTGTATTGGAAATCAATGTTCAGGTCTGCGTTTTTAGTTGGTAAGCCCTTTACCTACAGATTCCATCTCATTCCCGTCTATGTCATTCTCCTTGTTTGTTTCCTTATCTGTCTTTGAAACACACACCAAATACACGATTTTATTAAGAAAAGGTAACATCACAGAATATTGTATACTAAAAATCTTTCATTGATATGAAATGACTAATTCTCAATGAAAATTTACACAATCTATTCATCGTTAGTCATTGTATTCAAAAGCATAATTGTCACCTTTTTTTGTTTTCATTTATTTTTATGTGTATCCTTGTGTGAATGTATGCCACATGTACCCAGTGCACAGCCAAAAAGAAGAAAAAAAAAGAAAAAAAAAGAAAAGAAAAAAGACATCATCTTCCTTGTTGCTAGAGGTTCAGGTGTCAATGAGCCACCAAAAGTGGGTGCTAGAAATCAAAATTGGATCCTCAAGAAGAGCATCAAGTGTTTTAACGGCTATGGCATAACTTTAACCTTCTAAAATAATTAAAAACTCATTCATCATCCCCTGGAGGATAATTGACCAAGCTTTCCATATGCCATCCAGTGTCCTTTCGCTCTGTTTGTGTCCTTTCATAAGTTCTTTCCAGGACTAACTTATCTGAGTATTCTGCAGCCATCCTGCCACTTAACTAAGCCTTGGCAAATGAGAAATAGATATACCTGTTTAGTGTGAGTCAAGCTCATGGGATTTTCATGCTTCAGAGTTTGGAAAGCTAGGGTTGAGGTCAATGCACATGCAACTAGAGAGATGCTTCCAGTGGTAAAGACATTTGCTGTTCTGCCAGGGAATCTGAGTTGAATTCCCAGTGCTCACAGGGTGGCTCACATTTTGTAACTCTAGTTCCAAAGTACCTGATGCCCACTTCTGGCTTCTGTGGGCTGTTGTATACACGCGCTACACATGGGCATACAAAATCATAGACATACACACATGAAAATTAAGAGTTAATTACAAATGAAAAATGTATCCCAGAGAGAGAAAGAAAATAGTGATTCCTTAGGGTTCTTTTTATTTAGAAATGAAAGAAAATATATGTAACGGATCATGAAACTGTGAGCAGTCCTTTTATTTATACATATGCACATACATAGACATATACTTGATATATAAGCATTTGTTCACATACACTGCCTATATTTCATCTCCAACATACAGAGAAAAATGCCATTGCTTTAATTAATTTTTCCATAAGCTGATTATAGGGAAAGTTCTTTATTTTGCTCCTTTTCCTTCTGATCTGATCTGGTGTATTAAACTATAAACACTGAAAATCCAGCTATCTCCTTAGAGGTTCCTGTCTGTCTGCAGTGTGTCTCTTGATAAACTATAACATGAATCAGGGAATCTGACTCCAGAGGGGAATTTCCCATCTGTCTTATTAGCCATTATCTCTGTTCACACACCTCAGTTCATGGAAGCTACTGAAGACTTCCAGAATCACAAATTCAATTTTTGTTATGTCCAATTCTTCAACTTCTGGACTACATTAGATACTCAACTGAACTCGAAGTTCCCCTGAAAAAGAGTCAGGTTCTATTATGTACCTACTGCTATGATTAGGGGAAAGTAGAACAAGAGCTGGGCCAGTATTAATGTCCTTCTCACCAGAAGACTAAAGTAAGTTGAGATATGAAGATGGCTCAGTTAAAAGTGTACTTGTAGCCCAAGAATAAAGGGGCTTGTTCTTTCCTCAGAGAACCCATGAATAAGAAGAGAGGCTCAAGTGTGGTAATGTTCATTTGTCATCCCAGGGACAGGGAGGTGGAGATGGTGAAAATCCTGTGGCTCACTAGGCACCCAGGTTAGATTATTTGTCAAGTTCCAGGCCAGTGATAGACTTGCTTCAAAAGACAAACTATGCACTGCTGGAGTTGTGGGAGCTGAAGTTGTCCTCTGGTATCTACACCGATGCAAATACACATGCATACACACATGCAGTCACACACACACACACACACACACACACACACACACACACACACACACGAAGACAATTATTTCATCAGATACTTTATTCATTATTCCACATAATAGACTATTTATAAAGGACTGTCTATTATCTTATCTTGAAAATGTGTTACATTACCTAGCTGAAAAGTCAAGTTTCTGATTAGGATTACCTGACTCTAGAGAACTACAGTACAAATAAATGTCACAGAGGAACCAGCACCTGACCTTCTACCTCTGGTCATTCATTCTTTGACCCCCCATAACCACTTCCTTGAAAATCTTAAAACTCCTAGAGAAAACTGATATTCCTATCACAGTATGCAAGTAAAAACATCAGAGGGATCCAAGAGAGGATTCCACCTAGTATAAGACAGAAAAATCCAGGTAAGTAGTCCTAGAAGCTCCACATGTAGGTCTGAAAAAAAAAAAAAAGCTAGAGTCCTGAGCAACTATCATTGGTTTCAGACAGGTCATTTACCAGTCGATAAAAGTTGTACTCCATCACCATAAAGGGCATCATCTATAGCTACCACCATTACCCTTGTTGACATCACATAATGTTGAATGATCCAGTCTAGGTCACCTTTTGTATTTTTTTAAAACTTTTTTTTTCTAGTCTTTATGAGTTTAACATCGTGTACCTCAGTTCCACTCATTCTCTCTTTCCCTCATATCCACTCTTCGCCCTTGCAGTGCCCCCACAAAATAAAACACACACACACACACACACACACACACACACACACACACACACACCACCACCACCACCACCACCACCACTACCATCAACAACAACAACGACAACAACAACAACAAACAAAAAGCTCAAAGCTCAGAAAACATCTCATTCTGGAAGCTGCAGCATGTCACACTGTCTCTCTGTCCACACATCTTCACTTTCCAATGTTCATTGCAATGAGTCATTGGTCTGGTTATAGATCTCTGGTTTCTGTGACACTTATCAATACTGGATCCACAGCAGGACTCCTCTAGGTTGTCCTATTATTACCCCATTTCATCGGGATTCTGCACCTTTGATACAGCCGGGCTCAATCTTTCAGACATCCCAACTTTCCCAGACGATATAGGTTTTGGAGTGGGCTTATTCGGACACAGGATCCTGGGTCTAGATGGTAGCTGAGCACATCAGCTAGTCAGCTCTCCCTTATCCAAATAACACTAGGATGAGCTCTCCAGCACTGCTCCAGCTTGGCTATCCAATGTCACCAACCATCTGCAGGAGGCAGTGCCACCTCTTCTCTTTTCATGCCCTGGGGCTGGCTCACTCACCCATGCCTCCAGAGCCAGTTCCACTGTGTTCCCTAGTCAAGGTTCAGGGCCCACTTTCCCAAGTGCTCCAACCTGTGTGGGGCTAGGCCAGCTCTTCCACACTCACACTCTTGGGGCTGGCTCACCTGTGCCTTTGGCATCAGGACCAACTGCATTGTGTAGCACAGGTGAGGTGCAGGACCCACTATCCTGAGTGGTCCAGTCAGTGAGGGGACAGGGCTTGCTCTCCAGCTCACATGACCCCAGGTCCAGCCTTGCAGGCTGCTACTAGTGGTGAGGGACAGAGTGTGAGGGTATCACCCTCACACCCGGCTCATCTGATGTCACATGAGATGTGGGGCACTCTGGGCCTTGGGGCAACTCATCTGTACTGCCTAGATAAAGGGTTGCAGCCTGTGAGGGCCAGGGCCAGCTCACCTGCTCTCATGGTCTCAGAGCCAGTTCTCTAGACTGCAGGACATGGTAAGGGGAAGGAGGACATCACCCCACCCCACATTTATGACACTTCACAGAAGAGGGATGGTGGGGCCAGCAGTCTCATTCTCCGTGCTTTCATCCTTTGGACTGGCTCACTTGTGCCCCCTCCAAGAGGGTCAGCAGCACTACTCTGCTGCCCAGGCGAGATGAAAAACTTGCTCTTCCGTGTGCTGTTGCAGAAGAGGAGCAGGCCTAGCTTTCCATCACTCATTAGCCTGGGCGAGATCTCCCGAGTGCTGCAGGTAATGGTAGTAGGACATCATCACTGTACTCACACCACCTCAGAGCCTATCTGTGGGCAGCTTTCTTGACTCCAGAGGTGCCCTCAGTAAGTGCATGCCTGCATACATACACATACAATAACATAAAAATCAAATCTACATCTATGTCTAGCTATCTATATTATAGCTATTAGTATATATGTAAGGGAATATATATATATATATATATATATATATATATATATATATGTATATATATATATGTGTGTGTGTGTGTGTACATTTATGAGGATATATATCATATATATTTTAATACATATACTGTATGTTTAGACAAACTGAAATTTTGTCTTAGAAAACCAAAGTGATGACATTACAAAGTTCTAGAAATAAACCTTGTGCCATATAGCTTATTCAGTGGTCAATGATAGTATATGAAACTAAGGGATAAAATTATATGAGAACACTTGCTATTTGTCATTCCATACAGTATGATTTTAGCCTCTGGTCAATTTTAAAGGGCTGCTATTTAGATGGTATTGGCTCCTTACCATTACAACTAAAACCTATTTTACTTTAATTTTATCTCTGTTTAAAGAATCAATACCTTTTCAGAAGTTCTACAATTGCACATTGAAATTACTTTTGAAGAAAAGATTACCTTTCCTGGCTTCTATTTAAAAGACTGGTTGCTTTAGAATGTGGGTATCGCTTAACGTCTGTGCTCCCGGGTGCATTTTAAATTCAGTGAAGCAAGGTTTTAAAAAACATGTCTCAAGGTGAGTAACTCTAGCCGAATAGAATCTTTTTCTTTTTATTCTTATATATCTTTGGACTTCAATATTTCCAAGATATATATTTGGTTAATTAGATTAAACAAACTCCTCTCTCTCTCTCTCTCTCTCTCTCTCTCTCTCTCTCTCTCTCTCTCTCTCTCT
>JANHMN010000009.1:19315243-19330243 GCA_030674055.1 Rhabdomys pumilio
TGTGTGTGTGTGTGTGTGTGTGTGTGTGTGTGTGTTTCAGTGTGTGCCTATGTGTATCAAGGTATGCCTATAGGAATTAGAGATCAGCCTTGTTTTTTCTCACCTTTTACCTTTGAGACCAGTCTCTTTGTTATCCAGAATTGTTTACTATAATCTACACAGATGCCAAGATTCAAGGAATTCTCCAGTCTCTGCCACCACATTGCTATAGGAATGCTTTCATGGGAAACATGTGCTAAGGGGGCCTGGATTTGTATGAATTCTGAGAATCTGACTTAGATCCTAATGCATATGTGGCAAGTGTTTCATTCACTGAGCCATTTTCCCAGCTCAATCCCAAAGCTTATCTACAAATGTATACCTAATTGATGACTTTTGAACTTAGACATTTATTTAAACTTAAAAGACTACCCCTTGCTTTTCTCTAAGTTGTTATGAGTTTCAGTTGCTTGAAATTTGAAAGATTAAAGAATGCATTTCAGAGCATGCATGTGTGTCAAAGGACTGCCAAGAACAGGGGCCAACCCAGCCTTTCAGTGCAGGGAAGCTCATTCATCATTCTGTCTCCGTTCTGTGTTTGTCCAGTTTCATCATGGAGGAGGGCTTCATGGCACAGAGAGAATCCTGGGCATCCAAACACAGCACATGAACAAGTGAAAAGTGAAGTGTTGGAAAGCATAAATAGACTTTACACCCTGGGCACATATGAGAGGTTTAGGCTTCATTATCTGTAATTGCAATTCAGAGTAGGAGAAGAAAACTGCCCAGATGAGACATTGTTTGAATGGCTTTCTGACTTAGTATGGGCCACACTGTCTGTCACATTTCATCATGGTTTACAGGAGCATTTTATATTCTTCTAGCCCATCATCAGTGCCACAATTGCCTGATTTTTCCCTGTATAATATGGTCTTTACAAACTGTCTCATTTCTTTCTAAAACAGTCTTTCGCGGATTTGTGCTTTAATGTATGGTATGTTTCTTTACCTACTGCAGTTTAGAGTTCTTGAAATAAGGAACTTAAAGAAGGAAGGGAGAGGCTATTTTGACATACTGTTCAAGGGTACATTTCATCATGGCAGGGAAGGCGTGATGTCAGGAACATGTGATAGCTTGTTACTGTTTGTCATCAAGAATGAGAGAGGGGATAGAGGGAATTAAATGCTGATCCTTGGCTAGATTTCTTCTTTTTATTAATTCTAGAAACCTAAACCATTGAATGGTGATGACCACATTCATTCTGTTTCCCTACCTACATTAATCCAAAGTACAGGATCTCTCACATGCATGAACCCTATTTAACCTAGATAACAGGGCACAGACATATTCAGAATACATTCTGCTAGATGAATCTAGATCCCGTGAAGTTCACAGCCAATATTAACCACCAAAAATGGTTAATACAACTACACTTGTAAATGATTAGGAGATAAAACACCACAAGAAGTGACTTAATGGAACATACATTTTTATATTTTTCTTGCTTATTTCACATCTGAAAAAGTTTTAGTCCCAAAAGACTTGTAATTTTTTTCTCAAAAGTTCTATTTCTGTATAAAGCCTAAGAAACCAACGTACATGAAACAATATATAAATGAAAGCAAGATTATAAATGAAAAGAATGAGGCATGAGTAATAAATTTGAACTGTTTTGAGTTTTTAATTGGACAATATAGAGGCACGATGCAAAATCAAAGCCATTGGCTTTCAATGTTGTGGCCAACACTCACATAGGATAGCATGAAACAAATGACCCTACAAAGTATTCCACGATGTTTGTTTACTTATTTACTTATATATTTTGGGTTGATGTATATGTACAGCTCATGTGTGACATGGTGCATAGGTAAAGGTTAAAAAAAGATAACTTTCAAGAAATCAGTTTTCTCCATTTTTGTGTGAGGTCAAGGGATTGAATTAAGGTTCTTAGTTTTCCCATGCAAGATCCTATCCTGCTGACCTATCTTACCAGCCAGGGATTAAGTAAATACCTATTGTGATGTCATCCCCAGGAAGTATGCAGCTGGTCAACCATATAAAAGTTGACATATGCATTAGATATTGTCCATATAGCTGAGATAAGTGATACCTGAGAAGACTCAATTTAGGGATGAGCCTGTGTCAGGCTTCAGACCCAAAGGATATAGTTTACTGTGGCTGTGAGTGATGGTAGTAGAAACCTGAAACATGAAAGTCAGAAGAAGAGGATGAGTCAAAAGTAGAGCATGAATATAGAACACAGTGATCCACTTCCTCAAACAAGTTTCCTCTTTCTGTAGGCTCCACAAACATTCCCCCAAATTTCTGCCATCTTGAGACATGTATTCGAACACATGAGCCTATGGGGGTCATTATACATTGAAAACACAGTAGGGGAGACCTGCTGGTATATCTTTACTATTTGAAACACAGCAGACAAGACAAAATGGTTTCAAGAGTGGAAAAGAGTACAAAAAGACTCATCAGAGCTGAAGCTTTTCTATTATTGCTTTTGCTTATTGGGAGAAGCTCCTCTCTCCTAAATTGAAGATACAAAAAAATGGGCCTTATTTTATTTTAAATACTTTTTGATTATATGTATGTGTGTGCAGAATGATATGTGTAAATAAGTGTAGATATATAGAGAGGCCAGATGTGATGGGGGTTTTAGAAACTGAAGACGGGTCTTCTGCAAGACCAGCAAGCTCTCTTAATTCCTGCTCCAAGTCTTCTCCACGTGTCTTATTTTTTATAACATGATCTTGCATGTATAACTTAATTCACCACACTTCCTACTGACACTACATTTATTAAGTTTTGTCCTCATGATAGACCACTGTAATGTGCCATAGTTCTGAGAAAGAGTAGCTCCTCAGTACATTTTGCCACCTTTCTTCCTTTACCTATTGCTATCCATCTTTGGTTCTATTTTATGCTTATATTACTTTGGTATGTTCTCCTTTAAGTATAATAACCATTAGGATCTTAATGTGAATAGCTCTGATCACTCATAAGAAGCCCTCATAATTTGGGCTGCTAGACAAGGCCATGGATCTAATATCCAGGACAAACAAAAGTCAGATGTGGTGGTGAAGCTTACCTCTGACCCCAGCACTCGGGTGACAGGGGTAGGAAGATCAAAAGTCCAAGGTCGTTGGTGCCTACATAGTGAATTTGAGCTTCCATCTCAGAAGAGGAATAAAAAGAATGAAGAAACAGAATGAAATTGAATAGGGAATACCTAATTTTACCATTTGCTAACAAAATAGGCCTAAACTCTCTAGTGTTTCTTTGTACCCTCATTCTACAAAGCTTATCATTTCAGTTAGACCATGAAATCAGTTTCATTTCTTGAAATGAACCACTGAGTCTTGATAATTTTCCTTTTATTGTTCATTCTTCTTGGAAACATTTCCCTTCTCGGATGCTCAGGCTATTTTCTTTTATGTCTCCTGGACAGTGGGATATTTCTATTTGCTTTCCCACTCTGAACTCACTACTTTATATACTACACACATATATTAATTGTCTATGTAGCATCATTATCTAACATATATTATTTATAATTCAAAAGGTAATAATGGTTTAAGTGTTTTTTAATAGTTTATTTTGTCAAAAAGTATACTCTAGCATATGTGGAAACTGGAACCATGAAATAAAAATCACTTCAAGAATCACAATTGATAGATGATAAAATGAATTTTATAGACAGAAAAAATAACATCAGAATATCTCACATTTTCCAACTAAAAACATTGAACTGAAACTAGAATCCAATTTTCAAATGCATACCTCACAAAAATGAAAGAGGTGAAATCAGTTGTCATATAGTTTATCAACTTTTGCACATTTAAAAGCATAACCAGTATAAACTGAGTAATGACCCCTTTAGTTGGGTATTATGTTTCAAAATATTAAATTTGTTTTATGGTGAGGTATTGTGAATTAAACACCAGGATCAAACACGACATGTAGATATTTTACTACTGAGCTATATCCCCAAACTCCAAATAAAATATCTTCTTCAGAAAACAGATCTCAGTCAAGGTTAGCACATAACACATATAAATATTACTTTTACCTGTTTATGAAAATTAGTATTATTTATTTACTTCTTCTATTAAAAGGTTGACTTGTTTAAATGTTAACTCATGTTTCTATCCAGAGGACATAGGCTGATGATTGACACACAAGAATAAACAGTAAGAGTTATGTGAAGTGTGTTGCTGGAAGATTGCCTTCCCTTTAGTGCACAGAGATTTATGGATATGTGTTTTTCAGCAGCATTGAGTTGATTCAACATTGAGTAATTCAAAGTTCTTGTGCACATTTCTAAAAAGGCATGTATTCGTACTCCTCTATAGGTCCTAGGGAGGCAGAAGGTACAGTGAATTTGCTTGTAACCATTGTAGAGATGCTGGTGTTTCTACTTGAAAACTAATCTGTAGCTGGTAACTAGTGTAGTGAGCCATGCTTGTTGTTCTACCACTAGAATATTGATTATAAGCCAGCCATGTTTTTTTATATAAGTGCATCAACAGAATTGTATTTCCCAATAAAGTTATAGATTTATATATTATGTTTAAAAATTTAATTTTGTAAATTATATAAAATACATGTAAATAAATTTTTATTAATTATTTTATTTGTTTATATTTCAGACGATATCCCCCTTCCAGTTACTCCTCCAGAAACCCCCATCCAATCACCCCTTTCCCCCTTCCACTTTGCACCTATGAGGGTGTTCCTCCACCCACTCACCCACTTCCACTTAACCACTCTAGCATTCCCCTACACTGGGGCATCAAGCCTCCACAGGACCAAGGGCCTCCCCTCCCACTGATGTCAGATAAGGCCATCCTTTGCTACATGTGTATCTGGATCCATGGATTCCCTCCATGTATATTCTTTTGTTGGTTGTTTTGTCCCTGAGAGCTCAGGGTTATCCAGGTAGTTAATATTGTTCTTCTTATGGCGTTTCAATCTCCTTCAAATCCTTCAGTCCTTCCCCTAGCTCTTCCATTGGGGTCCTCAGGCTCAGTCAGATGATTGGTTGTGAGTATCTGCATCTGTATTAGGCAGGTACTAGTAGAACCTCTCAGGGAACAGCTATACCAGGCTCCTGCCAGCAAGCACTTCTTGACATCATCAAAAGTGTCTAGGTTTGGTGTCTGAAGATGGATTCCTAGGTGGATCAGTCTCTGGATGGCCTTTCCTTCAGTGTTTGTTCAATTTTTCGTTCCTGTCTTTCCTTTGGATACGGACATTTCTGGGTAAAGAATTTTGAGATGGGTGGGTAGCCTCATCCCTCAATCGGAGGCTGTGTCTATCTACTGGAAGTGGTCTCTATAGGTTCTATATACCCTTTGTTGGGTATTTCAGCTAAAGTCATTGCCATTGAATCCTGGGAGCCTCTTGCTTCCCTGGTATCTGGTACTTTCGAGTGGCTACCCCCAGTTTCCTACCCTGCACTGCTACATATTTCTATTCAATTTCCTGACCCTCTGTACTTCTCTCCTGTCCTTTTAATACCTGATCCAGCCCTCCCTTTTTTTCCCTCCCCCTCCTTTATTCCCCCAGGACCACCTCTCCCTCTACCTTCTGTGATTATTTTTTTCCTCCTTCTATTTAGGATTGAAGCATCTACACTTTGGTCTTCCTTCTTCTTAAGCTCCACATGGTTTATGGGTTATATTGTGGGTATTCTGAGCTTCTGGGCTAATAGTCACTTATCAGTGAGTACATACCATGTGTGTTCTTTTGTGACTGGGCTGCCTTAATGAAGATGATATTTTCTACTTCCATTCATTTTCCAGCAAAATAATGAAGTCATTGTTTTTAATAACTGAATAGTACTCCATTGTGTAAATATAACATATTTTCTGAATCCATTTTTCTGTTGAGGCACATCTGGGTTGTTTCCTGCTTCTGGTTATTATAAATAAGCCTGCTATGAACATGGTGGAACATGTTTCCTTGTTATATCTTGTTGGATCTTTTGGGTATATGCCAAGTAGTGGTATAGCTAGGTCTTCAGCTGGAACTATTTCCAATTTTATGAAGAACTGCCAGATTGATTTCAAAAGTGGTTTTACCAGCTTGCAGTTCCATCAACAATGGAGGAGTGTTCCTCTTTATCCACATACAGTACCTGCTGTCAACTTCATTTTTGATCTTAGCCATTTATTGGTGTGAGGTGCAATCTCAGGGTTGTTTTGATTTGCATTCCACTGATGACTAAGGATGTTGAATATTCCTTTAGTTACTTCTCGGCTATTCAAGATTTCTGAGTTGAGAATTCTTTGTTTAGCTCTGTACCCCATTTTAATAGGGTTCTCTGAACTCTACTTCTTTAGTTCATTATATATTTGGATAGTAGCCCTCTATTGGATATAGCTTTAGTAAAGATCTCTTCTCAATCTGTGGGTTGCCATTTTGTCCTATTTACAGTTTCCTTTGCCTTACAGAAGCTTTTCAATTTTATGAGGACCCAAATGTCAATTGTTAATCTTAGATCATGAGCCATTGGTGTTCTGTTCAGGAACTTTTCCTCTGTGTCAATGTGTTCAAAGTTCTTGCGCACTTTCTCTTCTACTAAATTCAGTGTATCTAGTTCTTTGTGGAGGTCCTTTCTCCACCTGGACTTGAGCTTTGTACATCAGATATGAATGGATCAATTTTCATTTTTCTATGCCCTGACTGCCAGTTGAACAAGGACCATTTGTTTGAAATGTTGTCTTTTTTTGCCACTGGATAGTTTTGACTTCTTTGTCAAACATAAAGTGACCATAGGTGTGTGGGTTCATTTCTGGGTCCTCAATTCTATTCCATTTATCTACCTGCATGTCTCTTTACCAATACCATGTAACCACATGGTATTTTATCACTATTGCTCTGTAGTAATATTTACCCTTCTCCTTGAAAAAAGGGAAAAGACAGAGAATGAAACCAATAGAATGTTTGTAAATTCTATGGATACAATCATATCCACTAAGACTACACTTTAGCACATCTGAAAACATAGCCTAGAATGTTCTCCAATGTGGGTCCCCTGTTATTACAGAACCATCTCTTATGTTACTATTCATTTGGTAGAAATAGAAGGCCATAGTTAGTAGTGAAATGCCATGTTTGGGCTGATTCCCTTTGTCCCTCATGCAAAATAGGTACCTGGAAAGTCATTCGTTTGTTTTATTGAAGCCAGGGTTGGTAATCTCAACTTGTGCAGGTGTTGATTATTTATCTGAAAAGCAAGCCAACTTGCCTTCAATTGGGACAAGCTGGGATAGTTCCTTCAGATGAACTCTATTATACTCAAATTGTTCCATCTGTTTTCCCTGAATAAAAGAAGCCTCCCTTGCTGCTAGTCAGAGAAGATGGGCTCCTTGACTCAGGACCAGATGCAGGCTGTATTGCACTGCAGACCAATTACAGTCTTGGCAGCCTGCGAGGCTCATGGGGTAAACTTTTTTTTTATAAGAATTATCAATATCAGCCAATTTCTAAGAATGGGCAGAAATAAGCAGTCATGGCTCCAGAATGAGTTTTCTATCTTCCAAAGACTCTTTGGATGACTGCCATGGAGTAAATGCAGGAGAAAAGGCTGACATTTCATATGACACTGGAAACCTACTAAGTTTCCTTCTACTTTGCTTGTTTGGGGTTTATCAGTGTAGATTAATGATGAAATATTGAAATAGGATACTATTTTAGTGATCTATGGTCATCTATCCTCCATGTGATATTTCATTTCCCATGCAGAACCTCACATGCGTATGTTTGTGTGTTAGTATTGTATCTGGACTCTATGTACATTTTCTAGAGTTACTTTTATGTTGGCATATTTTTTTACTTTTCTAATAGAACTGTGGATGAGGGAAGACTTTAGAGATGGTTCAATGGTTAAGAGTGCCTATTTTTCTTCAGAGGACCAAGTAGAGTTGCCCTCACTCACAGTGTTGCAGTTTACAATGGCCTTTAACTCCCGGATGCCCTCTTCTGGCCTGATGAACACCTGCATGCCAATGCCCACACCCTCGCACAGTCACACACATATACATAATTTTAAATAATATAAATCTTAAAGAGATATGCTTGGAGAAGAAAGAGAGCATTGTAATGATGAACTGGTAGCTTAGTGTACACCTGGAATGACTGGTTGACTTCTGTTCTATGCGGCAGTTAGCTCATGCGTGGGTGGGTGAGTGGGGGTCCTGTTGGGTGGAGTTGTGCATCCCATGGCTTCAGGGAGCAGAAGCATGGAAATTTGACTGAGTTTACTCTGCGCCTGGCAGACACTGTGGGGCTCTGCCTGGGCTTGCGGAGACCCCAGTCTGAGGTCCCGCAGCGGCAGGGCTTCTGAGAGAGGATCTCCGGGTTGACAACTGACCCAGATGCCAGTGGTCTCTATCTTTGGGCCCCCAACACTGCTTCAAACTACGGAAGAACAGAGATGCAAAGGCATAGGGGCTGGACTGGCTCACAGCTGAAAAGAACCAGAAGGGAAGCCCCAACAGTGCCCCATGTGTTGAGACTCTTGGTTACTAGAACTCGCTTGGCTGGATCAAGGCTCGGCTAGCTTCGTTGAATTGGTGGGCTGGAACATAGAGAAGTCCGGAGGAAGATTAAGCAGAGGCTTGGTAGTCAAAGGCCTTCTCTACGGTTCCCCACAGTGGGGCCCCAACGACATGAGGAAGTCCATGGTTTTAAAGGATTTATTGTCATGGCAGATGGATGAATCTGGCTGTACCCCTGCACCCCCAGGGAGGGGCTTTGATTAAATACTTTTTGTAAGGAGGAGGGTCTGGGAAAGAATACTTAATTGGCTACACCCTCGGGCCTTCAGGTATCTCATTAATATGAAAATCTCTTGAGGCTGAGGCCTGTAGTCATGCCCTCTACCTGTGCTAGGTGACATAAACCTCTTTAGAAGGGGCTGCATTGTCCTAAATAACTGAAAGGCGCAGATCAATGGAGGTCTTGGCCACATGTCAGGAGCCTGGGGTCTGGGAGCATGGCAAAATATATGTCGTCCCTCGCAGGGTCTCCATCCGTTTCTTGCCAGTGCTCTACCAGAAACCAAGCTATCTTTTTCATGGTTCCACACTGTTCTGTTGTTTGTGTGTTGGGATTGAAGATTCTGGGAGGAGTAGAGCTGGAATTTATGGTACTATGTGGTAATACTTTGTCCTTGAACATAGAAATGTCAAATCTTATCATTATCTAGCAATTTCTACAATGTGTAACCTCAGGTGGATCAGCCTGCAAGAAAAATGCCTATTACAAATATATTTTATTCTATTATCTACAGAGTGTCTGTAATATAAAAGAAGAATTTTCCTAAGTTGTCAGAGGGCAGCTAGGTATTTTTCAAATTAAATTGAAGTGAAGGTTTTTCTTTTCTCAAAATTTGAAACTTAGTACAATATTTTTTTAAAAACTAAAAGAGACAGAGTATATATGTGAAAATAAGAGGCTCAGGGTTACCAAGAACCCTCCCCTCTCATAGTGAGCATCTACCATTGTTAGTCAATTAAAACAGGGTTAGAAGACAGCAGAGGTTACAGGAACTTTTGTTCCTGAGCCAGAGATTCTGAGGCTATAAGAACAAGTCATGGTCTGACCACAACCTTCAATACAGTGGTCCCTCACATAAGGAATTGACTTGCTTTGTAAAATTATAGTCAATAAATATTGATTGTTTTCCAAGAAACTAACAAACTCCTTGAATATAAATTATACTTGGAAAGGTCTTTAAGAATTATAGCTATAATTTGTAAAATAATCTATCACTAGCTACACAAACAAAATTCTGGAGAGATGTTGCAGTCAGCGGTTGAGAACACTTGCTGATAGTGCAGACCCACCTCCCACCACAATTTCACTAACACTGCACTAAAAATAGACTCAGCTCCTTTAGAAAATGTTAACTATCTCATTAATCACACTTTGAATCTGAAATCAACTTAAAAACACTCTTCATAGGAAATATAAATCTCATAAAACTCTAGTTGTAAAATTTTTGGTTATATTCAGTCTCTATAGAATATTCATTAATTATAAAAGTATTTACTAACATGTCTTATCCTACTCTTGTTACTTGAGATACAGATCATCAATTAATAAATTAAGGAATGCTAAATTATCCCCTTTGCATGTAACACACTAGAGTATGCCCAGTTAGTAAGAGTAACATAAAATATTGTTTAGCAATCTGCATCATGTTTATTATTTTAGGTAATCTCAGCAAAGCAAAGCACACAAGTATGTGTAAATTTAGGGCTTAATATAATAAAAGCATTAAGGACAGTATCTTTGTGTATGATGGAGATTAGACTTTATTTTTATAATGAAAACTAGCATAGTGTTTGGAAATTAGTGGTGATATCACTTAAAATCTTTATACTCAGGAAAGGAGTTTTAGCAGTAAACAGAGTAGAAAATACCAGAAATGTATCTCTATTTAGGAGAAAATTGCATTTATGGTCTGTCTGAGAAGCCATTTTGTAATTCTGGAAGCTATCTAAGGCTTGCTATTTCTGAAAGATAATTTAAATGGAGAATTGTAGTTAATATCAGTACCTTTAATCTCTAGTGTAGTAGAAGCTAATCCTCCTTAAACTCTAGCCAACCTAGAAGCTCATCTGAAACTTGAAATTATGGTTGACAAATATCTATACTTGAATACGTACACCCATTCCAAATTTCAGGTTTGGGTATTATGATCACTGATAGTTGCTTTTGGTAAGTAAAGTGATGATCGTGGTGTTCATCCATATACCATTGCAAGTCTGTCCAATCATTCTTCTAAACACTATCTAATGTTGTTTTTGTATGTGCTCTAGGGGTTATACCTACATTGAAAGCTCTGATTCCCGCTACTCCCTGTCTCCTACCCTGGAGTATTAGGATCGTCCACCTTCTCTGATGGACCTGCCCAAAACTGACTTATTGCTCTAGAACTCTGATAACAAGAGCAGTAGAAGGGAGGGAATCTTCCCTCGAGGGAAAAAGGCCATGCAGGAGTACAGAAATTTATATCCAGGAAGAGACAGAGAGGCCAGAGCAAATTCATTCCTCCAAGGATACAGCCAAAATAATATCCTTCTACCAGGTGGTCTCTGGCCCCTTTCTCTACCTGCCTTCTGTAAATGCCATCACATAAATCTCCAAATGCACTAGCTATATCAGTTATGATCTGTTTCGAAAGATTATATTGCAGTTGTTTGTTCCCAGAGATGATATTTGCTAGCCTTCTAGGCCTTCAATTCAAGCAAATTGTGAGTGAAGGCTAACAACCATAACACATTAATATAATTAGGTGTACATGCACAGACACTCATGCACACATACACTGGGGTGGCATGGACTTGTAATCCCAGTTTCTCAGAAGGCTGCCATGTTCATGATCAGTCTGGTCAACTTAGTAAAATCCTGTCAAAACATAAGTTGTGACCTCGGGATCAAGCATTTTTGAAGCATGTGCGGTGTTCTAGATTGTTACCAGCACTGAAAATAACAGCAGTGGAAACCCATGGAAAATCTACTAGTAGCAACAGACTAAAAGTTTCTCTCTGATAAGAGTAAAGCAGGAAAGCTAACCTTCATTCCTTCTATTCACAGTGACTTTGTGAGTTTCTGATGAAGGAAAGGAGAACCGGCCAAGAAATAAAAGCTATTCAGTTAGAATCTGCAGTAATTATCTGTGTGCAGGACAGGAACTTACATATTTACAACTCTGGAAATAGAACAGAATTTTGTTGGGACTAATTTTAGATAAGAGTAAAGTTGGACAAAACAAATTTCACACAAAGTCATTTGCATTTCTAACCACTATCAAAGAACAAGTGTAAAATGCAAATAAAATCATTTCATTAATAATAGAATCAAAAGATGAAAATACATTTTATATGTATGTGGCATACGTTTTATACATGTGTATGGTGTGTGCATAATATATGCATGTGAGTATGGATGTTTAAGCCTCTCTGTACATGCATGTTGGAACCAGAGGAAAATATTGTCTACCACAATCCTTTGGGAAAGGGTCTTGCATTGAAGTGGAAGTATGACATTTCATCTAGATTAGAAGTCAGGGTCTCTTCTTCCATAATACTAAAGTTACAGGACCATACAGACATTCACATAATTTTACATAGGTGCTGGGCATTCAAATTCAGATTCTCCTGCTTTGCAGAGTTAACGTTCTTATCCACTAATTCACCTCTTCAGCCCACAAAAAGATTAAACTACTTAAGTAAAGGAAAACTGTGTGCACTGAGAGGTACAAAACCTTTCTGAGAGAAGCCAAAAACAACATAAGGAAAGGGAAAACATGTCATTTTCTGAATTGGAAGACAAGGCTTTAAAATCTGGACTATTTACATAAAATATGGATAATTCACAAAGCAATACATAAATTAATACAGTCTGTTCGATTTAAATAATGTTGTTTTTCTTTTTACATAAACTTGCTTGCCCTAAATGTATATGCCTAAAAAGAATATGGAATCTCAAAAAAACAAAACGAAAGAAAATGAAAGAACAAAACAAATAAAAACATTCAAAATAACCATGAAAATGAAGATAAGAGTACAAGACTCCTTACTGGTTTTAAACATCAGAAAGAATGTAAACTGCTGTTCTCTGAACATGACATTACTTTTGCATACATGAACACAGGCAATATAAATTTACTATACAAAACCTGCAGGAGACAAAGCCCATGAGAATTCCAGCATGGAGCAAATTTCTATCCCTGGCTGAAGAGTGGCTGGCAGCTCATGACTTCTGGGGAAAGAGAATGAATTTTCTTTGGGATATGGCCACTGGCAGGTTGCCCATGAGCCAGTGGATAACTCACACTCATGTGCATATTGGCAGCACTAATTGAACTCAGTGGGTTATTTAAAACATAAAGAAAACAGCAGACATGAAGCTGGGAGCAGAATAGCCTGGGAGAAGGCCAGGAACTGGAGGGAGGGAGTGCTGGATGAAAATTATTAAGATGTATTATATGCACCTATGAAAGTTTCTAAGAATAAGCTTTAAAACTCTTAAAATTCTGATCATAAAGCTTAAGCAATTAAGATAGTGGGATATTGAGACTCAAAAGCCAATGGGAAAGGATGGAGAAGTCCAAAAGGAACTGAAAATCCCCCCAGAACAGGGGAGCCTTTCCAAAAACCAGCACTAAGAAAAGTGAGGTTTCGTATGAAACAAGATGCATCCTCATCTTCTCCTGCAGAAAAGCTAACAGGAACCAACCTATGAGCTGAGTGGAAGGCTGAAAACTGTCAAACTCCTACATGAAAACACAAGATCAATGCTTTAAAATACAAAATTGGCAAGTTCATTAATTATATATCGTGGCTAAGGCATCAGAAACAGTGATCATGTTGACCTATGAAAACAATGTAAAATATGTGTTAAAATGTAATTAGCAGATGAAGAGATAGCTTAGCAATTAAGAGTGCTTTCTGCTATTTGAGAAGACAAGATTACAGTGCCTCATGATGTCAAGTAGCTCAAAGTTGTTTTTAACTCAAGCTTCCAGCTTCTGCCAGTATGGCACTAATGTTTGCATATCACACCCACAGAGAAGTAACTAAAAAGTAAAATTAATTAAAAACAATAACTGAATAATAAACCAAAGAACAGGAAAACATTTTATATATGGAAAGATTTAAATTATTATTATGAAGATATTATCCATGGAACTGGAAAGAGCAGGTAACAGTGATAGTTCTTCCAAAGTACCCAGGTTCAATTTTCAGCACACACATGGCAGTCCACAGTAAAAATGTTGGAATGGCCTGAAAAAGTCAACTTTTCAAGGTGAAAACAATTTGGAGATGGGTTGTGGTGATAGTTATTAAGCAGTGTAATTCTTACTATCACAGATTTTTTTTTTCCAAAAAGGTATATGTGTTCTACTATAAAAAAAAAATAAAAAGCGAGATATATTGAAAAGAAGAGAGGTTCAAATAAGAGAGAGAACAAAGGAGAGAAATAGTGATGAAAATTATCCAAATTCATTTGTATATTCATGAAACTATCAAAAATAAAATGGTCTAAAACGCAAATAGTTTCTTTAAATGAACATGCAGGCAATTCTTGATCAAATATAAGACCAGAAAGCCTTAGTAGAATGACCTGTCTCACGCTATTATTCAGCCCCATAAAGTGCCTCAACATATTCTCTGACCTTGAGAGATGAGTTTGTTCCTGTCTAGCAGAAACAGACTTTTTTATTTTTGACATGTTCTTGCACTCTAGTCTCCTGAGAGAGATACTGAGAAACTCGGCAGAACCTGACAGGTCAGGCTGCATTAGAACTTGCCATGTTCAGAACTTTGTTATTGTCCACAATGAAACAAATGTTAGTACTATAAGAATGGGCAGCAGCTGCCCTTCTTCTGCTACTCTTAGGTCACCAACCAAGTGTAAGTGAGATACATATTAGAAGGGTATATGGAGTCCCCTAGAGTCCATTTCAACTCTCATTGTTGACTTCTATTGAATCTTTCTCCTGTAAGAATAACATGTCTACCTTTATTTTAATTGTATGACACCAGAAAGGTTTAATTATGTGAGATTATTACCTTTTTCAGTAGGTAAAAGATAATTTAGTCAATAAGAACTCAGTGTGCAAGCATGAGGTTTCAAGTTCAAATCCCCTGCATTCAAACAAAAAGCTAGAAACACATTTGTAATCCCAGATTGGAAAGGCTGTTCCAGGATGTCCGCTGAGGTTCTCTTCCAGCCAATGAAGGTCACTATTGTGATAATAAAGCAAAATAAACACAAATTAACAAGCAGCTGTCTTCTTGTGGTTAGTATTAACAAATGCTACTCACTCCCAAACAAATGTTCCCAATCCATATTGTCTTCCAGATTAGATTGTCATGTGATTCTTTCCTTTTGTATTTTCTAGGTCCATGGAAAGCAATTAGCAATTAGTTGAGATGGAGGCATCCAGTGTACTAGCTTGCTACTTCTTTGTTCTATCAGAACAGGTGG
>JANHMN010000009.1:19331381-19351771 GCA_030674055.1 Rhabdomys pumilio
ATATATATATATATATATATATATATATATATATATATATGGAGAGAAAGAGAGAGAGAGAGATAGATGAGAGCTGGTGGACAATGAAAAGAAGGAAGGATATAAGGAATTCACAAACACTGGAAGGTAACCATGAGACATGATTTGACTGTGTCTGCTGTATATGGCTGAGGATCTTTCAGATATGCAGAATCCATATACATAAAGCCAGATGTGGTGATGCAAGTCTCCAATTTCAGAACTGGGGAGGAAGAGACAGATGGATCCTTGGAGCATTCTGATGAGTTCTAAGCATAGGAGAAACTCTCAAAAAATGGTGGCCAACAAAGAAGATGATACTTGAGATTTACCTTTGGCATCTACCATCCACATGCATGTGTTGTTCATACCTGAACACATACTTGAAGCTCAGTAGAAGGGCCACCGGTGCATAGGTAGAAGGATATAATGTTAGCATCACTGAATTACCAGTATTACAAAGACTGATTGATTTGGGATTCTAAATCAAGTGTTTTAACTACTCTTCATGCAATGAGAACTAAAGGGGGTACAGATTCTCTGGAAAGTCCTCTAGTTTACTCAGAAACCTTGAATATTGTTTTGTGAAGTCTTGGGTAAGTTTTAAAGGCCCAGTTTTCTCATCCCAACACCAAATACTGGGTAGTTATTCGAAGCAATATTAGGCCGGTTTGGTGTCCATTGTAATAACATTTGATCCTTAAGATATTTGGAACTTGTAACTTTATTCCGTTTTTAAATAAAAAAAAATGTCATCCCAAAATTAACTGTTGAGATTTAGAAGGTTCACAAGTCACCTAGAATTGTAAAAAGCATATTGCTTCTTTCACTATTATATGTTTACATAAGGATATACAGTAACACAGTTTACACTGTTTAGAGAGAATGCACAACTCAGGGTGGACTGTAAAGAAGATTTGGTAAGAAAGATTTAGTTAATTATGATCAAATGTGGGCTGATGACAGAAGTTTGAGGAAAACAACAGGATCTAGCTCGAATTGCATTTTCAGTCTGGCTAGTTGGCTCAGTGTGTAAAGGTATTTGCTACCAAAACTGATAACCCAAGGGTACAGTCTGCTGATGTTCAAAAAGTAAAACAACCAGTCGTGTGCTGCCAAGCGAACGTTCCGCTTTTCCCCACCCTGCCCATATATAAACGCTAGACCCCCGAGCAGAGGGGTCAGTCCCTCAAAGACTCTCATAGCAGAAAAAGACTTACTTCCTCAAGCTGTCCCCTGTCTTCCACATTGACAGTACCAGTGTACTATGTGCTGCTCTTTCCCAAATATAATAAATAATAATATATATTATACATAAGCAAATACAATAAATGTGAATTATTAATATTCTAAATATATATACTTAACACATTTGCATTCTCACAAGAAGTGATAGATTGTAAACAGAAGACTTAAAGGTTATCCTTATTAGCAGAATTCTCCCATAAAATGTGTTGGTCCTTATCAAATCTGGTAAGTTTATCCTAATGAAATACTTGAGGATTCACTGTTGGTCCATAGTTCTTCCAATGCTTACAAATTGGTCTTCTCTATCATCTCAGACTCATCTGCTGCCAACTCACATTTCTCACCCTCAGTAGAATGAGTTCCTGACTGCACATCCTGGCAAAAGTGTGTATTTCTCCTGGCAAGCATCTCCTGTCTGCACCCATAGTCCTGAAGTTTCATGCAAAAGACTTTTCTCCATGGGAAACTTAAGTAGATGACAGGTGGTAGGACTCCAGCTGCACTTCACAAAGCATTTCTAAAGCTGTTATGGTCTTCAATAGTCTTGTTTTCCATAGGAGGATCTGACCAAGCCACTCACAGACTTATTATACCAACGTTTGTACTTTAAACTTGTAAAGTTGTACTAAAGTTTCCCATGTGAGAGAATGGTAATTTATGGTGTATAGAAGAACTGCTTTAGTTAATAACAACACCCTCTTTAGAAACAATAACAGCCAACACTACACCATATGCTGTAGATAGACTATGTTCCTACTCAAACTTTGTTTGTTTGTTTGTGTTTTTCTTTATTCAGAAATGAGTTTTTCAGGAACTGACACACACTGACCACCATTCAGTCTTTGGCCTGAATGGATGTGGTGTGACTGTTGTTAGACTTCCTACCTTGTTTTCCATGCCATAGTGGACTGTCTGTTATCTTTGGAATTGTGAACCAAATAAACCCTTCCTTTCTCTCTGTTATTTTGTGACATAAGTTTTTTTTTGTCAAGTCTTTATTAAGTAATATACACATTATTACAGTTAAGAAATACTGCTTGTCCAAAGAACCTTGTGTATGTAATATCTTAACTATACCCATTACAGTAGAGAGACTAATAGAAAAGTGATTAGGCATAAACTTCACAGGACTAAAGTAAAAAAATATATGAACTTATATGTAAGGGAGAAAAAAGAACTCCACAGAATTTTACAGGTTAAACGAAAGACAGTGTAATAACAAGCATCATAAAAGATGTTCTAGTGACCATAATAGACATATGGCACATGGTCGATACACATGGATACCACATAATGAATGCACTTCAAGTTGAAGTTTGTTCACTTGTAACAGCACAGTACGCATACATAAATACATACACACAATAATACCCCTCTAATGCAAAATCCAATACCTACTCATGACTGACATAGAACCATCAGAATCAAGGAAACTCGGCATGTTTTGCTTCTGTAGAAGCTGATCTAGAAAATGCCCATCGGCTCAGCAGTTTGTTGGAGGTCTGGTATATTCTAGGAAGTCAACTAATTCTTGTGAATTTCAAATACAGTACTAAAGTCTATCTCTGGATTCTCTACCAGATTGGCTTTGTTTCTTCTGATCCCCTCGATATCAAAGGGTCAAGTTACTCAACAGCTGGTGTGTCACACAGGCCCTTAATCCCAGCACGTAAAAGGCAGAGAGACAGTAGATCTCTATGAGTCTGAGGCCAGCCAGTCTATACAGTTCCAGGCTGGCCAGGATTAGATTGATGAAAATCTGTCCATGAGAAAAAAAAAAATCACAAAATGATATTGAGAAATAGATTTCCCCTTTGAATTTAGTGAGAACCTCTCTTAATAAAAACTATTGCTGATAGTCAATTTTTAGCTGATCTCTTTGGCAAATAGATAAACCCTTAATATCCAAGGCCCTTCAAATAGAAATGAGTTGAATTTGCACTATATGATTTCATTCTGAAATACAAGATTAAGAATATTTGAGAAATATATTCTAGATACAACAGTAACCAAGCCTTTACTTTCACAGAGCTTTCATGCACTTCAAAACTTTCTTAAAATACTGCTTCACATGTATATATTTGCTGAGTTTCAATGCATGCCAAAATATTCGGTCTTTGTCTTACTTATTAGTTATTTTAATATTAAATTTGGTTGTAAATGAAACACATGGGAAAGAAAAATGCAGAAATTTTCTATGCTAACAAATAATTGAAAAGTCATACTTAGTGAGAATTGAAGGCCCCTTCCGATCCTACATTTTTTTGTAGTTCTCTTTTTTTTAAATGCATACATATATACATACACATATAAATGATAATCAAACAATAAAATGCATTCAAAAAGTATGGGGGGGTTGGGAAGAGTGGGAGGAAGGAGAGAAGGGGGAAAGTTAGTGTTCATATATGAAATTCTCAAAAAGGAATCCAGTTTTTCAAAATGTTCAACAGACCAACCAACACTTCACAATATGAAAGCAAATATGACCTACAACCATGTAGAAGGACACCTCAACTCACTACAAACTTTGAAGTTCAAAATAAGATCAATAAAAAATTATTTCACCCAACATACTAACACAAACCACAATAACGTTTTATAATTCAAAGTATTTCTGAGAACAAGAAAATAGATTGTCAGGAACTAAATCAGCAGAACCAGGGGTACATTGTATGTTAATTTTTTTTGTTTGTTTGTTTTTTTATTAAATCATAATTTTTACTTTTTAATTTTTCAAAATAACAGAAACTAGAACATAGCAGTTAAGGAGGATACCCAGCATTGTCCAACTCAAGCTTCTATACACATGCCTAGCGGTGTCCACCCTCCCACAAATGTACAGGCATGGGACACATGCACTTATGCCCCCCTGGCCAAAACAGATAGTTTAGTAGTGAAAAATAAATAAAGGGGTGTAGTGTCTGCAGGTTCTAGAGGCATCTGCTAATCAAAGGAAAAGCCAAGTACTTACAAAATGATTTTAGTTAGATAGTACTGTTGATTCATTTTGCCATCATCCTCAAGCCATGCCTACATTGTACTGATCTATAGACTACAATTGTTTTGGGTGTTAAGTCTTTCCATCTCGGAACATCGGGTACTTACAAAAGACTCATCTAGTTTCACCATACTGCCTATCCAGAAATAGAACACAAGGGCACTGACTTAGCCATGCCTTCTAGCTGATCAGCTTCCTTTTCAAACCGGACTCTTTGCTCACAACAGCTTGTAGTTGCATATTGCATTTGAGAGAGAAGACAGAACGTAACTAAATCTACTATGTAATTGTGGAATCATCGGTCTTTTTTATTTGTTTGTTTGCTTCTTTTAATCAACTGAGGTCTGATAGAATTCAAAACTTAAAGAAGTAAAAGAAAGCTTGACGTTCCCCCCCCCCCCCCCCCAAAAACAATATTACTCCCCAAAATTACTGTCTCAATTACTCGGAATTTAGCCCTAAGTCTAGCTCTAGTTTCATTTTTATTATTTTGATGTGTGGATAGACATGTGCATGGGAGATGTATGTACATGTGGGTGTGCATGAGTACCATGTATGCAGGTTCATGTACCTGCACCTCAGGATGCCTGAGGATAGCATCATCTGTTCTACTCTGTCATTCTTCATCTCACTGCTTGGAGGGAGGTCTCCCAGAGAACCTGGGGTGTTTTCCAGCTGTCCTTGTGCAGCAGCCAGCAACCCTAAGCAGTCATCCTGTTCCTGCCACCCTAAAGATAAAGGCATACATGGGCCTCAGGATCCAAACTCCTCCTGCCTGTGCAACAAGGGCACCTATCTATTGATCTACATACCACTCTAGTTCCTATTTATCATTTTCCAATATTGGTAACTATCTTATAACCATTTTTTTTTCAGAAAGTATTTCTACTCTTCATCTTTTAGTCCAATTATCTTTGAGAATTTGAATTTTAATCATTCCTGTTGTCACTTCTTTCAAAGTTTTTTTTTTAATCAATGCAGCATTTCCTCCAATTTATTCAACTAAATCAATTTTCTGTTCAATTACGTCTTACCTTATGATTTAATTACATACTTGTTGGAGTGCAGTGATCAATTTTGCTCTTTAGAGATTTAATTGAAATACGCAGAAATTGATAAATGAATGCCATTATGCATTTGAAGAGTCACAGCATCTGTTGTTTAAAAGTGTGAATTAATTTGTCAGACAACAGAACCTTCACAGCTACTTTATATACTTATGCTTACAACTTTAGAGGCAGTATTTTCTTCTTTGCCTTTAATGTATCACCATGCTTTCCTCTTCTATAGTCAATAGTGTATGTCAATGTGTTTTTTTTAAGTAGTGTCCTGGTGTTGTAGTTTTGTAGGGTCAGAGGTCAAAAATAGCCAGTGGAAAATTATGTGAGCAAAGTGTTTATGCCTGTCAGCTTATGGGCCTGTGATTATGGAGGCCAGTGTTTAATGGCAGGTGTCATTCTCAATATTTTTTGAGACGAAATCTCTCATGGGATCTGCAGCTGTCTATAGTTTTCCTAGTCTAGCTAACCAGTAAGCCTTAGGGATCCTCTTGTCTGAGCCTCTATAGCACTGAGGTACAGATACAAGGCACAACTAGGTATGTGGGTTTTGAGAATCAAATGTAAGTCCTTATGCTCTTGGGGCGGGCAGTTTTCCAACTGAGCCATCTTCCAAGCTCACTATTTCTGCCTATTTTTCTATAAACTGTGCTCGTGTGAGTACATAGTGCTAAGCTTTCAAAACAGATACTGGAGAAGTGTAAGGACATAGTCATATGCCTAAACTCTATTTTAATTTATTTTTTTATCTGAGAATCAACCGGGGATTTCCACATACTAAACACATGCCTTACTACTGAGCTGCTCCTCAAGCCCCAAATGCATAATTTCAAGGGAAAGAATTATTATAAGACATTGAAATCACTTCTGACTAGAAATGTGTATTTTTAAAGTAAACACATTAAAACTTTCATTTATTTTGCCTTGATATATTTGAATTGTACAGTTTTTGCTGCAGTGGTTATATATTTCTTTAATAAAAGTTCTATCCTTGATCCCATATCACCTTTTCTTTTGTCATTTTAGGTGTGTTGATACTATAAATGTTCAGAGTGTGCTTAAGTGTGCTTTAGGGGCTAAAGGGGTAAAACGGTAGACAAGAGCAAGTGCTGTGAGTGTAAAGGTGTGAATTAGAATCACTAACATGAAAGAAGTTGAATTCATGTGTTCATAGCCCCAGAGCTGTGGTGTGGGATGAAATCAGAAGTGTCACTGGGTCTTACTGGCTTCCACTGTCATGGGTTTAAGGGAAGCATTCTATATCAAAGGAATGAAATGGAAAATGTCAGGCAGGACACCTGATATTCTCCCATTGACCTCTTTTCATACATCTTACTATGTTCATTTGGTAGACCAGTTGATTATACTACATCATGTTAGCAGGCTGCTGATTTTGAAAAGTAAACAGGGTTGTTACTTAGGATGGTATCAGGTCATTTTACAATGACTAAACTTCACAGAATTCAGGGCTGATATCAAAACAGCTAAGCTTGGGGTATTTCCAACTCTACCAATAGACATTTAAACAATAGAACATAGAATTTTTAATGAAAACCAAGGCACAGGTCATGATTAAATATGTAGAATTCATTATGTCTCTAATTTCTAAGTTCAACAAAGCGTTGTCTAATTTATGATTAAAGAAATACCACCATAAAATTTGAAGTCATTTAATTAGTGATGTCAAAATTAAAAGATTTGAGAGGAAAAAAATTGTTAGGAATGACTTCGAAAGCTTTTAAGTGAACAAGTAGAGAACATGGGTCTGAATTTTCCTGCTTAAAAAGGGGCAAGAGACCCTAACAAAATAGGCATGTGCAGCTATGAGGTTTTTGAAGTGAAGAATTATTTTTTACAATTTTAAACAAGATGTCAACAACAATAGGGATCACAACCTTAAATTGTGGAAATTACCAATTGAAAGATTTTTTTTTTCAGTGCTACAGATACAGTTTAGTGTTTGGCAAGACTTAACTGCTCTTTTAGAAGCCCTAGGTTTGGTTCATTGCATCCATATGATAACTCAGAAAAATTTCCAAGTCCAGTTTCTGCAGAAACCCATGGCATGCACAAGGTATACATACAGATATATAGGCAAATGATCCTATATATGAAATAAATACATTTCAAAGTATTTTTCAAAAGAATTTTTTCTAAGAGTTCCTTTTTATCTCCTCTCTCTCACTGTCTCTGTCTTTGTCTCTCTGTCTCTGTCTGACTCTCTCTGTCTCTCTTTCTCTCTCTCTCTCTCTCTCTCTCTCTCTCTCTCTCTCTCTCTCTGTGTGTGTGTGTGTGTGTGTGTGTGTGTGTGTGTGTGTATACAATTATAGTCAATGCCAGTAGAGATCAGTGGACAACTTGTGGGAGTTAGTTCTCTCTGTTTATCCTGTGAATTTCAGCAATTGAATTCAGGTCATCAGGTTTAGCTGCAAGCACATTTACCCACTGAGCTATCTTGTGGGCCCTGAAAACTCTCACTTTGTATAAGACACATGGCCACCTGTACAACTGGAAAGTGGGAATCAATTTATTTATTTACTCTTTTTGTATGGAAAAAAAAGCAAAGCACAATTTGGAAAAAACTGGAAAGACAGGAAAGGTGGTTTGTACATTTGACCAAACTTTTTCTAACATATTTATTCTCTTATTTTTAGTTTGGATGTGAACTTAAAACAAATGGCCTATATAAGTCATGGTGGTTCTGACTTACAGGTCTTTAAGAACAAAACCAGAGACAAATCTGCATGTGTATATATGTGTAAACATGCATATACATGTGTAAGCATGTACATATGGATATGTGGGTGTCTGTCCTCTTGTCTATGGAAGCCAAAGTCAATGCCAAGTGTTTCCCATAGTTACTTTTTTCCTAATGACTTTTGAAGACAGGGTCTCTCACAGAACCTGTTAGGGTACTGATCAGCAAGTTCCATAGTGTAGCCTCTTTATAATTTGACAGAGCAGAGATTATAGGCATGCACAGCCATACCCGTGTTTCTACATGGATTACGGAGACCCAAATTCAAGTCTTTGTGCTTGTGGTTCACATCTTTTGGCACCAGAATTTTCTCCATGGTCACATAAGCAACTTTTATGTTGTGAGAAATGTGGACCCCCTACTCCATAATCATAAGACCTGAGACTCAGAGTTTGGGGAATGAGGCAGTTAATTTTACAACCTTTGTATAAGACCAAATCAGTATACGATGCTGACCGAGGCAGAGAACAATATGGATAAACTGTGCAGTGAGCAAGCCACTCCTCACGTTGCTCCCAGCTGAATAATCAGCTGCTTCAGTCTTCTAAATCAGCTACACTTTATCTTTTGTCTGCCATTCATTTGCCCTTTTCTCAACAGAATCTGCATGTCTTTGTCAGCTAATAGCTCGGCTTCAAACTTGGTTAGTCTGTAGGTCACAAGGCAAGCTGGCTCCCAGTACTTCTCTACTCTAAATGTCTAGTTTACGTGGTGGAGGAAGCTTGAGCAAGTGGTGGTGTTAGGTAGTCACACTGGCAGCAGGGACCTAGTATTTTCTCTTCATCTGTAATTAGACCTACACTGACTTGTTGGGAAACCCTGCTATCCATGTCATAGTTTACCATGACTGGAAAGCTCCCTGAGCTTGGTGCCAGATGGAGGACTCACTGTCTCAGCTCTTCTTCCTCTTCTGGGTGTGATCTTACCTGGAGAGTGTCTCTAAGCACAGGTGCCTGACATTAGCTGCAGGATGACCCTGTACAGAACTTCTTGCAAGTGCTGTATGAGTCAACATAAAACTCCATCTCATCTCTTCCCGCTATATGGTCCTTAATTACTGTGTTAAGACCAATCAGTTTTTCCCACCTGTAACCCCAAGAAACCTCTCCACAAGTTCTTGGAACTCCTCTGTATAAATACAGGATGTCGGTCCTAGCCAATAATGTCTATGCACCATGTAAATCCCTATCCACTCCTCAAGTTCTATATAAGCTTTGTCCACCCCAAATGAAGATGAGTTATTCTGTCTCACTGAAGCTAATTCTGCAAAGCAATCAATCCATAGGTTTTCAAGCCAACAGCCCCCAGGGAGAAGGGAGAGTCAGTTTTCTTCTTTATTTTTTGATGTTGGTTTAGTTTGGTTTGGTTTGGTTTGATTCCATTTTGGTTTTATTTTAACAAGTAATCTAAAGAATGGAATGATTGTGTGAAAATTCCTGCTATTCACATTTTAGTCCCAAATCAGATAGATATCACCCATTGAACAGTTGCCAACAAGTCCATTACTTATGCATCAGAAGTTCTTTAGCATGGGAAGGGCCATTCATACATTTGACTTCTGCATGACTTAATTAATCTGTTTACAATTAAGATTCATTTCTCAGATGTCTCTAAGTTCTGTCAACTTGACAGTTAAAGTTAACTAGGAAAGTGGGTTACAGCTAAATAGGAAATATTACTGTAGGCAAAGAAGGTGCTGTCTGATGACATCTTATCTCTTATATTAGTGGTGTGCTTAAGTTTACACATTCCAAAACTATTTTGCTATTGCTGTTTCATTTCGAATCTTTCCCTGATAGTGGAAGACTGTTAGGTTAGACATAGAGATGAACAGTGAATAGATATTAAGGTGATTGAAGATACTACAAGATTGGGTGACTCAGGATCTGCAACATGCCAACTCTACATGATCTCAAAGTTCTAATCAGACTTGAAAAAAAATTTCTGCCCTGGGAACTACAATAGAAAATCAGTAAGTTCTCCTACTGCGGGAGTGAGATGGTTGATGAGCTTCACTGTTAACTGTTTCCTCACAGAAACACCAAGTCGAAGTTGCTAATGTACAATCAAATGTGATAAAACATTAAAACAAGAAGTCAAAACACCTACTCTTGGGATAACAAAAAGAAACAAGATATTGAAGAAAACAAGAAGAGTTGACTGCATCATCAGTTCCCCAACTCCATGCAGCCAAACTTGGAGAGAGATGCCTTTTGGTTGGAGAAGAAATAAATAATTAAGTTTATCTCTTACACTTCTAACCTAGTACTGAGCAAAGTCCCATGACCCCAACTAGCTGACCGGTCTGTACAGACTGTGATGTGTTTATAAAAAAGAGAAAGAGAATATATTGTGTGGGTGTGCGGTGAGGGGTGAGGTATGGGGAAGGGGATGTTTCAGCCAGGCCCATGCTGAGGCATCTCTTCCCCCCAGGGACCAGCCACACAACAGTATCAACAGTATAGTATAGAAAAGAGTTTATTCAGGGTATGGGCAGGGGAATTAAGAGGGTAATAGAGTCAGAGAAAGGAAGAGAGAGAGAGAGAGAGAGAGAGAGAGAGAGAGAGAGAGAGAGAGAGAGAGAGAAAGAGAGAAGGGAAAGGAGAAAGGGCTAGGGGAGAGAGGGATCAAGAGACTAGGAGCACAAGAGAGCAAGAGAGCAAGAAAGAGATTGAGAGAGGGAGGAGGAGGCAAGCTGCCCCTTTTATAGTAGGCCACGCCTACCTGGCTATTGCCAGGTAACTGTGGGGAGGAGCATACCTGGCTGTTGCCATGTAAGTGTGGGGTGGTGTTTAGACCGAATGCTAAGACTGAACCTGAGAATTGTGTTAGGCGAGATTTCTGACTGAAGTATCTCTACCTTCTCTAATATCCTGGTCTCCGTGAAAGCAGTCTGCATTGCCTAGAAAACAGGTCATAAAAGCTAGCATGAGGCTGTGATTGTTGGCTCATAGCCAAGTGGATCCTCAATAAAAGCAACCACCCAGCACCAGCTGAAGGCATCACATACTTCCAGAACCTAAAATGGAGACCTGTCTATGCCTTCCCTCCTTCTGTAATTATGTGGATCTCTTTAAGGTAAACTTTGTTCAAAATAATCTTAAAATGGCCTCTCCTTAACTATATGAAGTTGTTAAAAACTCCAAAAAAGGGATTAAAGCTAAACAAAAATAAGTAAAAGTGTTGAAGGGATTACACGATCAAATATTAAATGACTGCTACCAGAGATCAGATGATGGAGTTACTCAGTGAGGACTTGTAAAGAACTGGAATACAAGGATGCTTTAAAACATGTGTAAAGCCCAAAGAGGACCTGGGGCATGTCTAAGTGCACAGAAGGAAATCAGGAAGGATAGGCAATGTGTCACTGGTGTGGGTAACTGCAAAAAAGCAGATGATGCAGACCATCTTACCTGCTACTGGTTGATAATCAGCAGGGAGATGTATGGTGAATGTTACACTTTCGTTTTAGGAAGCCTAAGTCTTTGGTTCATGACAGACAAGGAAAGTAGTGATGTAGAATTGGACGACATATAAAATGGGAATCATTGGAGGCTAAGAAGTTGTCTTATTGAAAGCCATCTAGGTATCATAAAGAACAGAATTAATGTAGGAGCCAATGAGGCAGAGTAGTGGAAAAGATCATAAGAATAAGTATCCTACATTAATTATTTTTCCTGTGGCTGTTCATGAAAATCACCTGATAAAGCAATTTAAGATGGGAAAGTTTATCCTGGCTTACAGTTCCCAGAGGACAGAGTGCATTATGGAAATGAACCACTGAGACAACAGGAGGAGGCTCTTTGGTTGAACTGAATCCACCCTCAGGAAGTAGGAAAGTAAGAGGAAGTAGAGCTGGGTCCCTAAAACCAGAAAGGTTAATTTTCAATGACCCGCTTCCAGCAGTAATGTCTCATGTCGAAAAGATTCCCCAACCCTCTCAAACAAGGGTACTAACTGGAAACGAAGTGTTCAAACGTCCTAGTTTGTATAGAATTCTGATCATAACATTGCATATTTAATTTGGAGACAGGAATGTAGCTGAAGTAGCCACAAAGTCAAAGCGTTTCCTTTCAATCTACTGAGTTTAGTGTACAGTTGTTTGTAAATCTCCTCAAGAATCAATCAGCATGGTGTCAGTAAAATAAAGGATCACTCAGAGAAGACTGAGTAGAAAAAAAAATGAAGGCAATAGTTGAGCTTTGAAGGTATCCTCAGGGAAGATGGGACCTGCTTGAAGAAAGAATCCTTGAGCAAGGCAGAGGTTCAAAGGCAAGCGACAAGTCCTTGAAATCCTTCTGCTCATCTTTGTCTCACTCTGTGAAGTTGAGTCAGGGGCAACTGAAGATGGAGAAGTACACACTGGATCTGGTAATTGTAACTCCACAGGGATGCTGGCAGTTTCCAGTTTCAGGAGAGACAGAAACAACTATACTTTAGCAGGTCTGGAAACTAGTGAGCAATGAACACAGTGACATATTAATCTGTAACGAAAAGAAGTTTGTGTGAGCTAATATTGAGTAACTGAAAAAGTTTGAGATACAGGACACCTAGAAGAATAGACTTATTATGCTCTCCAATGCAGGGAATTATATGTTATGAAAATATGTCTAGTTGGTCAAAAGCAGCAGAAATCAAAGATATTTAAGAACCCAGAGTAAAGAGCATAGATTTTACCGAGGGGAAAACAATATATATTTTTTAACACAAACATGCAAGATTTTCTCTTCTAAAAGGTTTGCAGGAGAAGAGGATTGTGAATTTAACAAAATATGAAGTAGATTTAAAAAATGAAGCTTTTTCTTGTAGATTGGGGAGTGGGGGTCTCCTGAAATAGAAAAAAAAAAGTGCTGCTGCTGTTAGGAGTGTTTTTCACCAGTTGGATGGGCTCCCTGCTGTGTTCCAATCATGAATGGCTCTGGATTCTTGATTGATCCTTGTGTTGCAAATTAAGGAATGAAATTTTAACTCAATATTTAATAAATCATTTGTGAAATAGTTTGACTTCTTTTGTGAAAACAGTCTATTATGACATTCTTTAATTTTTAGTTTTGATTTTCCAGTACATTGGTTCTGTGTTTTGTATAACAATACAGAATGATACAGAAAGCTTTTCTATAGATATAAAAATACAGTATTTTAAGTTAAGATCGTGTTTGAATTAAATGCCTCAATAAACCTTGCAATTTCCTTTTTTGCTCATAACTTTTTTTAGTTTTGAAAGAATTATTTATATATAGATTTAATATTATAATTCAATATTAAGCAAGCAAATTCTGTTGCCCAAACTAAATACATACTTGTATTTTTAGTAGCTGATAAAATAAGCATCAACTTATGAGGTGACTTTATGCTAATCCACATAAAACTTGGATTTTTTCAGCTGTTAGCTTCCTATAAAACCACCATGGTAACATATTAATGGATTGGGATTTATTACCTGATACTGTCTGTGAGAACATTTTAAAAATTGAAAGCATCTAGAAGGAGGTGATAGATATTCTATATTAGTTATTTTTTACATTGCTGTGACAAAAATATCTGTCAAATGCAACTTAAGGAAGAAAGTGGTTTATTTTGGTTCACAGATAAAGGGTATAAGTCCATCATGCTTGTAGGAAGACATGGTGTCAGGAGAGTGAGTCAACTCGTCATGTTGCATCCACAGTCAGGAAACAGAGAGATGAATTCTCACCTAGCATAGTTTCTCTTTTTAAATTTGGTTCAGCCCATGAGTTACTCTAATATCAAGTAGCCCTAATAGAAGTTATTTAAGGTTATTCTAGATTCATTCATTGATGATAGATTAACATAAATCATCACAATTTCATCCCTGTCTATTTGATATTAACACACATCATTTTTAAGCTAGTATATTCTATATTTCATCTTCATAGGTGCATAACCAATCCCATAATGCAAAATGCATTAAAATTTACCATCAACTTTAACAGTCCAACACTGTGTAAACTTTAAAGTAGAAGTCTCTTCTGAGACATAAGACAATCTCTTAATCCTGAGCTATAAAGACAAGAACAAGTTATAGAGGTTCAGTATGCAACAACACAGAGTAAATATACCTATTTCATAAGGGTATAATGTAAACAGGGCAAGGAACAATCAGACAAAGGCAAGAACCAAACCCAACAGAGCAAACTCCAAATCCTGCAGACTCATGATAGAATCCTCTGAAAAGCAAAGGGATTAGGTAACCTCCCAAATATGGCTCTGCTGCTTCCAACACTCAAAGAATCTCTCTGGGGTGAGTTCCAGACTTTCTTCCATGTCTATAGCATTCCTTGCTTAAACTCCCATGATCATGGTACTGCTGACATCCTGGTGTCTACATTTCAACTCATGCTTTTTTTTTTTTTGTAACTTCATAAGGTGCCCTAGCCTCCAGTGACATATTTCAGAGAATATGTACTTGTAGTCCATGACTGGTCTCAGCAGACTTTTAGAAGTTCTGTGCATGCCTCCATGATCCCGTTAATCTTACATCTGTCATTTCTATAAGGCCAGTATATCATTGATGTTGATGTTGTATTCTGTTGGTATGGTGACATGTAGCCTAGGCTTTATTAGACCAAAGTGACTTCTGTCTGCTTAGGTGGCTATTTTGGAACAGAAGACATTTCAATTTCTCTTTTTTCAAATATTTTTGCTTTCACTAAACTAAGAATTTTTAAGTGATAGAATCTTACTCTCAAGATATCATATCTATTTTCTACAACTTTGAATTTACTCAGAATTCTTGTGTAGGAAAAATTTACTTTTTAAAAATATTCTCTTTGCTCTATCCTACTATAGGTATGAATGAAAGCCTTACCACATCCTGACTGGGATGTCATCTTAAGATTTTCTCTGCCAAACAATTAGTACATTTCTTTGAAATTCAGACTCATAAGTTCTCAGAAAGTGGGCAGAGTACAGCCAGACCCTTTGATATGTGTGGAGGAAAGGCTGTTAGCCTAGTTCCTCATACAGGTTTGTCCTCCTTGGAAACTACATAAGACAAGCTTCTACTTGTGACATTTCTCTTGCAGTCTGGTTTTCCAAATTCCTACCAAAATGGCCTGTTAAGATCTGCTTAAATTAGCGTAGGGATTTTCTAGATCAACATTCAAATCTTTTACAACTTCTTCCTGTAAATCTTCTTTAAAGGCCTGTAAGTAATATCATCACTTTATTGCAGCCTTATTCCAGCTCCTCAGGCCAGTTTTCTGTTACTATTCTCAGTGCTGCATTAGAATACCTGACTAGAACAGTTTATAGATGGAGGGACTGTTTCACCTCCATCATGGCGATGAAAGAGCGGTAGTGGGAACTGAAGCTCTTCCTGACACCTGCTCAGAATGAAGGCAGATATGAGTTTCCATGCTCAGCTACCATTTAAGTGTCTACATAATCTTAAACCTATAGAATGTGGGTTTTCCCAATTCCAAAACCTAACCTACAAAATTCCTCAATGAGCTTTATATCTAAGGTGATTCTAGATCCTGTCAACTTGACAAACAACATAAACCATTACAGAAATGATATAAGTCTTTTGGGGTAGTGGAGTTTACATAGCCACGGCAGTTGTTTCAGTGTGAAAATTTGAATTTTTATGAAGCACATTTCATTCAGTTTTACAACTAAACCATCCCCTAGGCCTGGTTGGCTCTAATCATAATGATTAGAGCACATCAAGATCAAAATTATATGAAATGTCTGCTCTTAACATTAGGTTGAAGAGATACAAATTACTGGGTTCCATTTACCTGAACAATTGAAGACTCAATATACTGATATATATATATATATATATATATATATATATATATATATATATATTAAATATTTTTATGTCTTTGGGGATTTTACTTGAGTATATGTTTGTGCTCTATGCATACGCAGAACCCATGGAAACCAAATCTTTTGGAACTAAAGTTACAGGTAATTGTGATTATCATGTGATTGTGGGAATTTAACCAGAGTCCTGTGAAAGAGAATGGAGTAGTTTTAAATGATAATTATTTTTCCATATCCTCCTGTGGTGTTCTTTTGTTACTCAAATTATAGGATGAACAAGAAACTGAGAAAGACAGAAGAAAGATAGACAGAAGAAAGAAAGAAAGAAGGAAAGAAAGAAAGAAAGAAAGAAGGAAAGAAAGGAAGAAAGAAAGGAAAGAAAAAAGAAGGTGGGAGAGAGGTAAAGAAGAAAGGAGGAAGAAAGGAAGGAAGGAAGTGTGAGGCTTCTATAACAGCCATATTTGTGATGGAGACTGCAAATGTAAGCCCCGAGGATTGGGGAGATAGACAGTGAGGCTCTCCCATCAAATATTTTCCTCTTAGAGAACTGATTGAGTTAAATATGTGTTTTGGATAATTGGCTCTTAGAATTCAGGGAGCTGAAAAGAAGGAAATATTATTTAATCAGGGCACTGTAGCAGCGTGTATAAAGCTGTGTTTTAAGGATGCTTGAAGTGCACCTAGCTTAATCTTCCTATGTTAAGGTACTTCACTCCTGAATGACTCAGCCATAGTTCATTGCCTGATATCAAGTAAGTTATAAGACATTTTAGCAATGCTTTGCACTAGTGCTACTTATTAATCTAGCAAGAGAAGTTCTGAAAGGAGCAGGTGAGTCCCCTAGTTATCAAACAGTAAGTTAGGGTGAATGTGGAAACTGGGAAACTATACTAGAAAGATTGGCTTGAGAAACAATGAAAACAGACTGATATTAAAGGGTTTTATATTATTTCCTGAAACTTTTGTTCCATATTGAGCTAAAGAGTTCACATGGGTTGAGAAGGAAAAGTTTGTCCTCTAATGAAATATGAAGATGAGGAGGAAAAATTTGGGGTTATGGCATGAAGAGCTAATGGTATTCACAAATCTCAAGTTCAATTATTCAACAGAATTGACTTTAAAATAATCAATGCTAAGTGTAGTCCTTATCTTCTAAAGCTTAATTTTCTACTTTGGTTCTAAGAGAAATAATGATTAATATTCCTACCTCTAACTTTAATAAAAAATGTATGCATAGAGGGTTTTTTTTTGTCTGTGGTGGTCCATGTAGCATATATTACATTCTCTCTTTATATCAGCAACTGGCCAAGACTGTTCATAATAATAAGTAGCCTCTCAGATCTGCTTTGACTCTGGAACCTCAGACATCATCATGTTCAACATTAAGTTGTGTGATGGCTTTCTGAGAGATGAACCCCTATGAGTATGTAGGGTTATAGTGATCTCTGATGCAACATGAGTGCATGCAAGGGTGTAACAACAGCTAAAAGTGCGGCAAAAGTCTGTGGGGACATGTTTATTGAAGCAATGATACTTAGTTTTTCTTACTAATCTATGGTTATTTGCTCATGAAAATAAAAGAGTCCAAAGTAGATCTATCAGGCAGAAAAATACTGAGTGGGATGGGACTGAGTTTATTTAGTCAAATCCATGGTCACTGAAATCAGGACAACTGAAGAATGGATCAATGACTAAGACCAAACAAGGAGCACAGGTAGCATGTATTGCTTTTTACAATTTGAGATAGGAAGCAATGAGAAGAGATGAAATAGCAAACACTTCAGATGCTTAGTTGTAATGTGAATATGTCATTTGTGTTGCAGGCCTATGATGTTGATAGGAAAAGTGAATGCTAAGACCCGGTTTATTGACAGCTGATTACAGAAGCTAAGAAAGCCTGTGGGGTATTATCTTAATTTGATATTTGATGTAGGGGGCGGGGGAAAGCCTTGACTACTGTAGCTGGTACCATTCCTGGACTGCTCACAGACTAACCTGAAAGAAGCATTTCTGTAACAGAAACCACCTCTTCTCAGCCATATTTATTTTTGTATAAAGTTTACAAAAATTAACCAACAGATATGTAAAAGTCAGCTAGCTATTTTGAAGCAAAAAAGTTATTTCAAGACCTCTTCTAAAGTTGTCAGGATGGATTGGTTTGTATGATAACAGCTTTGGTGTTTTTGAACTGTGGCCATCCAAAACTAATAAACACCAGAGAAGGGAATCTCTGATCCAAAATGGATATAGTTGACTTAGGGCTAGGAAGGGACCCAAGTCTGCAGGAAGGTTTCTCTGAATGGGACAATTTAGCCTTATGACCTGACAGTAAATCAGCATCTCTTGTAATTCAAACATTGGGCTGTAGATAAAAAGAATGGCTTCTTTTGGAAACTGTGTGATGTTCTTTTGTCTCTTTTGTTTCAAAATGAGTGGCATATTACCTATATTTTAATTAATTTCCTTTTTTTTTTTTTACTTGTAAAAGAAAGTTTATTTGGGACTTACAGTTTCAAACATGTAAACCATGATGGCAAGGTTCATAAAGGCAGGCAGGCATAACAATGAAGCTGAATAACAATGAAGCAGCTGAGAGCTAATATATCTTATTCACAAGCAAGAAACCGAGAGCAACACTGAAAATGGTGTAGGCTTTTGAAAGCTCAAAGCCCGCCCGCAGTGATTGACCTCCTTGAACATGGCCACATTTCCTAATGCTTCCTCAACAGTTACATGAACTATGGACCAATAGTTAAATATACGAGCCTATAAAAGCCATACCCATTCAATTCACCAGGCACTGAAAGCAAAAATAGTGTTTTTGTCTTGCAGTGTAGTATGAGTATATAGAGAATTTTTTTTGCAGATCCAATGGCACACAACAAAAGCAAAGTGTAAGATGAATAAATATAGCCATTTCTATTATAAAACAAAACAAAACACTAGACCAGGTAATTTTGAACAATCTACAATCCATGCAGAACTGTTACAACTCTACGGAAAATATTAAAAGTAGTCAACACACTAGTTAACTTCAAGAAATAATATGATACCACTGAGGAGAGACCAATAGAACATCAACAACACTGACAGTTTTCTACTATTTATAAGTCTAGAAATTGAGTATTTTGTTTAATTTTATTATTAACATTTTATAGGTATATGACATATACTTTATAGGCTCATATATTTGAACATTGGTCCATAGTTGACGTAACACATATAAATATATAATACAGCACACATTAACCCATGAAAATGAGGGGCCCTCTCACTAACCCTGTGATCAATGCACAATGAAGCATGTGTTAGGCAGGTTTCCTGATATTTCCAGAAGATTAATGGGAGCCAAGTGCAGAAATCTGCTCGGGTTATTGAAGGCTGATAACAATGTCTGCTTATAATGCACGTTTTCTCCCTTACAGATATGAAATTCTGTTGATGTGCTTTTCAATTGTGAATATCTTTGTTGTTGCAGATACAGATGTGGTATTTAAAACTGACAATGGACATGTCATGAAACTGAACACAGAAACAAATGTCACCACATTGTTATTGGACAATTCAACTTTTGTAAGTAATGTATAATTAACTGTATGATGTATTCCATGGCTCATTAGCAATGTCTCTCCTGGTACTTAAGTATCTGTAACTCTTCTCCGGTATCTCTACACTAGTTCAGGGGGTAAACTGAGACTCAGATATTATAAGATATTGATAAATTGTTCTTCTCACTGGTTCCATTGTCTCCACCAATAGGTAGTTTCAGTTTGTTCCATGATGATGCAGAATTTCCCCAGAACATTTGTTGTAGAGGCGTCTTTTTTTTTTCTTCTGATACTTTAGTCAGGCATGACTGGCAGTGGCTCTGGGGCTTATTACTGGGCTTTTCATCTTGCATTGGTCTGTATGACTCTTTTATTTTTTTTCTGTGAATGCCACGTATAGCTCTGGGATAATTTGAGAGCTACAGCTGTTTTTCTTTGCTGTTTAAGATTGCCAGGCTGTTGCTGATTTTCGTGTTTATGTGAACTTTAGGTTTGCTTTTTCTTGTAGGCTTTTGAAGAATTCTGTGGGATTTCTATGCTGATTGTTATGCTGTAGATTGGTTTCAGTCACATAGCCATTTTTACAGTATTAATCCTGACTATCAATGATTACAGGAGTTTTGTCCATCTCTAGTGTCTTTTAAATTACTATCTTCTAGGTTTTGAAGTTTTATTGTAGCAGTTTTCCACCCAATGATAATATTAATTACTAGATTTATTTTTAACCCACTGTTTAAACAATTGCTCTCTGTCTCCGTCTGTCTGTCTCCGTCTGTCTGTCTCTGTCTGCCTGTCTCTGTCTGCCTGTCTCTCTCTCTCTGTCTCTCTGTATCTCTCTCTCTCTCTCTCTCTCTCTCTCTATATATATATATATATATATATATGTGTGTGTGTGTGTGTGTGTGTGTGTGTGTGTGTGTGTGTGTGTGTGTGTGTGTGTGTGTGTGTGTGTGTGTGTGTGTGTGTGT
>JANHMN010000009.1:19351781-19364902 GCA_030674055.1 Rhabdomys pumilio
TGTGTGTGTGTGTGTGTGTGTGTGTGTGTGTGTGTGTGTGTGTGTGTCTGTGTGTGTGTGTGTGTCTGTGTGTGTGTGTGTGTGTGTGTGTGTGTGTGTTTCCAGGGGTAGACACCAGATATCTTTATCCTCAATTGTTTTGTACTTTATATTTGAGATGGGTTCCCTTTACTGGACTTGCAGTTCACCAGTTTGCTATTCTGGCTGACCAGCAAGCCTAGGGAATCATTATGTTTCTGTCTAGGCTTGGGATTACATTGCCTTGCCACATATAGCTTTTTACATGGATATTAGGAATCTAAAATCAGAGTCTCCATGTTTGCCTGGCAAACATTTCACAGCTGAGCAATCTTCCATTTTAAAGATCTAAGATCAGATCTAAGACTTTTCTGGCTTAGTCATTAGGGCCTTTTAAGTATAGGATTGTGTTGCTTGCAAATAGGATGTTTTTAGTTCTTTCTTTCTTACTAGTTCCACTTTTGTTGCTATGCTGTTTCTGTTATAGCTGACTTTTGAGCATCATATCGAGCAAGGCTGAAGAAAGTAGATAGATTTGGTTTCTTTGTGATTTTAGAGGAAATGCTTTCAGCGTCCCCATTTGTCATAGGTTTGGGGACAGTGTTATATATGGCATTTTTATATTCAAGGACATCCCTTTTGTTGCTAATATCTTCAGGGATGCTATCATGAAGCAATGTTGAACCTTGTCAAAGCTTTATCTACATAAGGTGCTCCTGTGATTGTTTTTTATGTGTTTTATTTCATCTATGCATTAGTATATGCTAAACTAATCTAAAAATCTTGGAATGAAAGTTATTCTGTCATGGTGGATCATTCTGATTTTTTGTTTATTTGATAAAACATCAATACCTAAAGCAACTTAAAGAAAGAAGGAGTTTATTCTTTTTTAAACTCTTGGTCACAGTCCATTAATGATGGAAGTTAAGGAAAGAACTCAAGAGAGAACTGAAGGCAAGCCTGTTTGCTACTCCATGTGGCATTGAATAAGGAATTTACTTCACAGGCAAAAAAGTGTAGCATGAACCATAGAGAACGCTGCTGGCTGATTGGAAGGCAGAATTGTGTTCATCTAGCTTTCACATATACACTACATGACTACCCTCCTATGGAATGGTGCTGCCTAGAGTGGGTTGGAGCACCCATATATCAGCTAACAATTATAATATTCTTCCACAGCTTGGCCCACATGCCACTTTGATCTGGGTAATTCCTTAATCTCGGTTTTTCCATCCGATGTCTCTAGGCTATGAAAGATGACCTAACCAGAAAATGTATGATTTTTTTGAGTTTTTTGCAAGTGTTTTATTGAGAAAATTTTTCCTACATTTGTCTGGAAAATTGGTCTATATTTTTATGTTGTATCTTATGTGGTTTTATATAATTTTGTCTTTGTAGTATGAGTTTGGTAATGTTCTGTCTCTGTATTTTATGATACAATTTTCAGAGTTAGCTCTTAAAGCTTTGTTGGAATCCTGCAGTGAATTTTTTTACTGTATTTATTTATGCTTAAATTTTATTGCTTGCTATGAATATATTTATAATTGTTGGTGTCTGTGTTGGTTTTATTATCAATTTTACAAATCCTCAAATCTGGGGAAGAGGGAAACTTAAGAGAAAGATTATGACTACCAATATGGCCTAGGGGCTTATCTCTGTGACATTTTATTTATCCATAGTTGACATGGAAGGGCCAGTGTATTGTGAGTAGTACAGAGTTATATAGAAAAGGAAGCTAAGTGGTTAAGGGCACTGGTTGTTCTAAAGGAAGTGGGTTTGATTTCCATGATCCACATCATGGCATCCAAATCTTCATAACTCCAGTTCCATGGGATCTGATGCTCTTTTCTGCCCTCAGTGTGTACTAGGTATGTACTTGATTTCTGGACATAAATGCACACAAATAAAACACCTACACACACACACACACACAAGTTGAGCAACTATGAAAAGGAAGCCACTAAGTAACCAATTATTATTAAGTTGTGTGGTGTGTGTGTGTGTGTGTGTGTGTATAAATAATTAGGTGGCTTAGCAACCTGCCTAGAGCATAATGACCTGAGGTTTATCCTCCCTGGGATTCACAGGTTGAAGGAGAGAACTAACTCCTTCTGGTTGTCTCTGACAAGCACACACAAATGCACACTCAAAAACATATCCACAAAAATAATAAAAATACAATGAAAATTAATTAATTAAGAGAAAATAATGACTTTTTTTGTTTTAATGGTAAATGGATCAACCCATAGTTATCTAGAAATAATTGTTGTGAATGTCATACTTCACAGTATTTAAGAGAGAAAACTTACATAAGATTGATTGCCATTATGTAGTTATATAAAACTGTCTAAAAGAATGAACCTCCTTTGAGGAGATAAAAACCAATTTTCATATAGGATTGTAGAAAGCAACATAGAGCAACATCTAGTATTCCCTCCCTTGGTGAAGGACCAATGTGTGGTCCTCAGGAGCATGAGAGAAGGACAAGAACTATTGAGAGACTGACTCATAATAGAAAGGAAACCTCTATATAATGATAAGAAAAAAGAGGGGCTTGGGCATCGTAAGGATATGATCATAAATCCAAACTGAAATCAATGTGGTTGGTTTTCTGCAGCATCTTTATAGGAAGCAAAGCTCATACACATTTTTATTGTTTTCTTTTCCCGTAGATAACCTTTGTAAGGAAAATATTGTCACCCAGTCAAATCGTTTAGACTAGGTTTAGAGCCCCAGTGTTACTTTGCCCTTGTCTGTGACTGATTCCTTCCAGTCATGCTTCTAATTCAGATGAACGCTATCTTTACTTTCATCAGAAACTGTTTTTGTTTCCTTTCGAATTTATTTCTTGCTTTTTTCAGTTTCCCTGACAAAGCAAGGAAAAAATTCATTCTATCCCTTCACCCCAATTCTTGTGTCATTAAAGCGTAATTTTCCAGCTTATTTCATTAATATATCCTCCATGTGTTAATTAATGCAATTTATCTAGGCTTATGTGTTTATATTTTTAAATTCCTTTGATGTATGTAGTCTTTTCTCTGTTACCTGTAACTGTCAACAGAGCTACATTTAACAAATATTCTAATTATTATTCTTCTATGATACATGGATTCCATAAATTCATATATGACATAATGCAGTTATATAGGTTATGAGTCTTAGAGTAGAGATTAGGAGAAGAGAAGATAGTGTTCAGCTGTAACCAGTTAGCCAAAATTTGATATTAAAAAATGTGAATTATTAGGATATGATTTCAAAAGAAATCTATTTCCTTCCTATCTTAAGATAGTATTACTAATTCTAAATAACTAAAATCAATTGCATTTTAAAGTTCATATTAGTTTAATAATTTGATCTAGCATCTCTTCTAAGTCATGGTATTAAAAATAGTTTATCAGAATTAAGAGGTAGGTCCTTTGCATAATGAGAGGTATTTTACTTATAGTCATAATTAATTATAATAGTAATTATAACTAAAAGTCTGTTGATAAGTTAATAGAAAATTTATTAAGAAACTTTATTGATAAAAATTGTCAAGTGTAAAGTACAATACCCTAATTCTTTAAAACATGCTCTGCAAAAAATGCCAATTTACATATTTTTAAAAGATTTATTTTTCTTCATATGTCTGTGTATGTGCCATCAGTGTTTATTGCCTGTCAAAGTCAGAAGGTATTGGATTCTGAATCTATAAAGACAGGAGACTATGAGCTCCCTGATATGGCTGCTAAAAACCAAACTTAGGTCTGCCATACTCAAGCATGTGTCATCAAGGTCAAGTCTTTAGCTCCTCATTTCCTTTCTTAATTAGGATCATATGATGCCATTTTTTATTCATTTCAAGCATATTTTAAATATGATAACTGGTTATTTTTAGTTGTGTAATCATAGGTTAAAGACTCTAAGTAAGAATAGTATTGACATAGCTGTCAAAAATATGATTTTCATGAGACAATTTTTATGAAAAAGATGCCCTACTGTATTCTTTGTGATTTGAGATAGGTGAGTGAATTTCTTTTATTATTGGATATTTTATTTACATTTCAGATGTAATCCCCTTCTCTCCCACCCAGGAACCCCCTCCCCCCTCCCCCCTCCTGCTTCTATGAGGATATGTTCCCACCCACCCACCCACTCTCACCTAAGATTGGGGACTCCTAAAGAGCTTACCAATCTTTAACTGTGAGAATGAATAAGAATTGATTTAGCTGCAAAGTTGTTCCTAACCAGTCTAAGCATTTGAAATATTATTTCTAGAGCTAATTTAGTCAAAAGAGTGTGCAGAGCAATACTGCAAGCATCCTGTACGTGTCAGCTGTGACCCTCTTATTAGTGAAAATGTGAGGATCACTAGTGATATTGAACACCAGTCATACAGTATTCTGTCAATTCACTTTCTGAAATTAAAAGAAGGTGGGGGGCTGAGAATACATATCCAATTTTCATGTAACTGAATACTAAATCTATTTTAATAAAGAAATCCTAGTTAGCAATATGAAAATTAATAACCAAGAGATAAATATTGTACACTTTAACCTTTCAAAATATATGTTAAAGGGGCCAGAGAGAAGGTTCAGTGGTTTAGAGCACTTGCTGCTCTTCTAGAGAACCCAGTTTAGTTCCCAGCACCCTCGTCCAGTGGTTCACAACCCTCTGCAACTCCAGATGCAGAGTATCCAATGCCTCTGGCCTCTCTTAACTCCAACGCTTATGTGTAAATACTCACACGCACATACACATACCAATACATAATTAATACAATAAAAATAAATCAAAATACATGATGAAATAAACCCCCTAAAATTAGTCTGAATCGGAAATAAATTTCTATGTTGAAAGAGACTGTATTCCAAGGAAGATTGTTGGGGGACAGATTTGGTCCAAATGTCTATTGACTATCGCAAAAATAGTTACATGGACTAAATGCAGTGAGGATATTTCTTTGTGGTATGTATAAACAGCATCGGTCTACATTACAACTCTTGGCTTGTCAATTTTCATAATGGTTATGATTTTCCTTATTGTTTTCCTTGCTGTGCCACCGTGAAAACAAAATGAATTATGGTACTGTATTCAGAATTATGATCATAAAATCAGAAAAATCAGTAGTGGAAATTATGTTCCTCTTTTTACTCATCTACTAGGGCACATAGAAATTTTAAATTTTAATTTAAAAATGTGAGAAGATACTACAGTAGTCGCCATGTGTTTAAAGGACTGTGTTACAGTCTGGTGTAAATTATCCATAGAGGTTTCCTGGAAAGGAGACTTGGTTTAAAATAGCTCCAAAACTTCCACCTTCAATTATAATTAAGGATAATCTAGATGCTAAGTTATACTAAGGTATCACTCACAGAGACAAAACAGAAGTATTCTCAAAGGCTGGTAAGATTCGTTATCTGGTAAACAGGCTATCTTGCAAGCATGGAAGCCAAAGTTCTGTCCTCAGGACCTGTTCACAAGGTTATCTTCTGACTTCCACACAGATGCTCTGGCACAATCACCCCAGGTGTATTCTCTCTCTCTCTCTCTCTCTCTCTCTCTCTCTCTCTCTCTCTCTCTCTCATGCACACACAACACACACACCAACAAACATAAATATAATTAAAAAGAAAAAATTCTCAATAGTGTCCATTGTTGCTAATAAACCCAGTCAATTTAATACATTTGAAAATCTTCTTTTGATCAAAATAAATGTTGGAATGAATGTCATTTTTCTTTATTAGAAATGATGAACTTAAACATTTAAATGAAACATAGTAGTCTTTCCAATGTCCCTCTGGAGTCCTGCAGTAATGCTCACAATTCCAGCACTTGCTGTTGTATAAGTCTTCCCTTGGTCCATTTGAATCTGAAGATGTGTATCAGGTGATAACATGAGGCAGAATCTGCCACTGCTTTGGACTTTGCCCTTCTGGGAGGCCTGCATTCTGCTGTGTAGCCAGCAATCTGTTTGAAGCAGTTTGATGTTGGAGTTATAAATACCTCTGACCACCTGATGGCTGGTTCAGACTTCCATTTCACTTCTGAATAATTTCACATATGACTAACTCCCAGTCATGGAAAGCTAATTAAAACTTTTAAAGAGTGTTCATCAGAGAAAGTTTTAGACAGGAAAGCAAGTTTTTAGTTCTATTGCACAGTTGGGTGGCCACAGTTAATGATAATGTAAATTTTGGAATCAGGGAGAATACATTTCAAATGTCTTAACACCAAAAGTAACCGATAAGATTGGTAAAAAATTATTTTAAATTTCTTGATTTAATCATTGTTAAACATCCATTTATATCAAAATATGACATTGTATCCTCTAAGTACTTTTGTATATAATATACATTTGTGATCCCTCTACTAAGGCAATGATAATATATGAACATGTAAACCAGGACACAAGACCCTGAGACAGGAAGATTAAAATAAGTTCAAAGTCAACTAGAAATGCAGAATAAGATCCTGTTTCAGAAATAAAAAATAAAAGTAATGATTTTAATAAAAATAGATTGAAAGCTAAATTTAAGTATGCAGCCACACATCCAATTTTATATTCATTTATGGTGATTTAAGCAAACAAAATGCATTTTCAGGAGACAATTGAGGATTCTGAAGCTGGCGATACAGACTCTCCCTCCCTTTTAGCCTTTGGTAATGTTCAGCTTTTGCAGTTTGTGATGCATAACCCTGGTGGGGTAGGGGTGGGGGAGTGTGGAGTCTGAAGTCTCCTAGTGCACGTGTAATAGAATGCAGGCATCTTGATAGCACAGTGGAAGCACAGTAAATTGATATTGAACCTAATTGGGAGACATATAAGTTCAAGGAAGTTCTGGGTTTTGGCAAGCATAAATTGATAATAGCAGTCCATCACATTGTCACAAAGCTTTCTCAGATTTCACTGATGTTTACCAAGAAATTGAAGCTTAGAAAAAGAGACATCTACAGAGTAAGGAAAAATGGTTTGACTCCTGATCCAGTGATACTTTGTCCATACCCAAATATCTCCTTCAAAATTATATTTAATAATTTATAACATACAAAAAATGTCCTTTGATATTTTAGGTTTCATATATATATATTACATTTAATAAGCAAGTACACGAATAAAACCCTTTATATGTATGAAACTAAACTCCTTTGCTCCCTTCCATTTCATCTTGGAGTTTCTTCTAGGGTAGGTCCAATGGTCGTGGATTACAGATGCTCTGTTGATCCAGAAAGCACTTTGTTTCCATGTTTTGCAGTCTCAAACATGGAGCTCTTTGTCAGTAGTTTTTTTTCTTTTTAAATTTAATTATTTGGAAATGTTAATTCCCTTTGGGCCTCGATGGCTCATTATGCAATTAGTCAGCTGTTATCCTTACAAGGATTTTATATATATGGTGTAAGTTTTTCTTCCTATTTTCATGATTTCTTTTTCTTCAATTTTTTCCATTTGACCCTCAGAGGTCTATTTTAGAATTTCTTTGATTTTGCTCAATTCTAAATTTATTGAACCTCTTGAATGAAATAATGCGTATTCTTTAAAGATGAAATATTTTTCCCAAGTTTTTGAAATTTCTTTCTGCTCCTTTTTCTTGGTCATTTCTATCTTTAGATTTTTACTCTATTTTCTATTTTATAATATACTTTAATAAGATAGAAGTTAAGTTTTTCATCTCTATAACTCATGTTTTCTGAATAGTGAGTACATCCACATTTCCATTTTGAAATAAAATTACTTAGATGTCGTCACCTTGAGTGCTGTGTATCATCATCATTATAATCATCACCATCATTCAGCTCTATGGATATTTTTTATTATTATTATTATTATTATTATTATCATTATTATTATTAATCGTTAACTCTATCCAAATTAGCTTTGGCAACTTTAGTCAGCCTAGAGTTATCTGAGAGGAAAATCTTGATTGAGGAATTTCCTAGATCATATTAGCCTATAGATACACATAAGGAGAATTGTCTTAATTATTAATTGATAGAGAATGGCCCAGCTCTCTGTGAGTAACACCGGTTCTAGGCAAGTGGTTCTGGGCTGTATAAGAAAGTAAGTTACATGTAAACCCGTGTGTGAGCCAGAGACATCATTCTTCTCCCACGTTTTCTGCTGTATTTTCTGGCTGTGAGTGTGTTCTGTCAGATGCAATGCTGCATACATATAATAACAAACAGGCCTGTTTTCAAATTCCTATTCTGGCTTCTCTCAGTGATAGACTGTGACCTGGAAGAATAGACGGAATAAAACCTTTCCTCCCTCAAGTTGCTTTGGGTCAGGGTGTTTTATCACAGTCACAGAAAAGAAATTCAAATTGACTCTTTTGAGCTATTTAACTCATTGCAACAACTCAACCACTATTGGGGAAAATCAAAGACAGCATTGAGTTAGATGGGACTGAGCAAAATCTAACCTATCAGCTCCAGTCTCTGACTTTATATCTATTTATAGCCAGCCTTTTTCAAATTCCTGGAGTATCCTTGGATTATTTTTTTAAAAATTTACATTTCTGTTTCAGTATGTCCTTTAGAACATACATGTTGTAAATCTGCTTATGTTAGCAGTACAATGGATTTAATCTAAGGCCTCAAGTATGCTAGGCAAATGTTCTAACACTGTTACAGCTCCCCGCTAAGTCTCTTTTTGTTAGTGACCTGATGATTCCAAGTAAATTTTTCCTATAAGGAACAGAAAACAGAAACATTTCTATTTTTCATTTACGTACACATATATTTTTCACACACAAAACACCTCAGATTTCATTTTGGAAAAATATATTTGTAGAGTTGATTCAAAGCAGAGTGATTGGCAAATGAAAGGAAAGGTGAACTAGAAATTCAGTGTGTAGTATCAAAATGCCATGACAGCACTCAAGAATAGCAGATCCTATTTCCTGTTATGGGTGTCATTATATTAACAGATATTCCCATGATTATTCATATGATTGACAGAATATTATTTCATTTTTGTGGCACTAAATTAAATTTATTTAGTTGTAAGGTTGAATCATAATTTCTATATACCATGATGACTTTTCTAAGTTTTTTGGGTAAGCCTTTCCTATTGGATACTATATCCTTTACTGACTTTAAAGGTTTTCATTTATTTTGAAACTCACTAAAATCATTCATTCACTAGCAAGTTAAAAGTCTCTGTCAGCTGTGCAGGTAGTTCAATAGTTAAGAGCCCTTACTGTTTTTGCAGATAACTAGGGTTTGGTTCCTTTACAAACACCTGGTTCATATACATCCACACTGGGCTGCCTACAACCTTCTCTAACTCCAAGAGATCCAACACACACTTCTGGCTTGGTATGAAATAGAGACTGTATGTGCACCCACAGTCAGATGCACATACGTAAAATAGTCTTTAAAAACATGAAATGATTGCTTGTGTTTCAGTTCTCATTGTAGCCTTGTAACTGTCATTCATTTCTATGAAAGAACAAGTGAGGGAAGGAAATGAAAAGCAGAATGAGGGAAGGGATTGTGGGTAAAAGTCTATAATAAAATACGCTATACATCCGACACAATTATATGCCTGATAAGTGCTTAAAGTCAACCCTTAAATGTTTCTCATCTTTGCTAATGCAGTAAACTGAAAAAAATTACATTTTAAAACCATAGAAGCTGAATACCTTATTTAGACCTTGGGCTTCAATAGAAAAGAGATTAATCTTACCATTTGTCTAGATCGTTAGATGGCAAAACCCACCCCTGTTTTTCTGAGATTATAGAAAATGAAGTGACTTTCAGCTCTGTACCTTTTGTAAACTTATTAAGAACAAAATAAAGTAATAGGTATCAACACACAACCTCTCTCTCTCTCTCTCTCTCTCTCTCTCTCTCTCTCTCCCTTCTTCACTATCCCTCTCTGTGTCCTTCCCCCTCTTCTCTCTCCCTTGCTCTTTCTTTCTCTTTCCCTTCCTCTCTTTCCCTCCCCCTCTCCTATCTCTCCCTCACCCCTGCTCTGTCTCTCTCACACATACTCATGCACCTGCAAAGTTTTCTTACTTACACTCATAATTGTGTGTATTGATATTCCATTATAAATAGGATAGTCTTATACTGCCATGCTAAGTATTAGGTGCTGATGGGTCATGGCTGGAAGGCACTTATTGTTTCCATTCGTGTACCCCAAGACTCCAATAGATGGTTCAAAACCCATAGTAACATAGAAAATTCTGTTTACTCTCAATGGTTCTAAAAACCCTGAAATATTTGAAGGAGAATTTTCGGGAAGAGGACTGCCAACAGTGGTAGAAGGTGAATTAGTGATGGTGGGTGGATACAGTACTCATAGAACATGTACTACTTTAATAAAATTGTCAAAGTACAATTTCAATTAAGAAATGAGGTTGTAATAAAGTAATTTTTATAGAAACCATGACAAGGTAATTTGCTATCAGACAACTACAGCTCAAACTTTTTACTTATTAATCATCATGTCAGAAATATGATAAAGCATTATAGTAAGAAAACAGATGCAGAATTTACACTTTTAGTATTCACAAGATTTTAATTTCTCTAAACATACACACAGACATATAGACACACACATACATACACACTGACATACACACACACACACACACACACACACACACACACACACACACACACTTTCCTGTATGCCTGTGAAATGTAGGTGCTCTTGCATTTGAGTTTCGATGTGGACCCAAAGGTTAACATCAGTGTCTTCCCTTACTGCTTGGCAACCTTTGTGTTTTTGAGACAACATATCTAGTGCCTGAAGCTAACCATTTCAGATAGACTGGATTGTCATTGAACTTTTGAGATCCCTGTTTCATCCTCACAAGTGTGCACTAAAAAACAAAGCAATAACAAGAATGACAGCAACAAAAGAAACAAAGGAAAAAAAGCTGTCTTTTACATGGGTGCTGAGGATGCAAACTCAGGTTGTAGTACTAAGCCATCTATCCTCCCAGCTCCTTACTCTTTCTGTTTATTCTATTATTCAGTGCATTTGTACTTGAATGTAACAGGGCCATTTAGCAGAAAAAATATATTCAAAATCTATTAAACATTAAGATAATTTGAAAAGTCATTAGAGCAGCACCAACTGAATTTCAAACAAAAATTGACATGGATATGCAAGTCACAATATTCCTGTCTCCTTTCAACTAGAGCCTCTGCCATTTGTCAACACTTCCCAGTAGAGAAATACTGGCACGTTTCCCTTCAAAGTAACCATGCCATATCTACTTACCCATTTGATAGAACTCAGTGGACATTAAAAAATAAAGATCATAAAGAAATTATACAGTATGATATATTGCCTATGATCTAAATCAATAAAAGATTATTATGACCATTCATGATTATTGAGCAGTGTGGATCTATGTAAAATATTTCACATCAATTACTAGATACAGATTTACTAATCTTAAAAACAGAACACCCAGCCACAGAATTGAAGAGATAGTTAAGTTGATAAAGTGATAGACATTTTTTAAAACCTGTGTTAAAAAATAAAGCTGGACGTGTTAGTGTGTAGTTATAATCTTAATACGAAGACAACTGAGACAGAAGCATTCCTTGATGCTACATGCACATATGTGTATATATGCTGTATGCTTGCCTATAATTCCAAGGCAATGGTAGTTCCTATATTAAATAGAAAGGTGCAACGGCTGACTTGTTGCCTCCACTTGTATTTTTATACACATGCACCCGCTACACACACACACACACACACACACACACACACACACACACAAAGAGAGAGAGGGGGGCAAGAATGCATACACACCATATAAAATTACCTAGTTATATCATGGATTTTCTTCATTAGCTTGTTTTATAAAATTAGCAGACAGCAGAAAGTAACTATTGTGTTTGTAAAACACCAAAACACAATTTGGTATCACTAAGACATATAATGAGTAGCTAAGGAAAGGGAAGGAGTAAAAAAGAAGCAAAGCAAGAGCAGAGCTTCAAATCCTCCCCAGATAAACAGACTTATGACTGACTGTGCAAAGCAAATCCTGTCCTTGTTCAAAGCTACAGACGGCAAACTTGTCTGTTTTCTTCTTGGCTGCTCCTTTTTACCAAGCCAAACTGTAAAGAATAGTAATAAAAGCCCGTATTTTGACATCAAACTATGCTTGTTTGTTGATAGTCTTTCCAGCTTCTATTAAATTTTCTTTTTCTTTCTAAAAGATTACATTCATTCATTTATGGATTGATTGATTGATTGATTGATTGTGTGTGTGTGTGTGTGTGTGTATGTGTGTGTGTGTGTGTGTGTGCACATATCTGTCATAGCTAAGGAGTGTTTGACAGTGGGTAGCTTCTAGAAAGGCAGAATCTGTTTTCTTCAGTGATGTGGCCCCCTGTAGGTCAGCAATGCTATAGAACTAACTGGATTCACCATGGCATCATCATCATCATCACCATCATCATCATCATAGTAATAATAATAGTAATAATAATAATAAAACTATTTTTTACCAAAAATATTACTGTTTTACATTTTGAGTACAAAGAGCTACTCTGTGGAAGTACCATGAGTAGGTATTAATGATTAGTTTTCTATGCTATAATGACAGGTACTTACTTGTACATAAATTTATTGCTAGCTTCTTCCAAAAAACTTGAACAACTCTTATCCCGCTTCAAAAATTCTTTAATGTAATATGTTAATTATTAAGGCCACTGAGTCCCTCTTAACAATTGTGTTAATTTAAACCCCATCCTGGTTCTTTTCATCCAGTTCTTTAACAGCCTCGATTCATGCAAATGCCTATGTTCCATTTTCTGGAACTTCTGACATTTCGGTTTGTGTTCAATGATTTCTTGCTGTGATCTTTAGTATCTGACATGTTGGAACACCATCATTATCCTGTTTCCAACTCTAGTTATAACGTCTCTGACACAAGTGAATCATTACAGTGAAGCCTCTTAATAGAGACATTACTGTGGCAATAAAAGATGTAAATTGCAATTTCAAACAGTCTACAAGAGCAATGATGGAAGCAGTGATCAGTCCTTTGATGAACTGCAAGTAGATTTCTATACAGTGTGGTCAAATTTGTCATTTATGCAAGGAAGAATAGAAATATAATAGTTTATTCTTAGGTTTTTAAAAGCTCTAT
>JANHMN010000009.1:19364912-19397801 GCA_030674055.1 Rhabdomys pumilio
GAAGAGAGTCCAGGCTCTGGAGAGTGAGCATGTCTCAAAGACCACAAGTAAGGATACAAATAAATATAGTAGAAAACAATGTTAGGAATGCCTGTGGTGTTACTTATCCCATAGCAGATGTATTGGCTGAAGGAGGAACGTTTCCCCCTTTACAAAGTGGTGAGTTGGAATTAAGCATAAGTATCCATCTAGTGTTCACCCATTCGAGATGATACTGCTAGACAACTCTATTCTGATGTCTTTCAGAAACTCCAGCATACCATAGCTAAAATTGATACATCTTGGCCTGGGGAGATGTCTCAGAGGTAAACCTACCTTTAAACTTTAAATCTGAGTTCAGATATCAAAACCCATGCAAAGAAATGGCACAGTGGCATGCATCAGTAATTCCAGCTACAGGGAGGTAGAAACAGGAGATCTATGGAGATACTGGCTAGCCACCAGGGCTGCATTGTTGAGCTCCAGGTCCAATGGGAGCTGCCAAAACAACAGACGCCTCAATATCAATATCCCAAATTGACCTCTGGCTTGTACACACAGATACACTCACAGGGGTGTGTGCGCGTGTACACGCGCACGCGCGTGCGCGCGCGCGCACACACACACACACAAACACACACACACACACACACACACACACACATACATATATGCTTGTACATATACATAGAGAAATGATATAGCATGAAGTAGGTACATCACCATTTTCTCATTTTCTAATGCTTTTATTGACATGAAAGCTCTGAATGATTTTTCAGCCACCTTCTTTCTGCTTTCAAATACTAACAGAAAATCTTACAGCTTCCAAGTGTCCTCTGCTCAGGTCCTCACTTGTCTGTGCCTGTCTCTTCCATTTTAACTTCTTGACATTATTTGTTAAGCTTGTCACAAGTCCTCCCGACCTCCTAATGTATACGGTAGCCTCAGATCTGACTCACTTTCAATCCATTTGCCAAATCAAACTTCTATATAGAAAGCAAACCTTACTCCCTTCTTGACTTTGATGTCACCATTCTTGATAATCTCTGCCATAGTTAAGGGCTTGTTAATGTGGCTTTAATATGAAGTGACCATCCCAGCCTCCAACTCCCATCTTCTCTGGAAGTCTTCAAAGCTACTTGCATGTTTTCTGGAGGTTTTCTCATAACGTAATACATTTCACTCAAGTGGAAAATAATAGATCACGAATCTTTCACCTACATTCTTCAAGTGCATGATAGGTTTAGGCTTTTATTCTTAAAACCTCAACACAAGCTGCTTTCCTCTCACCCATTCTTAGGGCCATTATTACTTTCCCATAAATGAACAAAATGCCAAACCCCAGGGAGGATAACCTTCACCCACAATGAAAATTATTGCACAGCAATTTTTAAAACATACAATTTTAAGTTAGCATTTGGTTTTCTAACTTTTCTTGAAAAAATATTTTTTTGAAAACAACACTATACATCTCCTGTATGATGAGAAGCTTCCACTGGCTTATGCTCTTTTGAGAGAGTTCAGTCAGCCATTCTCCCTCTGGCAGCCACAGCTTTAAGCACCTTGTCTCTGCAGGCTGTTGGGTTTCACATGCCAGCTCTGCAGTGGACCACAGGGGCGCCTGCTGCTTATCTTACTCTGCCCAATATGGCATGAAAATCTGCCTAGTGGGGTACCTTTTTACCTGATAGAGCCTTCAGAGACCTTGATGCTTCTCATATGGTGAATGATCTGTGTCGAGCTGAGTGATGCCAGACGTCTGAGAGGCTGCACATGTTCCTCTGGTGCCTTAAATATCTCACCCTTGTTAATTGGTCCAGTAGACCATGTACATTCTTGTTTTACTTGAGCTTATCTTTTTGCCTTTTTTTTTTTAAAGGAACTTGCTGGAATGTAGAAGTCAAGTGTTTATGTCCCTCCAGGACTCTGTGCTCAAATAGTCACTGGTAAACATTATTGTTTAATAATGCTAAACACATACAGAAATTCTTTGTTCTTCTGGGAAGATGGTTGAATCAATAAACATGAGGACCTAGGTTTGATTCCCAGGACCCACATAAAATGCTAGGCAGTTGTGGCATGCTTATCATCTCAACATTAGTAAAATGGGATGTAGAGACAGAGGGATACCTAGAATCAACTAGCATACTAGCCTGGACTACTTGGGCATGTTCTATGCCAGTGAGATACCCTGAGTTAAACAAAAAATGGGAGGGGCCTGAGCAGTAATTGCCTGATGTTGTGTTTGGGCTTCTACACAGGAGTGTGTACTTACAACACATTGTTTCTACATCCCTTGATCTCTCCAGGGAATAAGATGTTAAGGCAGCATTAAAGTTACTATCATAAACTCCCCCAAACTCGTATTTGTTTTTATTTACGTTTTCTGGTGGCAGAGGGTTGCCTATGGTGTCCAGAAGAGGGTTTTGTGTCATCTGGAGCTAGAATTACAGGCTCTTGTGGATGTTGAAAGCAAGACTCAAGTTCTCTGGAAAAGTATCACTCACTCTTATCTGCTCAGCCATTGTTCTACAACCCCTCCTCCCAGCCCTGATTTGAAGGCTTATCCATCTGAGACTCAGCAGAATTATGTTAAAATTCACAGTTGAGGCCAACGTCAAGCAGCTCTCATTACTGTTAGAAAGAACTTTTGTCTCAGATGCAGGAGACAATAATGCAACTGCTTCATGGCAGTGACTCTCCACCCTCCTAATGTTGTCACAATTTACTATAGTTTTGTATATTGTGGTGACCCCTCAACCATAAAATTATTTTGTTGCCACTCCGTAACTCCAATGTTATGATGGTTAAGAATAGTGATGTAAATATCTGATATTTGACCCCTGTCAAAAGGCCTTTTGGTTTCCCAGAGGATATGAGACCCACAGGTTGAGAACCACTGCTTTATAGGAACATAAATTTGGATAAGACCTCCAGTACTCCTTGAATAAACTGACCCATTGTGTTATGTGTGTATGTGGTATATGTGCACATATGTATGCAGATGCAAGCATAAAGACTAGAGGATCTAAAGTGTCCTGCGATATAGCATTTTATCTTATTCCATTGGGGAAGAGTCTTTCATTAAACCTGAAGTCAACCTGGCAGCTAGCAAGCTCATGTATACCCTGATATCGCCTCAGTGCTAGGATTATGAGTGCATAAGATAGCACTGGCCTTTTATACGGGGTTTTGGGGGGATATGAACCTATGTCCTCATGTTTTTACCATGCAGGTTTTCAATCAGTGAGCTGTCTTCATAGCTCAAAATGAGTTCCAATGTTCACATTAAGGGTCCTTGAATCCTAGGTGACCACTTCTAGGCTCTAGATTCAGCAGCTTGTTCCCCTGCAAAGGTATTTGGAACCTTTCCCAGTTTGTGTGCAGCAAAAGCTGGAGGGAGTACAGTGATAATTAACAAAGTGTCAGACTGGATAATGGGAGGAACTGTAAAGACACTAAAATGTTGTTACCAAGGCCCAGACGCACCTGTGAAAACAGGAAGTTAATTTGTGTGAAGTATATCGCACAGGGGGTGGAGGAGACAAAGCATGTGAGATTGCCTTTAAAAAATTCATACTAGACAGAAACAAATATCTTCACAAGTAAAGAATGAAAGCAATGAAGAACAAACAACACCCTCTGGTTGGTGAGATAACTCAAGGTCTGGGAGAGGGGCCCTCGTGGACTCTCTTTGCCCCTCTGTGACCTTGAGACAAAGTCGCCATCTTTGATTCTGGAGTTTCTAATCTCTAGGACAGAAGTCGAGACATTGATCTCATAGCAGATTTTTAAATAGCAATGGGGCTTCACATACTGTCCATTTCGTCATCTCTTTCAATAGCAATATACTTGGCAAGACTTCAGTGCCAGCACAGGTGACATTGTTGATTGGATGTTAAGTTCCTTGTAGGCTAGTTCTTCTTAATTTTTACCATATAATGAGTTAGACAGAGGGGCAGAGGGAGGAGAATAGGGTGATGAACCGGTGACGCAGTCACACTCGCTTACCTCCAAGGACTGTTGGGCATCACTGACAATCTCTCAGGCTTGGAGAATGTGCACACAATGTGACATGCCTGGTGAGCAGTGGCTGCTGATTGGAATGTTGTTTTATTGTCTGTTATCTTTAAAAATTGATCCTTTGTGAATAAGCACAGAATGGTGGGATGATTGACTGCTGATGCTCACTAGGATTTCACTAGGCCAACTAAGGAGAACTTTCAACTTTCAGGGCTTTGTACTCTAGCTGGCCACCGGGGATACTCTATTCTCTTAGTATAAGTGACTTAGGATGAACAAACTAAATTATTCCCAAGAACAATTTTCTGCCCACATTAAACAACAATACAACAACAAGAACAAATAAATAAAAAAAAATAAACAAACAAAAATTGTTTCCTGCGAGGCTCTTGAAATTCAGTGAATCAGATTAAAAATAAAATCAAAATTAAGCTTCTAAATTAAAAGGTACCCTGAAACCAGATCAAAGGAGAGACTGAGCAAGCCAGTTTAATTATAGCCATGATGACATTCCCCAAGTCCTAGTCTTCACACATGGGGTAACGTGAAGTCACTTGATGGGTACCAGTCAGTTTTTGAATTGCCCTTTCTCTCCTTGTTTCTGCTTGAGAGAGAAGCTGACTGGAACTGACATTTATTTTTTCATGGTTATTCATTGTTCCTACTTCTTTTTAAAGATCTTCTCAATCTTCTAAAGCAACCACTTTAGCCCCTTCTACTGGATTACTTACATATCCTGTATATTTTTATAGAGAGTGTAAAATTCCAGATATGAAAATAAAGCCAATATATGCCCTTAAATTGTAATTTTGTTTTTGAAAATAATAGATAAATATACCACAGCTCCATTGAATTTTGACAACATGTGTACCAAATGTCACAGGTTGGGGGCTCAATGATGCAAAGCTGCCACACTTCGATTCTCAATACAAATCCCACATCCAACCTGACTGCAGGTCAAGGATCTCCTGTTATCTCTTCTAGTTTGGACATTCTTCAGTGGTGTTGTATATAGTGAGGAGGAAAAAGAGAGGAGTGGGGTCAAGCTGCACAAAAGCATTGCATAATTATCTTTCAGGCAAATAATGTAAGAATGCTGGCAACATTTGCCATGGCGGTGTGGTCTGAAAAGGATGATTAGTCCTCACCCCAGACAAAGCACGGTGTCTCCTTCCAAAATTTTCCTACATAAAATGGAGGCAGGGTGTTGAAAAATGAGGAGGATGTAGTATAAGACCTATACTCTAAGACCCAGGTAATGGAACATGGCATATGTGATGTCAGGTGTGTGACGGGGATCTGAAGGAAATGTCAGACAGGAAAATGTCCTGACCACAGGAGTCTCTGTCTTGGATTTGGAATGCATCATCATCCTCATAGACACTATCATAATCCAGATGGCTCCTTCAATCCTCAATCTGCAGAATTAGCTGTATTGTTAGGTTTATGTTCGTGCATCAATTCAATTATCATGATTGGGAAAATGGAGCTTCAAAGTCCACAGATTGAACCCAACCCCCTTCCTTCCCTTATCTTGAGGTACCACTGAAAGAGGAGCAAAGGGGTAGGGCCAAACAAAGAAAGGAATGAAGAGAAATCTAGCTCTACCTTCTGATTTCCTTAAAGAGCTTTGCATGGAATTTACTTTTAACTAAGATGTACAAAGTTATTTATATAGGCATGTTTCTGCAAATACCATGCAAACAACCTAGTTTGCTTAAAAGTACTCAGAGTATTTATTTTTGCTCCTGTCAACTCAACAATTTTCCTGTCTTCCCATTTGGTCCAAATTCAACAAATACCTATATTTCATGTAGCACCATTTCTCCACCTCCAGTGTATTGACTTTCATCACGCATTTTAAATTACCTCTGTCACAAGGTCTGTTCAATGGTTAAATGGCAAGCTCAAAATTTATCAGGTACACTGTAGTTACAGTAATCATTTGACATCAAATACAATTAGTTACATTATTGTATTGTATCTGATTTACCCTGGAAATTCCCTTTAAAGAAAGTTTATTTTTGATGGATCTTTAAATACAAATGTTCAAGGAAGTAAACAGGGGAAAAAACTTCAAAAAATGGCAACACAGAAAATTTTAATAATGTATATTTTATTTCTAGCAAAACAATATGCAACTCCAAAATCATTGTGGGTATTTTGGAATTCCAATGAGCCTTTACAAATGTGAATGCATGTGGGCACATATACATTTGATATATTCATATGTGTGTCAAAATATATAATATCACAAATACATATAGAGAGCAACACAGAGTCTATGTTTGTATTTGTGCATGTGTGTGTCAAATAAAAAAATATATCTCATAAATGCATATATATAGAAAACAATACACAGACAAAGAGAGGGCCATACAAGGGAGAGAGAAGAGGAAAGGGAATGTGTCTCTGCAACCCAAGCTGAACATCACTTGTAGCCTAGACTGTCAACAAATTTGGAAAGTGGTCCTTCTGCTTCTATCTCCCCAGGTTTAGAGATATGGGTGTGAGCCACCACAATTAGCTCAATTTTTTTGTTTGAAACAGATTCTCATATAGCCCAGACTATGGTTACACTAAATTGTAAGAAGTCCTCAAGAATTAACAAATTTAATTTTCAGAAGAATGAAAGTATACATTCAGAACATTACGTTGACAATGTGCTAAGTGGTTGAAAATGAACTTGAACTTGATTCTTCAGTCCCTACTCCTCCAGTGTCCATTTTTGCATTTGCAGGGATGGAATCCAGGGCTTTCTGAATGCACGTCAAGAACTGTACCAGATGGGCATCATCCAGTCTCATTTATTTTTGATCACAAAAATATTGATTTTTTTAAGTATTAGCATATAAAATGGCTATTTTCAAGTGTTTTCTAATGAACTGTTGGATATGCTTTTTAAAAACTTTTGTATTAATTGATACATTCAGACTTACAGTGATTATCGCAGTATACGCAAGACCAACATTAGCTCAAGCCAGACAAAAATCACAGCATAAAAGGAGGAAGGTGACCAAGAAACCTTCCACTAGCTGAGGGGCTATTGGTATCTGATCGCTGGTTGGAGGGAGAGAAAGCTTTCTTAAATTATGTAATCACTACTATGTCAGCCACATGACAGACAGGCCTCCCCCAAAAAACTAGATGGGTTATACAAACTGGACTGGGTGGGGAAACCAAAAGGGAAATAAAATATGATCTAAATGTAGGAAGGATTAGAAGGTAGGATGGGCAATTATGGGAAAAGTTGTTTGGAGAGGTGTATTATACAAATTAGATTGTATAAAATTATCACAGAATTGACAAAATTTATTTTCAAAAGAATCAAAGTATCCATTTCTGAAGATTATGTTGACAAATTGCGATTTCTCCCCATTCTTGGTAACATTACTTGTCACTTTTTCTGTTATTTATCTCTGTAAAATAACCATTTCTTTCTTTCTTTTGTTTCTTCTAGGTAACTTTTAAAGCATCCAGACACTCACTTTCCCCAGATTTAAAGTATGTTCTCCTGGCATATGACGTCAAGCAGGTAAAGGAACTCTTGCACTTCTACTGAATTCTTTCTCTGTGGACCCTGAGGCAGCAGTTCACATTTAAACTTAGAAGTGCTCTGGCATGTTGAGTGTGGCTTTAGTAAAGACATGGTTGAAGTCAAGATAGTTGACTAGCAAATTACTGGAAAAATCTATCATGTGAGCATGACAAATGCCTGAGGTTTTAGCAAATGTGTCAGAGGCATGCTTGATTTCAAGGTAAGTCTATTAGCATCCAGTGGAATTTAAGGGCATATGTAGGTCAGAGACTTTCCTATTGGATATGTCCTGGGCTGCAGTATATACACAAAGGGAACACTGTTTCAAATAATGATAGTATATGCTTTGGTAGTATGTTTAAAGTTGTCATTACATTATGTGTGTGTGTGTGTGTGTGTGTGTGTGTGTGTGTGTGTGTGTGTAGGCATTGGTGTTTTCATAATAATATGAGTGAAGGTCAGAGGGCCACTTAGGGAGTGGATACTTTCTTCCCACCATCTGAGTTCTAGAGACTAAATTAAAGTACTTAGGTCATAGTGTCTTAGTGGCAAGTGTCTTTATTCACTGAGTCATCTTGCCCAGCCAGGATGTTTTGTTGTTGTTAACATTTTACTGATTATTGTGTGTAATCTAAATAACCTACTTGTACAATGTGGCAACTGCGGTCTTCACAAACTGAGCTATTTTGCCAGATGGTGATAATTTAAAAATATCTCTCATATATGTATGTGTGTCTGTATGAACACAGACATTTGAATGAGCATCTATGTATACATTTGTATAAATACAGATATAAGCATGCCAAGGAACATATATAGAGATCAGCAAAATCTGTGTGTTACTCCTTGACTTCCATCTTCTTTTAGACAGGATTTCTTTGCTTTTTCTGTTCCTATGTAGCAGGCATGCTGTCTGTGAGCTTCTGTAGACTGTCCTGTCTTATGCCCCCACTGCCCTGTAGAAGCAATAGAATGACATCCTTTGTATCATGTGTCTGGTTTTTGCTGGCACTCTGAGGATTTAAAGTCATGTCTCCAGATTTTCATGGCCAGTGCTTTTATCCACTGAGCTGTCTAACCAGCACTGATGATGTCATTTGATGTCATCTATTTAGTGTCAGAAAGTAGAACGACAAACTAAATTAACTTTAAGCAACTATAATAATCATTTCTCAGTCACTGCTTCATAATTCTACTCCAGCTTTAGAGAACAATTAGAAGATACATAAGGCAAGTGAGTATTTTGTACATAGATATAATTTGCAGAGTTAAAAAGCAAAGTAAGTGTTAAAAGGCAATTCGGCACATTAGTTTCTATAGTGAATAACTGATGGAAGATTACTCAAGGAAATTTTATGAGCTTTAGGACAGACAATAAAAATTTATGAAGTTAAGGCAGGAAGCCTCATATAATGCATCAAAAGCCTTCAGACACATGACATTTCACAGTTCAGAAGACTTGCCGTTTAATGCAATAGCCTTTTAGAGTGTACATCTGAGGTGTATCTTTAAAGTTTATATTTATACTGAAAATAAATTATTCTGAAAAAGATGGTGACAGGCTTATCTCCCTGTTAACTCTCCTCATGCTTTTGGCTGACTGGCACTTTCTATGTGTTTCTTTCCTTTGCAGATTTTGTAAGGTACTTGTTACAGTGAGAAAAAATGTGTTTTTTAATATATGAAAACATAATAAAATACACCCTGAGGTTAAAAAGTAATGCTATCTAAAAGAATTTAAATTTCACCTGAAATATGAAAGAAATAACAAAATTGTATTTTTTTTATTATTTTTGGATATATGTGGTTTTGTATGTGTAGTTTTGTGTGTGTGTGTGTGTGTGTGTGTGTGTGTGTGTGTGTGTGTGTGTGATGGTACCTGTGTGGTAGTCAGTTTATGGGAGTTTGTTCTTTCCTTCTACTAACTACATAGATACCAAACATTTTGAATTCAGGCTTGTTTACAAATGCCTTTACCAGCAGATCCAGCTTGCTGACCCAGTTAACATTGGTATGTTAGCTTGTGGTAGCAGTCATCGAAATCAAAACTAGAACTGTCAACAAGATAAATATTCCTAGTAATAACAGAGAATCTAGAACTCAGAAATGGGTTCTCTTGAATGTAGGCAAGTGAGTTTTGGAAGAGTACAAAATCTCTTCAATGAATAAGTCTTTTCAACAGTGCTGGAGTGATTAGATATTCCTAGGCAGAAAGAAAGAAAGAAAGAAAGAAAGAAAGAAAGAAAGAAAGAAAGAAAGAAAGAAAGAAAGAGAGAAAGAAATAGACCTGCAAGATAAATTAGTGGGTGTAGTCACTTGCCAGCAAGCCTGATAATCTGAATTTGAACTCTGGGACCCATACAGTAGGAGGAAAGAACTGGCTCACACCAGTTTTCCTCTGATGTCATCTACACTGATTTTCACTCAAACACTCATAAAACAGATAAATGAAAAGTAACAAAAAGCTTTTTTATTTTTAAGTAGAATAAAGAAGTTGAAATGAGAAGAAAAGGGTGACAGAACAGAAAAATAATTAAATAATGTCATCTATACTAACTTTATCTCTCACATGAATTCAGAATGAATCCAAATATAAATGTATATGTGGTGAGAAAAGAAACAGTAAAATTACCCCAAATTGTCTCTAGGGTCTAGGAAAAGGAAACAAAAAACAGTCTTTAGATTATGGACTAGTAGTGAAGTTTATAAAATTGAGAACTTCCATTCTATGCAAAGCTGCATTATGATAATAAAAATCCATGCTAAAACTTGAAAGAAATATCTGTAATAACCTATTTGATAAAGGATCCATGTGGTGGTTTGAATGACAAATGTCCCCAACAGAGTCAGATATTCAAACATTTAGTCCCCTAGTGGTGGTCCTATTTGGAGCTGTTTAGGAGGTAAGGCCTTGCAAGAAGAAATATGTCACTGAAGGTGAAGTGGGCGAAGTGTCACTGGAGGTGGGGTTTTTAAATCTATAATTTAGTAAATTTCACTTCAGTGTCTTCTCTCTGATTTGTGCTTGAGGTTAAGATGTATCTCATAGCTTCTTGATTCAGCCTCCATGGCTAATGCCTGCTACTATGCTTCCCTACAATGATGGGCAATTATACTTCTGAAAACAGAGCCAAATAAATGCTTTCTTCCACAAGTTGCTTTTGATCATGATATTTTATCACAGGAACAGAAAATTAACAGAGACTACACATGGGGATGCTCTAAGTGGAAACCTTAACAGCAGGCAGAAAACAAGTATATGAAAAATAAAACCCACACTCAAAAAGAAATTGAGAAATGGTGTGTGACTGAAGACTTCAAAACCACTAGCAGTAGAAGAACCCACTTAAAACCATAACTAACATTCTTCACCACATACCTATTAAAACAAAGCAAAACAAAAGTGTTAACCCCAAAAGAAGCAAACACAAAGAAAAATTAGATCACCTCAATATTGTTAGGTCACCTAAATATTGTGTCTAGGATTATGTAAGTGAGTAAAGCTTATCTTGGTAAGTTTTCTGTCTTGATGCTGTTGTCTATAATAATTAAATTTCTGTTATCATCCAAACCAGAAGGTGCATATGATGATAGTTTTTCCATTGTCATGAAACTTAGGGTCATACAGAGCTATTAAATGTATACTTACACAGCAGTATTTACTATTTATTTGCCTATTTGTTTAATATGTATATGTATATGTATGTGTATGTGTATGTGTATGTGTATGTGTATGTGTATGTGTATGTGTATGTGTATGTGTATGTGTATATGTACATGATGTATATGTATATTTGTATATATATTGTAGCTATCTTCAGACACACAGAAGAGGGTTTTGGATCCCATTACAGATGGTTGTGAGCCACCATGTGCTCCATGTGGTTGTTGGGAATTGGAGTTGAACTCAGGACCTCTGGAAGAACAATCAGTGTTCTTATCCACTGAGTCATGTATCCAGTCTCTACTTATTGAGTTTTTTTTTTTTTAGCACAGGTCTCTCTATGTAGCCCAAGATTGTCTTAAAACTCTGTACTTTTATTTTAATTATTACTTGGGGGAACTTGTTCAGTTAGTTGATAGAGTACTCTGGTAGCATAAATAAAGCCTGGTATTTAATCACCAACTACCACATAAATAAAACATGGCGGTGTATGCCTATATTCTCAGCAGTTAGGATATAGAGGAAGAGGATACAGAGTTCAAGGTTCTTGGCACCAAAGAGAGTTTGAGGCAAGCCTGGGATACATGAGACCCTGTTCATTACCTTAAATAATTCAGATGTTCTTTCATTGGTAAATAGTTAAATGGTTATAGAACCATGCAACTCAGAAATATAAAGGAAAGTGACTTGATATATCAAGACCATGGGTGACTCTCCAGAGTTACACATGATTTTTAAAAAGCAACCCCCAAATCTATTGATTGTATGCTTCCATTTATATAACATTCTGTAAATAAAAATGTTAAGAGACGGAAAGTGAGAGAAAGAATTTTTCAGGGATAAGGAGAAAAGTGAAAACAATTCTCTTTGTTTTGTGCAGCAATTTGTGTGCCCTTAGTGGGGAGAAAAATGTTCTGGGTTTTGAGTCTGTCAGCACCCTGGATTCTTACACATTACAATTTAAAAAACTTTTTTGATTATTATTTAGAATGATATGAATTTTACGTTTTATTCATTTATTTTCTTACACATGTCTGTATGTGGAAATGTATGTGCCACAGTATGTGTTTGAGGGTCAGAGGGCGACTTGCAGGAATCTGTTCTCTCTTTCTACCCTATGTGTCGCAGAGATGGAGCTCAAGCCACCAGTATCAGGCACCTCAACCTACAGGGCCATCTCCCCAGCTCTTGCACATTAGATGAAACTAGAAGGGGGATAAGTGTCATTTCCATCCAAGCACGTTTTATAACCACATATGAATTTATAATTAACTAAAATAAAAACATCTAATTAGTGAAAAGATGTATTTAAATTTTTTTCAAAAACTTAGAGTTTATAAAAATTCAGGATCAATTTACTTCATCAACTATGTAAATTGTATAAAATCTTTGAACTTTTCACTGATGTGAGTTCCCAGGAATTAATGAGTATGATTTTTGTACTTGTTTACATATTAATTTTTTATGCTGATCTTGTAGATTTTCAAGGATTTGTGAATGAGACAGGTTAAAAATAGAAAAGCAGATCACATACTAACCACACTGAGTTATCGGTTCATGAATACCTTATCCTTATATGTACTGAGCACTTAACTGTCTTAGGGGAATGTTCAATGTCAGTTTATTCCAAATGGTAATATTGAATATTCCTGTGGATGTTTGAATAAGAATTCCCCACACAGGCTCATAGGCTCATATATTTGAATGTTTAATCATCATGGAGTTGAATTATTTGAAAGGATTAGGCAGATTATGAGATGTGTCCTTGTTAGACGGAGTGTGTCACTAGGAGTGGACTTTGAGGTTTCAAAAGTACATGCCAAGTCAAAAATCAGTCTCTCCTTCTCCTTCTCCCTCTCCCTCTCCCTCCCCCTCTCCCTCCCCCTCCCCCTCCCCCTCCCCCTCCCCTCTCCCTCTCCCTCTCCCTCCCCCTCCCCCTCCCCCTCTCCCTCTCTCCCTTCCTCTCCCTCTCCCTCTTCCTCTACCCCTTCCCCTCTCTTCCCCTCCTGTCTCCTGATATTGTTCTTTTCCTCAGTGTTTCAAATCCTTGTGCTTCTGAATTGTTTACTGACTTACATATGAAATTGAGCTCTGTTCTGACCTACTTTCTCCTTCAAAATTGCTGCTTATTTTGCCAAATTAGAATTGCACATTGTTAGCATACAGGAAATAGCCACATACTCAAACACCAGTCTCAGTTAGGTGTCCATTATTGATCAATACACACTCTAAGACTAACTAATTACTGATGCAGACAGAAGTCAGGATCCAAAACTTGGACCCTGGAAAGTCTTCAGAATTAATTTTTATATGGGGAAAAACAACAAATATTTGCATTTAAAACATCTAGGATATCTAGACAAAGCAACCCTGTCTGTCCTTTAAGCTGATAGAGGCCAGGGGATCTCCAAAGTCCACGAGGTTCCCTGACAAAGTGCAATAACAAGTTGTTTTTGTCAAGGCAGGGAACAATAGGTCTCACTAAGGTCATGAGCTAAAAAATGAAGGATGAGGGAATATGCATAGGTTTGCTATGTAGCATGTATGGGGATGGAAATTGCTCAGTAGACAAAGACACCTACCACCATGCCTGATAACCTGAGTTCAGTTCTAAGGATCCACATATTGAAGAGAAAGAACATATGCACGTGTGTTGTCATCTTACCTCTACACACATTCCTTGATGCTTTTGAACTCCCACACATACACACTTGAGCAAACACATACACTAAAATAACTAGATAGAAATGTAATTAGAATCACATTTTACAGAATGGCTCATGCTTTGAATTTAGAAGAAAATACACTTTTATATTCAGATTGTCCATGTATAAATATTTATGGGTATGTAAGACATACAAAAGAACATTTATTCATATACTTTAACTCTGGCCTGAGGGATTCTGTAAAGCAAAAATGTCCATGCAATGATCATCTGGATTAAGAAAGCAAAGCTAACCAATTGCGTGGAATATCACTGTCTAAATTTCATTGCTTAGCTTGGATGATCTCATTTTTGATATAGTCTCATGAAGTATATCCTTAGGTGTATAGTCTTTCTTACCAAAAGTTTCTTATCCCTGGTTCTCAGAATTTCTATGATGGATTGAGTCTTCTAACTACTCTATTCTATAGTGCACTAGATAAAATGGGTGATGCACTCCACTGCTGACATAAGCTATGAAACCATGCACATGAGTAACAGCAAACTACTGAGCATTCAAATTGTGCTACCCAAGTAGGAATGGTGTTTATCATCCTAGACCTCACATGGCACTCATAACTTGGATGTTGGAACCATAATCTAAGGAGTAGGCAGGATCAGAAATGTTTGCCACTTTCCTGGGAGGCTTTGCTCTGGCACAGGAGTGGGTTCACCATTCTAGTTACAGCTGCTCTGGCCTTTCTGTCACTAGAACATCAACTCAAAACCATCAAGGATTAATCAGTGAACATATAAAATTATTATCCCAAACACTACATTATTATAAACTCAATTTTAATTAATTAAAAAGTTAATGAAACTTCCATTGCGTATACTGTATTTTTAAATGTTTGTTGCATTCTATTTGTGTTTCAGTGCATATATATGTCTCAAGGCACAAGCAGAAGGCAGATGATAGATTGCAAGAGTCAACATTCTGTTAAAATGTGGGTTCCTGGTTGTCAGACTTTGAGGATTTGGTAGAAAGCACTTTTACCTGCTAAACCATCTCATAGCCCCAGGCATTCATGTCTTTTGATAATCTAGTGATATTTGTGATATTTTTCCATACTTAGGCCTTATTTATCTTTTTACCTCAAACTATTCCTTAAAGAGTAACTATCTAAATGGCATAAATTGAAAATATTTTAAACTATTTAAACAAAACTAAACAAAACCATTTTATTATAACTTAGTGGGTATGTGTGTGCATGTGCTCATGCATGTACATGTGTTTGTGGGCATGTGTATGTGTGTGTGTGTGTGTGTGTGTGTGTGTGTGTGTGTGTGTGTGTCCTACACACATTCACACATAATCATGTACAGGCCTGCTGCTTATGGCATATTGTTCTCTGATCAATACACTCCATGCTCTGTAGACTGTATTTGCTGCTATCTAGACTTGGCTGCATCCACTCTACCCTGGAAGTCTATAGACAAAGTCCTCTTTATGATAAATATCTATTTTAACTAAAATGTAATCACTGTAAAATGAATCAGGCACGCACTACTGCTTGAAAAAGTAACTCTTCCCTAGTGAATTATCTAATTAAATTCTGGGTCTTAATACTTCAGTGCTTTACAATTACCCAGACATCTTTAAGAAGTCTGTGAGAGTACAGTCTGGCCATGGGATTGCCTAGGCCATTAAACTTCATACATTTGGAGTGTCCCGCTATTTTGACTAATCCTGTTAATGATGAACTTACAGATAGACCTGGGGAGATGGCTCAGTCGATAATAGGATTTTCAGTACAAGTATTAGGACCTGATTTTAGACCCCCCAGAACCCACTTATAAAAGCAGTTATAGCTATGCTTTTATGTTAGAGAGTGGAGGTGGAAACAGGAGGATGCTGGGGCTGGCTGGCTTACTGGTAGCCTGGGTCCAGTTTCAGTGAAAGATATTGTTAAAATAGATATTGTAACAAAATAGAGTGATAGAGTAGGGTGCCTGAGGTCCTCATATGGCCATCACATGCAGGTGTGCATACACAGACATACACAAACACACACAATAGCAAGATTAGGGAAAGTACAGTCTTATATTTGGATATATGGTACAGCTTCTTCATCCTCAAATCTTGCCATCTCTTTCCTGTGTTTAGCTGCAGTTGCAAAGCTGTTTGCCTACTAAACTTTCTCTTACTTGAAGCAAGTTTATAATAGAAGAATAATATTAGTGTAATTTGTACATACTTGTTTGTATGCTTAAATATGTAGTTATACAAAAGCATAGCGAAGGGAGAGGAATGGGGAATTTGAAGAGTTGTTCTGAAAGCTGATCTGCATTTTGTGAACTAGCTACTCACATACTCATCCCAAACGGAACCACCTAATGTGAAATAGGATTTGTCATTTTTCTTAAATATTTATTACATTTACTTATTTATCATATGAGTATATTTCTAGGCAATCCTGCATGCCATGTTGCATGTGTGTAAGTCAAAGGACCGCTTGTAGGAGTCCGTTTTATCCTAACATATAAGTCTAGGGGAAAGAACTTGGGATTTCAGATTTGACAACAACTGCCTTTAACCACTAAACCATCTTGCCAGTCCAGGGTTTTATGCTTTACAGGAATTTTGGAAGTCTGAAACTTATCTGTTTCTACAGCCTTGAATGTTATAACATTCAGGTGATTTGATGTAGTCATTGCTACAAGAGCCATCTACATATATAAATATATGGATTAGATTTTGTAAACTAAATTCCTACCGGTGTACATATATGTATATATATATATATATATATATATATATATATATATATATATATATATATATATGTGTGTGTGTGTGTGTGTGTGTGTGTGTTTATGTGTGCATGTTTGTATGTGTATGTGTGTGTGTGTTTATGTGTGCATGTTTGTATGTGTATGTGTGTGTTTGTTTGTGTGTGTGTGTGTGTGTGTGTGTTATAAGCATTTGAGTATGTTGAGGCCAGAGGTCCATATCCTATGTCTTCCTCAACCACATTTCTGTTTTATGTAATGAGATAGAACATCTGAGTGAACCTAGAACTCACTAGTTAAGGTATCTGGCCATCAAAGACTAAGGACTTGATGTCTCTATATTCCAAGTGCTGGGATTTGAGATTTATATATTACCATACCCAGCATTTTACATAAATGCCATGAATACAGACTGAAGCCCTCATGCTTGTAAGGAAAATACTTTATTGACTGTGTCATCTCTTATCATCTCTGATCACAGAAATTTTAGTAAATGAATATATTATAATTCGTTAAGGAGAAGAAAATATATTCATTGTTTCCTAAGATTACACACATTATTCATCTATGATTCACTTATTACTGATCAATTTAATGCCATAGAGGTTACAATAAAATACTGCTTTAGCAAAATACTATCACTGTCAAATAGGACTGGCTGTACAGTATTGACTTCACACCAAAATAATAACACAAACCAGTAATTTCCTGTGAGTATGAATGTTTTGGGTCTAGAATTCGTGAAGGGATTGGCTTTAGAGGGTAAGAGTGATATTCTTTCTGTGAGTGATGACTGAGGTGGCAGCTGTGGCCATTGTGTGCCTTGCCTGAGCTGAAGGAAGGACATCTTCACTCCTTTACTCACATAGTTGACAAGTCAAACTGGCTGCCAGCCCAGAGTTTCAGTGGTTTTCATGTGAGCCTCTCCATGGGCCACTTGAATGGCCACATGGCATGACATCTGGCTTGTCCCAGAGTGGTGCTTTGGCAGAGCCAGGTGGTGTCTGTAATGCCTTAAAAAATAATCCACCCTTAAGCCTCATCAATTATTTCTTCCATTGTTCTCTGTCACACAGGAACAGCTGTGCTTCCAGGTGAGAAGTGCGGGGATAGGAGGTGTAAGTTGAGGGATGGGAACCACGGATGGCTCTTTTGGCCAATGCATGGTTCTTTCGTCCATCATCTACTTAGAGACAGAGCAGTTGAACTGTATAAAGGCTCAGTATGGTAAGCAATGGGATCACCTTGCAGACATGATATTTGAGAATGTTCGTGTCTCTCAATCTGGCTAGCAGATTTTTGAAACAATGAACTTAAGAACTGAGAATTTTACCCAGAAATGTCATATTGAAAGAGGGAAAACCCTCCAACCAGAGGCAATACTTCTTTCCCACAAAGAGATTTACAATTTTTCGGACCACCTTATAGGATAACTCTGAAGCCTGTACAGTAACAAGTCAATGGTGTGTGGTACCACAACGTGACTAGACCTGCTTAAATATGCATATCAGTATTTCTTTATCTAAATCTCAAAGGCACTGTAGGACTCTGAGGATGGACCTTGAGGGTCACTGGGTCTCTGTTTCCCTTGCCAATGTGGCCTTATTAAGTAAAATCTCCTTTTACAATATATCTTTTTCATTATTATTTTGCTGTTAAAATATTTTACTTTAAAATATATATGTACATATGTTTCTCCCTGTAGGTTTGTGTGTGCTTGCAAGTGAAATGTCTACAAAAGCCAGAAGAGGGCACTAGATCTCATAGAGCTGGAGTTACAGGTGGTTGTGACCCGGTGTGTGTTGTAGGGTGCAGGGGCAGTAGACTGAAGTCCCCTGCCAAAACAGCATTCACACTTAACTGCAGGCCCATCTCTCAGCACCATAGTTTACTCACTTTAACACCCTCAAAATTAGATATAGATTACAAGATGAATGCTATTGAAGTTATGTAACATAGAAGCCAGCTGAGCAGTCATAAAGAAAGAGCTTGTTTTGTATGTGTGACAACCACTGCTTATCCTACACAAACTGGTCCTATTTTATAGCATGTGTGTGTGTGTGTTTGTGTGTGTATGTGAGAAAGAGAGAGAGAGAGAGAGAGAGAGAGAGAGAGAGACAGAGACAGAGAGAGACAGAGAGAGAAAGTGAGAGAGAGAGAAGAGAAAGAGAAGAGGAGAGAGCATAAATGAAATAAAAAAGATCACAGATTGGAGATAAAATGATTTAATAAAATATAGAATTAATATTATGTGTAATGGAGAAGGTGTTGTTCAGTCCAAACTAATAATTAAAGGCTCTGGGTCTGAAGTTCAAGGGCAATGGTGAGCCAGATTGTCCTTTTTGGTAAGAACTTGATTTAGAAATATGACTGCTGCAGAGGAGGAAGCAGATACCAGCAAGTCAGGAGCTTTGGGGAGAGCCTAGGCCCACATGGCAGAATGGTGGACAAAGACTAAAAGTTTCCTTGATTTGTTTCATCCCATAGCTAGCCGTTACTGAAGGCAATGTACTGATACTCCGTTGGAGAGTGTCAGGTGATGGGTAGCCATTCCTGTGCATCACTGTGGCAGTTAGACTAGAATCTAGAGAAGCAAATTGCTTTATTTCTGGAAACCAAATTATTATAGTTACACCTGTTGTTAAAGTTCAACCAAAATAGCATTTTCTTAAGTTAATATTTTCCAAAAGTTTTCATCTGATAGTCATAGTCGTGTTAGATCAAACATCAAGATGGGAAAGAAATGACTGTGAATGAGGTTAAATGAAGCCTAAGATAAGGTTTAATCTGGTTCTGGAGCTGCAGCACGTCGACTGTCCTACAATCCCCAAAGTTATCGTCAGTTGATGAACTTTGCAGAAGGTTCATTAGAGGGTGTGGATCTCATGCAAACCTCTATTCACAGACTCTTCAGTCTCAGGCTGCCGCAAAATACAAATGATAAATACCTTTTTATTGAAGAAATAAAAACTTTTCACATCACAGTATTATAGATAGAGGTTGCACACCTGCCAAGATTTTCAGCTTCCAGTTTCCTGGAACAAAGAATTAGACCAGAGACGCAAAGATGGGGATAGAAAGAAAGACTAAGCCTTCTTCAGTAGGTGTGGACGAAGGCATTGTTTGCACATGCTCAGTTTTGTCACATGTAGCCTCAATTGGCAAAGATTTCAAATCTTTCTCCTCTCAGACTTTTTTTCCTGTTAGATTTTTACCCTCATCCTACTCTACTGCCACAAAAGGGCAGCAGGAAGCCAGAATCAGACCTGCATAACAAGAGTGTCCCTAAGGAAAGCACAGAACTCAATGTGGATGTAACAGTCCTACTTTGTTATTTTCAGTGCAGATGGATATTTGCCCATATTGAGTACAGGACAAGGGTATCTTGACGAGATGATTGTTGTCAAGGGTAAAACCCTGTGTCTTCCGTTAATCCCCCAAAGGTAACAGATTACCTTCTGACATCCATCATACTAATACATACTCAGGAAAAAAGCTATGTCTTTGCAACTAATATGTCAAATTTGAAAGCCTACAGGTCTTAGATTCGTTGCCACTGTGCTAAACCAGAAGGGACAGATTGTTCTATTTAGTTGTGTCCATTCTGAAGAACATCAAATACAGAATAACTTGTCCTAAAATAGTGACAACAATAATTCTTAGTGTAAATGAAAAATCCCAAGTAAGACTTCAAACAATACAGAATAAGGGAGTATCCTAAATTCTAGAGCCACACTTTCTGATTATGCCTACAGAGCAGTGTTTGGATTCCTAATTGGAGTTAACACTAATTAACTTCACATTGCTTTGGTGTTCCCTGTTTCAAAAAGAAAACAGTTAAAGATTGTGCAAGTGAAAAAGCTAACTTACAGGCAGTGTTGTAGCCTGGAGGGCGTCTTCATTAGCTAAATGGAAAAGACCTCAATGTTTCTGAGAAAAGAGGGGTGTAGAATGTAATTAGAGTCAAAAGGCCAATGCATTTTTGGAAGCCCTCAACTGGAAAATAACCAAGGTTTATTATAGAAGAAATTTACTTTGGACCTGGGGATGCTCAGTGGGCAGAAGCATAGGGATCTGCTTTTGAAACTCATTGAGCACATAAACAACTATGTGTGCTCATGTGTCCTCACCAACACTCTGAGGAAAGGAAACAGGAGATACCTGAGGTGGACTTGCTGACTTTCAGCATAGCTTAATGTTCTGTGAGAGCAAGGTAATAGAGCAGAGAATGACAGAGAAAGACAACTAAAGTTGTTTGATGGCTTCTACGTACATGCACAAACTCAGGAAAAAGCCATCCACCAAAAATGAGAGAAAGGGAGAAGAGAGTAGAATGAAAGAGAAGGGAGATTTGAGGGGAGATGAGGAGAGGCGAGGAGAGTGTGTTTGGGATCAGATGGCTTATTTGTTAAGAGCACTGTTACTTTTGTAGTAGTCCCAGGACTGGGTCACTGCTCTCAGCCACCTGGAACTCCAGCCCCAGGGAATCTTATGTTCTCTTTAGGGCCTCTGTAGGCAACTTCACCAACAATGCACACACTCACACCAGCATACAATTACATGGGCATACACTCACATAAGGCAGACAAGTAAAAATTAAACAAATCTTTAAAAACAATCAAATTTTATTTGTAACACCAACAATGTTTTTGTTCCATTAGGAAATTTTATCTATGGTACGGAAAGTCTAACCACGTACCTATTACACTGTTTGATTCTATTTGTTCATATTGACTAATGGTCAATGATGCTTGACCATTAGTCTGGTGATACATTCATGTTAATGTGACATATATAAACTTGTCACATAAATAAATAAATAACAGGGCTGACTGTGGCTCAGTGGTGGAGAACAGGCCAAGTGATGGTTTCAATATTCAGCACTTGGGATAAACCTTATGGAATAAAGAGAAGGTTAAAGTGGGTGGCCTAAGTGCAGCCTTCATTCTCAAGGAAGGCTCCTGCATATCAGCTGTGAGTTTCCATCTGTAGGCGTCTTAATGTCATAGACATCACGTAGAAAATTCTTCGGTTTTTTTTTTTTTTTGAATTCTCATCATTTTTTTATTATTTATTTTTATACCCCAGATTTTATCCACTCCCACCCCATCCACCCTCCAACTGTTCTACATCCCATACCTCCTCCCCACTCCATGTCTCCAAGAGGATGTCTCCACCTACCCCAGCCTCCCCCACCTCTATACTCCTTGCAGCCTTCAGTCTCTTGAGGGTTATTTGCATCATCTCTGACAGAACACAGACCCAGCAATCCTCTGCTGTATATGTGTTGGGGGCCTCATATCAGCTGCTGTATGCTGCCATTTTTGTGGTCGAGTGTTTGAGAAATTTTGGCAGGTTCAGGTTAATTGAGACTGCTGGTCTTCCTATAGGTTTGCCCTTCTCCTCAGCTTCTTTCAGCCTTTCCCTAATTCAACTACAGGGGTCAGCAGCTTCTGTCCATTGCTTTGGTACAAATATCTGCATCTGACTCTTTCAGTTGCTTGTTGGGTCTTCCAGAGTTTGGTCGTGATAGGTCTTTTTTTATGAGCGCCACATAGCCTCAGAAATAGTGTCAGGCCTTAAGACATCACCTTGAGCTGGATCCCATTTTGGGCCTGTTGCTGGATCTTCTTTTCCTCAGGTTCCTCTCCATTTCCATCCCTGTAGTTTTTTTCAGACAAGAACAATTATGGGTCAGAGTTTTGACTGTGGGAAGGCAATCCCCTCCCAAATTTGAAGTTCTGTCTAACTGCTGGAGGTGGGCTCTACAAGTTTCCTCTCCCTAAAGTCGGGCATTTCATTAAGTAATCTCCCTTTTAATCCTGAGAATCTCTCACCTCCCAGGTCTCTGGTGCATTCTGGAGGGCTCCCCCAACCTCCTACCTCCAGAAGTTACCTGTTTCCATTATTTCTGTTGGCATTCAGGGCTTCAGTCCTTTTCTCTCACCCAATACCAGATCAGGTCCCCCTCTTCACCTGACCCCCATGTCCATTTTCCCTCCCAGGTTCATCCCTCCCTCCCAACTTTGAGGACACCTCAGCCCCACTTGGGAGGGAGAAGAAAACAATCATGTGGAAAATTCTTCATATGTAATTCATTCCTTAAACATGTTTGTGCATTGATAATTTTAAATTCCAGAATAAAGTCTAATTTAAAACTGTTTACATCTTTCCATTTTGTATAAAAATTACTTTTGTTCACAATATTGCAAATTAAAAAAATCATTATTCTTTATACAACATGGTGGTCTAGCTTTGTCATAATCCATTTTCCTTATGGAAATAAGGGGAGAGATTTAACATTTTCTTCTGAAAAATAATTCATTTAGAGTATGTGCCCACCAATACAATAGTATTCCCTCTGTGGTAGGAACATTTGTTAATAATTTACATTATTGAATTTTGCAGATTCAATAATTCAACAAACACAAAATAACAGGATAGATGATTCTTTGTTTTACCTCATAATGTTTGGATGAAATGAGTTTGACTTTTATTGATGTAATGTCAAGTTGAGGATCTTGTAAAAGGTACTGTGAAAGAAGGGTTATCTAAATGATATTGTAGATTAGACCACAACCGTTTCTCACTCAATTTCTGGGAGATCCAATGCTCTATGCTGGTCTCAGTAGGCTCTTGTACTCACATAGACACAATACGTGGAATTAAAAGTACGTAGAACATTTTTTAATGTAAGGGCAATCTGTATTCTACTGAATTTTGTTTCCCTAGTTAAATCTGTAGATAATATATGTAACTATTTTAAAATAAATATTTACCAGCAAGGAGTACTAGTGGTGTGTGTGTGTGGGGGGGGGGTGTGTACACATATGGAGGTCATCATCAGTTGGTTCTCTCTACATTGCTGAATATGGGTATCAAACTAAACTGGCAAGTGCCTTTAATTGCTAAGCCATCTTACCTGCTCCCTGTTAGTTTCTATTTATCAATGAGAAACATGCAGATACATGCAAAGCAGGATGAAGAATGTCACAAATCTGCAGGGAAAGTTATAGACTTATAACCTAGAGGACTCAGAACAGAAGTACCTATCTTAGGAACTGAGAAGACATTAGTGGATACACATAGGGGAGAATTTCAAAGGTGGAACCTACTTTTTAGCAACAGTTTGGAATGGCAAGGATGCTGTGTGGTTGAGATAGTGCATGAGTCAGAGATCATACTGGAATGAAGAGATGCCAGGGGCTAATCAGGACTTGAAAACTATTCTTAACCAACATGTCTGCTGATTGACTGTGCACACAGGATTTACCTAACCAACATTTATCCATAATGTTATTACTTATTTCTCAAAATAAAAGGATTTATTTCTTTCCTGTGATTGTAGCAAAAAAAAAAAGAAGCAGCTATGTCCTTTGAATCTAACTTCAAAAATAACTAAAAGAATTAATATTCATCATATAAAATGTTTGTGTTGATTTCTCTCAAACCTTTAAGAAACACAGGCATTAAAAGAAGAGTACAGATATTCTATTACTGCTTATCGTGGGTGACAGCTCCTGACTTCAGAGCTCACTCTGGGGCACAAAAGGCATAGAATTTTCTGGGAAAAAAAAGTTATCTCCTATGACTCACAGGATATTTCATCAAGGTGGGGTATTCTAGCCCAGTAAAGAGCATCATAGCCAACACTGGAATGCAGATGAAGTCTTTCTTAACAGATGGTACCTCAGGTTCTTTGAGGTCATGTCAGGTGGCAAACACTAAGTGAGTCTGCCAGAAAATTCCACTCCATTTGGGAAATTATATGACTTAAGCCAAGTCTGAGTCTTTTACTCTGTCAAAGAATAAAAGGGGTGGAAGTAGTTTTGACAGGTCTCAAAAGCATCTTAGTAAATGAACCAAGCAGAAGAAGCCACACTTGCTGATGTTAATGGAAAGAATGTGTTGAACTTGAGCAGGAGGCCAGGAATCATCTTTGGACATTAATACATATGCAGAAATAATGAAGGATAATGTGAAATCACCCAAAATACATAGAAATTCATTCCGTTCAGCAAAAAGCGAAAGCATGCTGCCATTAAAAGTCTGATTATGTGTGTATGTGTGTGTGTGTGTGTATGTTTGTGTGTGTGTTCATGCTCATATGTGTGGTGTAGATGTGTGTACATGTGTGCATACATGTGTGGAGTTAGTGGTTTACTCCAGATGTCACTCATCAAGTGCTCTCTACATTTTTCTTGAGACCAGTTCTCTTACTGATCTATGATTTTCCAAGTAAACTAAGGCAACTTGTTACTGAGCCGTACTCATCCTAATTGCCTAGTCCATATTGCTGATGCATCTACAACTACACCAGGATTTTACTACATGGGTTTGAGGACTTGAAGTCACGACCCAGTGTGGATCCCTTGTATAGGAGGGTTCCCCACCACGATCGCCCGACTGAGGACAGGGTGAGAGCAGGGAGGGCTCGCTACTGTCTCCACGCTGTCTCTGGCCTGCGTCTCCACTGTCTGTAGGTCTCCCACCCGGCCTGATGTGAGAGGTCAAGGCCAAAGGACACAGAGTGAAAGCAGGAGGGGAGATTGCCTGTCCCTGCCGCTACCTCTGCCTGTTCACTGCTGCTGTCGCTGACCAGTCTCTCCCAGGTGCTGCACCTCTCTCTCCGGGCTGGGCTGACAAGGAGGCAGCTTGGTGTCCCAGACAGGTTCCAGGAGAGCAGAGCTCTCCCCAAGTGTTATAGTTCTTGTGACAGAAACTCTCAGACACCAGGATGATTCCTGAACGTTCTTTACTTCCCCTAAATAGAGCCCTTATATACAGTTTTGGGGTGAGTTAGGGTCTGGCAGCAGATAATGTCTATTGGCTTGACCTGAGAGCTTGGAGATACCTCATCTGCATGTGGGAGAGCCTGAGGGACTGTTCCTCATGACTGATGGTCATAAACCTCTCAGTGGGAGGGGTTGTTGCAGGGTTGAAGCTAAGTGAAAAGAACCAGGGCTTGGGAGCAGAGGGAACTCCTTCCGTCCAATAATGGTCCGGGGTTCCAAGCTCAGTCTCGACCAAGCACCCAGCTTCTTCTCACAGCCCACCGCCCTACAACTTTTCCTTTTTCTTTTATAAAGGAGAGGTGTCATCAGATTAAGGGTCTCCTATGTTGGGAATAGTTTGATACCGAACCAAGACCTGATTGGTAGTTATCTTTGCAATGTTACTTATCTGCTGCTTTAGAAACTGAATGAGGCAGGGTGCCATGAGAAACAAGGCTCCAATGGCTAGTATGGGGCCAAGGAAGGGAAGATTCCAAGCCATCAAGGGGTTAGAGTACCAATGGGTAGAGGTGTTGGAAGTATAGCGTGCACGGAGATTCCCCCGGAGCTCTTTAAGCGTTTGTATATCTTGTTCTACCAGCCCAGATTCATTGACATAGAAGCAACAACCCAGTACTGACAAATCAGTCTCTTAGCAAAGAATCTTCTTTGAAGCCATCTCTCGGCTTCAATGATCAAATTTCTTTCATGTGGTCCAGTCAGAAACGTGCTGTGGTACTCACATGTATCCCCACCACACCATTAAAGTTTGCTTCAAGTATCACTGTGTGTTTCACCCTTCCCTTGACACCTTATTATGTGCAGGATGAAGCCTGATGGCCTGTCACAATGTTTCTTTTTTGTACTGAGGTACACATGGGCACGTGCACACTGGTCTGAATAAACCTAGGCAGTGCTACTGAAGAGCCAACACTTCACATTACTTATTCCCCTAGATAAAGACAGCAAGGGACTAAGAGGTGTCATCTCAAAGGATACTTGAGAAAAGTCATTGTTCTAAGCTACACAAGCTAAATTAATATATTTGAGAGAGAAAGAGAGAGAGAGAGAGAGAGAGAGAGAGAGAGAGAGAGAGAGAGAGAATATGTTGAGAATACATGTACATGTGTAAGTACAGGTGCCTGTAGAAACTTGAAAAGGCTGTCAGATACCCTGGAGCTGGGGGGAAAGGCAGTTTCTATAGGCAGATAGATGTGGGTATGTGGGTGCTTGGAACTAGACTACAGACCTCTGGATGAGCATCAAATGTTCTCAAAGCGGAAACCCTCTTTCCACACCCATATTACATTAACATTGAATAGCTTTTCACTTAATTTTCAAAAGGAACAAAAATTTGCACACATGAAAAAAAAAGTTTACTTCTACTGAACAGGTTAAAAAAAAAAAAGAGAGAGAGCCTGTGAAGACACACTACCATCCCCACCTCCAATCCTCTCATTCATTCTCCTTTTTCTCTCTCCAGCCCATCTTTTCTTTTGTGTGTGCATGGTCATGTGTGCACGCTACATTCCATGTACAGAGGATACAGAACGATGTGCAAGTTTTCTCCTGCTGCCATGTGGGTCCTTGGAATTAAACTCAGGTTTGGGCCTCACCGGAAACACTTAACTCAGCCTTCTCCATGATCCTTCCCAGACTCTCTACTTTCTGCAAATATAAGAAAGCAGGCATTGAGAAATAAGTTACACAGCACTACGTAGTGCTGTTTATAACCATTGTCTTATAACAACAATCAGGATAAAGGTTCTTCACGATGTCCATTTGTAAGCCTAGAGACAACCCGTATGGTGCTGTTGATAGGCTCACATTCTAAAATTCAAGTGTTTGCTTTTCTTGATAGAGTTATCATTTCTTGTTTTCCTATAAATCCTTATAGTAACTTGTCGCCTGTGTGTCTAAAGTGAATGACACATAGTTATGAATTATGTAAGTTCTTAAATGTGAAGATCAGCACCAAATTCTATAGTTTTTAAAATGAGATGGAATCTGGAAGCATGACCTCAAGCAAGGTGATTTGCTTGGACAGTCACGTGTCAGGAAGCTCCTTATTTAGCTCTTTGTCCCTATAAAGAGAAGGACTCCAGGTATCACTGAATCTGTCTCAGATTAGAGTCTAGATTGTGCATTCAAAGCCAAATTCCTTTGCTCATAGTCAGAAAAATTTCCCATGCGTGTATCTGTTCTTAGGGCAATTGCATCCTTGATGTTTTCAAGTACTCCCTGCTGAAAGCATGCAACTCCACATGCACAGCTGTGTGAAAGCATCCTTGTGGCTACTAGAGGTAAAAGGACCTGTACTGTGGGTCTGCTTGCACTCATGGCATTTTCTTTTGCTCTTTTTTATACCCTCTGAGTGACTAACAGATGAAAGAGAGAGTGCATATTCTGTGAAAGTTCATCTTGTCTGTCCTCTATTTTTTTCTTTCCCCAGATATAAGATGCCCTCAGACAGTTTGCAAGAACTGACAGCATTTTAATATTATTCCTTAGAGCATGAGACCCCAGAAAGTCAAATAAGAAATCTAGACAGTGTTAGAACTTGACCTAGATAAAGTTTTTCAAGTTTTCAACTAAACTATGTTTCAACCAAATTGTTCTTTAAAGCATTCCTTTTTAGGGCAAGAAGGGGGCATTTTAATTCCTCTAAAATGCTATAAAAAGTCTATCTCGATCTCTTTTAAATGCTAATTGCTTTGCATTTTTTCACACATTTTCTCATTTACTTCTAAATAATTAAATATCAGGAAATGTGCTAGGTACTAGGAATAAAAATAGTTGTGTACACTCTTGCTTCCCAGTGGAAAATTGCAAATAGCAGAGGGGGAAATGTATATAATTCAAATCGTACAGCACATTAAAATAAGCCAAGCCTCCATGTTTATATGTCTAAGGACATATGAACTGATATTAAGAATAAAGAGGAAGTTAAAATATAAGCAACTAAATAGACATGAAAGATAATCCTTTTAAGAATAAGAATAGAGAATAGAGTCATGAAAGGTCCCAGAGTAGCTGTAGCAGAGAGGAACGTGGTGGGGACCCTGAGTGCGGAGGATGAAGTACAAGAGCTCACCTCACACTGGGATGATTAATGTTGAATGTCAGCCTGAATCAAGAATCAGATAGAACTATGCCAAATACACTGCAAGTGTCTTCAAACTTCTTCGCACATTATAATGACTACCACTGTAAATTTTAGAACTAACATGAATCCAATGGTATTTGGCATGACACTTGAGTCGGCTTCTTATCCTTAAATTCTGAACCTCCTTCCAGTAATGTGAACAGGATCAAGAGTGTCAATCCATTCTTCCAAATGCCTATCTAAATCCTCTTGTATATTCAACACGTTAGTAACATTTTTTGCTAAATAATTAACAAAAATCGCTGTCTTAACTTTTTGTGTCACAGCAATTGCAGAAGCAGTGGGTGCTAGCAATTAATGTAACTAAAGCTGTTATACCAGCAATAATCAAGCCCACTACCCTCTTGCTTCTGCTTAAAGCCTGCCTCATTTCTTTCAATACTTGCAAGCTACTTTTAGAATACCAAGGTTCTGTGATACTCAGGGCACTAAAACAAAAGCTGGTTGATAGACGTCCATACCTGACATACTGGATTTCAAAACAAAAACACAATTAGAAGGTGTACAATCAATGCAACTTACATTAAATACTGTAGAAGAAACAAAAGTATTTTTAACTTGACAATTAAAAGAGCCTTAACACATGTGCTAACACCAGTTTGAAATCCAGATCCTGCCCCAACTATAACTCTTGCTAACATAACATCATAGAGAACTGCAGCCAATTTTTGTATATGTCTCTGAAAAAGTCCAGAATCAGACTTCCAAATGAAGACTGTTATTTCTAATATTGGATTGATTTCTAGACCAGTCCATGACTGAGTCTGAAAAACTGGTCACATTTAATAATAATACAAGAGGCAGTAGCCACTGCAAGTGAGATAGTTGTGGAAGGAAAATAAAAATATTTTATATAGGTAAACAATAGATGATGAAAATTTTTGCAAAATTTTGCTCTAATTTACTTTTCTGTTTTATTAATATTTTATTAAAATATAATTACATAAAATATCAATTAGAAGACAGTTCTCTCACCCTTATCTGTGAAGATGTTCCAAGATTAGTTGAAATCAGAATATTTGACTTAGTTATTAAGTATTTATATTTGCACTCAATTTTTTTATATTTATTTTTTCCAAATCTGCTTTTATACCATTTTAATTCTGTGCAAGTATTAAGGTTAGTTCTAGACTGAAGAACTAGCAACAGAATAGATGCAAATAGTCAAGGAAAAAGCAAGATATTGTTTTGGTATATATATATATATATATATATATCATATTCAAATTACAGTTGCATTTATCAAGAGCACTCAATCTAATAAACCAAACCTGAAATGGATCATGGTTTCCAAAATATATTTTATTTCTGTCAAATTCACTTTGGATTTTCCAGATTATTTTTGTCATTCCTTTTCAATATAATTTATTATTTATTTTATATTTCATCATGATACTTAAGGATCTTCTAAGCTAGTTACCTCACTCAGTTCATTTAGATAGCCAAGTTCCTTATAAAATCCATCTGTCTGGGTTAGTGAGTTGACTCAGTGTAAAAAAATCGTTGGCCACGAAACTTAATGGCCCTGAATTTGACTCCTGGAATATACATGGTAAAAGAAGAGGAATTACTTTCCCAAAGATGTCCTCTGACTTACACATGAACACTCACATGCAATCAGTAAAGAAACAGATTATTTTATTTTATTTTATTTTATTTTATTTTATTTTATTTTATTTCATTTTATTTATATGTGCGTATGTGTGTTTGTGTCTGTGTAGGAAAAACAATCAAGACCCTTACAGCTGCACTCCTGATAACTACAGACATGCACCCACATCCTTTCTTTGCAGAGAGTAAACAGTATTATTTGAGGATCTTAAAGTCTTAATCCTTAGAAAAGGCCATCAAAGACAGATGATGTTGTAAGCAACACAAATACACCATTCACCTTGGAAAACTCATTACCTACTCTATTATTGTGTGACTGTGGGTCTTCCCAGCTAAGTGCATTCCCTTTGCATAATTACAGCTGCACCACAAAAATAAAGGTGTACTTTAATACAAATATTAATAATTGTGCACTTGCTGATAGTATGCACATCTGCTGAGCCTCTTGAGGAGTGGATATGAAATTCATGAAAGCCATGACCTGGTTGCTGGAAAGTTTAAAATGAGCAATTCTTTCCTTATGTTAGCTCTGCCTACCTACCACCCTTTGTCACTGATGGCAAATGTCACTCTATAACCATTTCCACCCCAGTATTGCTTTATAGAAAATCTCAAGACATGAATGATCACTTCCTATAAAATTCCCAGTGAGCCCATCCTTCACTTTTCATCATGGTAAATAATTGGAGAGCACTATTTTAAAAGACATCTGGCTATATCACATAAAGCAGTTTTACAAGAATGCATTTATGGAGTTATTGTACAGAAGTCTTTTTTATTAGGACCTCAGGACCTTGAAAAACGTCTCTTTGTATATGAGAATATTTAAGACTTCAGTGCTATAGAAGAAGCTTGCCTTTAAAAGAACTACAATGCTTTATCTCATTTGCTTTTTCACTAAATTTATTCTCTGGGTTTGTACCAGATAGGCATTTCTTAAAATACCTTATGAGTGATTATTAAATCAGAATGTTAGGAGATTTGACATATTTTTTTTAATATTTCTTTGCATATCCAGAAAACATTCACCAGCCAATCTTGAAAGGAATTGGCATTTTAAGGTAGAATAAAATCCATTTCTTTTATGTCTAGTTGTTCAAATGCATTTTGCGTAATAACCCAATTAGACTTGAAAATAGTACTGCAGCAAATGTGTGGTTTTAACTTTTGCACAATAAAATCTTGATTAGCTAGATCAGAACAAATGAGAAATATCAATTAGCCAGAAGGAACAAAATTATATAGCATCTGAGAAGTATCTGCAACTTAGACAGCCAAACTAGAGGTTGTTGGAGAAAGTGTGTTGAAAGTTATAAGCAATCATCTAATCTAATCCCTTTGTCTCTTATAGTTTTATAATCATTATTTGGGTATTTAAATCTTCAGGAATCATCAAAGCTCATTGTCTTTTGTGCACTATTCTTCTGACAAACTAGAAAACTAGAATAAAGTTCTAGCCATTATCAGTAACAAAAGCTGGAAGTTTCTGACAATCCCTCAGGTAACCCAAGCTCACCAGAAGCTGCTTTCCAGCTGTCAGACTCTAAGTCCATAAATAGATAGATGCTTGTCTCAGAATAGAGCTAACAATGATGATAGGTTTGAATATGAAAGAACAGAGGGAGAGATATTCAAGAACACTTCTACAACTTGTGTGTAGAGACTTCAGAGTGGCTCGGGGCTTGCTAGCAAGCCTAAGTAACTGAGTTGATACCTAGAGTTCAACAACGATCGAAAGAAAGAAATGACTCTTTAAAAGTTGTTCTCTGAGTTTTATGCATGATGTCACCTACCTACATTTACACACAGAGACACACACACATCACACCACACCACACCACACAAATACACACAATGACACATAAACACACATACATGTGTGCACATGTACACATACGTACTTGCACATACATTTGCACACACTAATAATAAATACAAGAAAACAATTTTAAGAGAAGTCAGTGCTTCAGTGAGTAGCTTTGTGCAGAATCTTTAACCACATTAATCTATTTTCCAAGTATTTCTTAATCCAAATATTAAAATCTTTAAAAATCACACCATTTTTATTTATGTATATATGTGTGTGGATATGCCCATGTAAATATAGTGCTATGCAGGCCTGAAGGGTAGCTTTGGGTCCCCTAGAGTGCCTGACATGGATGTGAGGATCCAGAGCTCTGTGAGTGGTACCCACTCTTCAATGTTGAGACAACTCTCTGAGCACTAATGACTCTTAATAAGTTTCAATACATCCATTTTCTCCTGAATTTACTCTCTAATGAAGGATCATGGAAGGAGGGCAGCTACCAAATTCCTAATAGTGCATCAGCATTGCTTGGTGAGTCTCCAAGGTAATTACAAAAACAATTTGAAGAAGACATGCATGCAATTGACAATAGCACTTGTCCCATTTCAGTTATAGTTTTGAAGTACCTGACCTATAAGGTGAGATACTATCTCAAAAGTCAATAATCCAAGTTGGAGAGATGACCTAGTGGTTCAGAGTACACACTACTGTTTCAAAGGACCTGAGTTCAGTTCCTAGCACTCATGTCAGAAAGCTTACAGTTGCCTATAACAATAGTCCAAAGTATCTCATTTCCATTTCTGGACTCTATGGGTACCTGAATTATTAAATACACAGGTACATTTTACACACACACACACACACACACACACACACACACACACACACAC
>JANHMN010000009.1:19397811-19436207 GCA_030674055.1 Rhabdomys pumilio
TATTTTTTTCATGTAGAAACTGACCTTCATTCTCAGTTTTTGCATGAAATTCACAGTCGCCATCTGCTTAGGCTTTGACCTATTTTCTTTGTCAAGTTTTCAGTTGAGATGAGATCAACTTAAAGCATATTTAAAGGCATGTGGGAAAGCTCAATATGGGGTTGCAGCTGGTTCAGGATTTCTGTTGAAATTCTGGTGGCCTGGTACAATTTAAGATCTATTTATGTACTTGTCATGAAATGAAAAAAACAATCAGACAAAGCTGTGTGTTACATCATTTTGCCGGAGTGGTATATATATATATATATCAAAAGAGGCATTGTCTTGACATTTTGCTTAAATTATTTAACTTCAAAGTGCTAATCTAGCCCATTCACACTTGTGTTTGGGTTGACCTTTATAGTGTTGGCAAAAGTAGTGGCTTCAAAATTAAAACAAAAAAGTATCAGCTGTCAACATTTAAAAGATGTAAAATGTTATGTAAAAACATATTTTCTTTTCCTTTAGACTTGAAAATCTGAGAACTCTGATACTGTAAGCACATTGAGGTGGGATTTTTTTTTTTCAAATTAACTAGTTAGAATCACCAGACGGGAAACATTTCTCTTTACAATAAATCTTAATATATTTTTTATGTTATGCCTTACTTTTAATATATTACCAGTTTCTGTAGACTTTTCAGATTGTAATAGTGACTTGTGGTAGTATAGACCTCTAAAACAAAAGATTTAGTCAAAACTGTGTAGTACAACATTAATTTCTATAACAAGAACACAACACTCAGGTGAGTAAATCTAAGTTACAAAATATGTGGACTAGAAAAATTGGGATATAAACCTCAAGAACAGCCTGATGTTCTAAGCCTATAATCCCAGCTATTTGTAAGGCAAAGACTAAAGGAGTATAAATTAAAGACCAACAATAGCCATGGGATGAGGATGGTGACAGGCTGAAAGCTTGAAAGAAAAACCTGTCTCAAAAATTGGAGATTCAAGCTGAAGTGATAGCTTAGAGGTTATGAGTTATGACTACTGGCTGCTCTATCAGAAGACCTGGGTTCAATCCCAAGACCTACAAGGTGGCGTACAACCAGCTCTATCTATAGTTATAAAGGGTCCTCTTCTGATCTCTACAGATAGCAGACATGCAAGTGATATGCAGGAAAGCAAATTCATATAAATACAATATTAGATACTTTGTTTCTAAGTATGGGGACTTGTGGGGAAGAAGAAAGTTTTCAGTAAGAAAAATGATGAATGAGAAAGAAAAATAGTGAGGGAAACTAAAAACACTCAGTACATGTATGTATAAAACTGGAAAAATTATGAGAGGGGGATAGGTAGCTAGGAAGGTAGGAAGATAGAGAGGTAAATACATACATAGATGTGTAGAGGGAGTTGGTTAGGGATATAGCTTAGGTATTATATGCTTGTCTACCTGTGCATAGTCCTATGTTCAGTACCACTTTGTGAACAAAAAAGAAGAGGCATGGGGAAGCTAGTTACTATTTCATATAGAAAGATAACTACAGTAAATGTATAGGCAGTCACGGCATTTCATTCTGGGACTGGATGATAGCTAAGCTGGAATCAATAACTGAACTCTTTTGTACTTTGCTTTATATCTTTGATGACTTATATTTCCAAAATCTATTCCGAGATAGGTTGAATGGAATCATTAGTCAATGAGTTTATTATTTTTACACCTGTGCCTATCTATTAAGGAAAAGAATATTCCATATCTATATGAAACCCTATCTCTGTGATACCAGTTAAAGCAAATTTCTGTTCTAGGAGGAATGGAACACTGATTTATTATTGATCTCTTTTGCTGCTAATATAAAATTTGTGTCTCCCCACATGAGATTAAATTTTTTTTCTGGGGTTTTGCAATGTTGAGTTTTGGGGGAGACATACAAACAGTTGTGTTGGTGATCTGATAGACACACTCTCATTCAAACCTTCTATGTTCATAAGCAATTTTAAACACTTTCACTATAAATTTGATCTTGTCATTTAGAAAGGCTCTTTCCAGGACAATAGTTGTCTCACTCACACAGATTTGTCAATGTGATCAATAAATTCTGATAGCTAAGACTGTTGAGCTCTGCATTCCATAGGCTGCATTTGTTTCTCTGTTTCACCTTGGACTGTTGTTGACACTGACATGTTCTGAGTGTATGAAAGAAGACAGCAGCAGATATTTTCAAAATAGTACAATTTAAAAAATGATAAAATATGAGGAAAACATATTTTTAAAATACCTTTACTAATCTAAACAAAATTGTACGATATCTAAATTAAATATTCAGCAGTGAATAATAGTACCAATTCAGAAAACCCATAAGTATGGGTTTAAATGGATGATGGTGGACCAATTATTAACAGACATTTAGGAAGGCCAGTATCTTTCTCTGACTATTGCCTTTAAAATATTCCTTCTTTGATTTCAGATAAGAAGATATTAAAATAGAGATTCAAATTTACTTTCATTTTAATTTTCCAGATTTTGAAGCATGACGTTCAACATGATGTCTTTCTAGGTTTGATGACTCAGAAGATAGAAATTGAAGGACTTAAATCAAACTTTCATGCAGTTGTTATAGCCTAGACTTGTAGATGAATAGACTTAAAGAGAATTTGCAATGCCAAAAGAAATTCAGAGAAATTGAATGTGGACATTTAAATGTACATTATTGCATTATTCATCTGCTATCCAGATATTGCTTTTTTTATATATGCAAGTCTGGTGTCATTTGACTTTCAAAGTATATCCTGTAGATATCTTAGGTCTGGTATACTGGGCATAAATTATGATATTACACCATCCCATTTCCTTGAATCCATATATCCAATGTAGATTATATCTTTCCTCCTAGTGATCCATCCTGTTCTTATAGATAATACAATACCATTGTAAATTTCATTTGAAAGTGGGATTCATCAAAATTTTAGAACTAGTAAGTATATTAAGTTAACATGATTACTTTTCTGATCTATCATTTCACTCATGTTAGTCTTTCTTAAACAAATATATAACTCCTTTCTCAATTGAAATTAGAGTGAATAAATCCATTAAATTTGCAAAAATATTCTGATTATTGAGTGCAATACATTTCCATGCACTTCTGATAGAGATAACAGAGGATCTTAATTGGATCAGGACATTAAATTTATCATTTAATTAAAGGTAGTAATTGTAGATTTTGTAGTGTATTTCATTTTACCTATGCTATAACAGTCCTAAGAAAAGAAAATATTTTGAATTTTTGGATAGTGATCTATACATGTATGATATGAATTCATGAAAGTATTGGAAGACAATCACACATCTTCTGAAAACCCAAATTCTTCTAATTGTGCTTTGCCTCAGTGAATATTTAGTGTCTTATTCAAACCTCTTCTCAAAGAAAGCACAACATGGACTTGGGGAATAAATATCTCAATGGTTATTATCATGTACTCCCTTTCCCAAAAACCAGTTTTGAGTTATCAGTTCAGGTTTCAACTGCAATAAACTTAATCATGTTTTTTCACATGTAGCATGTGCCACATTCAGCACCAGTTTAGCCCAGGTCTTCTCACTTTCTCACACACAGACACATACTGTAAAAATGATCAGACTTAGTACCTTATTTTCTATAAGTCTGTCCACTGAGTAAGTAGTCCTGTCTTCTCCTAATGCACATGATTACAAAAATTGACTTATCCTAAACCTATTATATATCTAGAAATTTTACATTATATTTGATAAAACTCAAGTTGTTCAAATTGATTAGAATTTTTAAAATTATATCATGGTTTTAATCATGTCATATGCCCATTTATTATAAGAAAATTTAGATACAAAAATTAGATTTCTTCTCTTATTCCATTGTTCTTGTCTCCCACCAACACAGAAATTTAATATTTTGAAACCAAAATGGCCAAGATTAACATCCTTGTGTATGTATCTGAACACTAATGTTAGTGTGTGTATACACACACACACACACACTCACACACACACACACACACACACACATATATATATATATATATATATATATATATATATATATATATATAATCGATTTTAATTTGAATTTAGAGGAGATATATCTATTGAATGTGTTCATTCCAGACACAGTTGGTCACATTTCACTTGTTGGTCAGAATAGGCTGGTACATGCTGGATTCACAAATCAGTCTCATGGTCTCATGAGCTTCAGAGCTTACTGCTATGGCCAAGTACTTCCAGATCCTCTCACAACATTTCCTTTATAAACAACTATATACCTATACAGGTATATTCTTCCTTGCAGTAGAACTAATATATGTTCTTCTATAGCTTTCTTATATTCTCCAATTTTCATATAATACTTTCCATGGCAAAGTATCAAAATAGGTTCTTTCTCATCCAATTATTTAAAAATTACTACCTGAATTTTCCAATAGTCTCTGTAAACTGGCAAATTTTCTCTACAAAGTATCAGTATGAACTAGTATGACTACTTGCATATGCTTGTGTTTGTGAACATGTATATAAGATGCTGTACACTGAAGCCAGGGCATTCATTGTACATAATATACAAACCTGCTATACCAGTGAGCAATGACATAAATTTAAGTGTTAACATTTGAGTCTTCTACTGGTTTCCCAGAAACCTTCTCTTCTACTGTAGAGGTACATCTGACTCCTTGACTACAATGAAGATTGGCAGAATATGCCTAGTGTCTAGATTTACACAACTTTATAGCAGAGTAGAAGTGACTGCATCTGACACTAGCTGTTCGTTCCTCTCTTGGAGTTGGAATCTGATGCTCCAAGTGGATATTAATGTGGGAATTTGTTCTCAATCTAAGAAATGATCTTTAATAGAACATCTAGAAAATATTATTTTCTGGTTCATAAACTGTTCCCTCAGAAGTTAAAAAGCTTTAGAGGTCATTTTCCTACTCCTTAAAATCTGGTACATGGGGCCTTCAATTGTAATGGCCAAAAAAAAAATTAGTGGAAAGAAAAGCATGCAATTGTATTGATGGTAATTTTTAATATTTTTAATCCCTGTGTATAAATGTGTGCTGGTTCATGTGTATGAATGTTAGGGAGTTCCTCAGTGCACATGTGGAGGTCAGGACACAGCTTACAGTACTGTTCCTTACCAGTCCCCTTATTTGGGACAGGGTCAATATTTGCTGGACTGGCTGGTCCATAAGCTTCTAGTGCTTTCTTATACCTGCCCCGAATCTGACCTATATCTAGGCATACCAGCACATATACATATAAAATGTAACAGTAGAGAGTGACAGAGTAAATATGACTGAAATACATTGTATACTTTCATGGTAAGGTCATAATGAAATACATTATTATGTGAAATTAAAATATACCAATAAAACATAAGTAAATAACTATAATAAAGGAAATGTTTTATAATAATTATGTCTGACTACAGGTCTAAGAAACATTTGAATAGGTAGGAGGCCAGACACATGTCCAGCAGCCCTTGAATAAGGTTCATTGTGAGAAAAGTCTTTCCCACTTCACTCCTAAGAGCAGCCTTCAGATACACAGGGAATTGTGAGCAGTTGATTCAGAGGGTCAGAAAAGATATCTTGGTCACCTAGCTCCCATCTCTCTCTCTCTCCCTCTCCCCCCCTCCCTCCCTCCCTCCCTCCCTCCCTCCCTCCCTCTTTCCCTCCCCCAGTCACCGTGTGTGTGTGTGTGTGTGTGTGTGTAGATAAGGAGAGCATGGACATGAGATTTAGATTAGGAGCATTGATAAGAGTCTGGAAAGTTGTCCAAATATCACTGTCAAATGATGGTAGAAATATTTAATGATGAATTATGTAACTGTGTTACCTACCAGGAGTTTCCAAATGCTGTGGTAATAAGAGAAGAGTCAAGGATTTGCTACAACTTAAATTCTAAACTTCGAAATGATGATTCAGTATTTGGTGATAAAGATGAACATTGTTCCTTCTAAAACTAACCAAAGTTGGGGAGGTGTTGAATGAATGAACTGAAAAATACTGACCTACCTCAGTATGTTACATAGAATAAGCAAAACTCTATTCCCTATACAATGCAGTATTTTAACACTTTATAAATATTATGTCTTATATTCAATCTTTAAAACCCTACCATGCCAGCTGATGAGATAGCCAAGGGAACAAATGCTTGCTACAAGTGTGAGGACTTGAGCTTGAGACCAAGAATCCACATCAAGGTGGATGTGATTACTGGCAACTTCAATCCTAGTGTCCCCGGAGGTGTTTGGATACAGACAGCAAGAAGAAGCTGGGAAGCACTAAACCAATCAAACAAAGGGACCTTGGGAAGCCACACCCAAGGTGGTCTGACTTGCACACACACAGGATGGTAGACAGGTACAAACATGCACACACACACACACACACACACACACACACACACACACGCACACACACACACAGCACAGACACATAAAAACACCTATGCTGGAGAATAGTTGTCCTTCACTCAGAATATCTTCTGTATGATATAATACATAATTGGAACGTTAATAGTTTAATAGATTTATGAAAGTGCAGAAGGACTGGGCACACTGACAGCTCTCCCAAGGACTTCCTTTTCCTCCTCTATTGTATCCTTCTGCCATGTTGGGCACCATTATCTACTTTAATCATAATGAATCATGGGGCATGCTGTGGTTGTGAATGGCAGGCACTTACTTATGCAAATGAATCTCCTCATTGAGCTAGCTTAGATGATCAAGCTTTTCAGGTCAAGTAGGACTTTCTCCCAAATAAGATAAATCTCTAGAGAGATACGGAGGAAATCGTTAGGTTCTATCATTCTATCTGAAATTCTACAATGTGCTCTTATGCTTTTTTTCCCACTCAAATAATTATCAGCTGGACTAAGAAAGTACTCAGAACTCCATTAGTTTCCTGTTTTCATAAAACAATATGAAAGTCGAGCTCAGTACCAATGCAAATTGTTTTGTAAAATATGGTATGACACTGAGAAAGAAATTCTTTAATGTGAGCTAATTCTTTCTGAAGTGTCCCTTCCTGTTAACATTCCTGTAATTTTTGAGTACTCTTAAAATAGTAATTAGTGACCGATTTCTAGCCATGTGACAATGACTTTCTTAGTCTGGGATCATTGAGTCAGCTAATGGGGGTGACTCCTGTTTGTTCTGCAATTCCATTTCTGTTTTATAAACTTGAGTGAGAGACTGCTTCCTTGCTACATTAGCCTTCAACTTCTACTAATAATCAAAGTTATTATTTTGAGACTTACAATCTTATTGTATAGCAGAACAAAAATAACTGTACATGTATTTTCTAACAGTGGGGCACTTGGCAGAAGACTGCTGTTAACTTCATAGCTGCAGTGTTCTGTCAGCTTCCTGAAAATTTTCCTCCGTGTAACAAGGTCAATTGAGGAGGAAGGGCAGGCTGCTCAGCAGATACTGTCATTTGTCTAAACTTAGTTTAGCTTTTCTGGAACCTTACACAGACCACTTCCAATGTCCAGACCAAGGTTTGTGTTAGACTCTCTGTCAGATACATATTCTACAAAGGTTTCATTGTCTCCTGGTTTTATAGTCCTGGCTGTGATCTATCTATGGGCTTACACAGGCATCTAAAAAGAAAAATAATTTTCTTCCATGGGAGTCCATAGACACAGCCTGTTTCAAACTCCATCCCTTAGGTTTTAGGTGATTCTTCATAGACTACATTGCCACATGGATATCTATTATTTTCCTGTCTTCATAAAACAATATGATATATGCATGTACAAATACAAATATACATATATTTGTATATATAAATATATATGATGTGTATACATCACATAGGGTTCTGTGTATATATACACATATATGTGTACACACACACACACACACGCACAAACATACACATTATAAGAAGAAGTATAATTAGCTTTTAAAGGCTGATGTGAATATCTATAGAAGAACTCTCACAAATGTAGACCCCAGTCTAGTTATGTTTTGGATCGTGGATACCAAATCTCACTGTACATCTTTGAATCCCAACAAGAAGAATCACAGTAGAAAGTTAACCCAGTGATATGTATACATTGAAAGGGGAGAGCAAGGAGGAAACATGTGTTTTAATGATTTTAATAAATGTATTTTCTATACTAGACAATTCTCTCCTTCTGTAGTGTGCCTTAACAAACCCCTAGGTCTTCTCTCTCTCTCTCTTCCTCCCACCCCCTCTCTCTCATATCTCTTTTCTCCATCTCCCCTTCTCTTTCCTCTCTTTCTCTCACCTTTCTCTTCTCTCTTTCCTTTCAGTTTTGCTCCATCCCCTCTCTTCCCATCCTTCCACTCTCTCCCTCTTCCTGCCCCAGTCTTTCTCTCCCCTCTGTGGCACTGGTCTTGATCTGTCACAGATACATGGACAGCCTCAGTCTACAGAGATGCCTTCTCTGCTCTCACCACATTCTCAAATAAAACAGAAAAAAAAAATCTCAGGGAGCTAAAGCAGGGATGTGTCTGGAGTATGGAGGCTGCAGGAGTTTCACTACTTTTGCTAATAGTGTCCTAACAGGACCCTAGTGGAAATGAGCCCATTGCCTACAAAGCTGACAGATGTGCCTGCTGAAATTCTAAGGATTGAAAATCTAACCCATTGTCAAGTTATCTCATCCAAACCAGTCTGCTAGTCAAGAATTCTTTTCAGAAAATTAAAACAATTTTAGGAGTAAATTACTTGGAAAATATATACCATTAATTTCTTTTGAGAAAACATTTGTTTCACATTTATTTGGTGTATGGGAGGGCATGCACACGGATGGAACAGCATGCGTCCTATGTCAGAATAACTGTCAGGAGTCTGTTCTTTCCTTCCAACACACACACCGAACTTTAGTTGTCAGTCTTAACATTAAGTATCTTTATCTACTGAGCCACCTCCTGTCCAAAATTAACTGCTCAGTTTCAGCATGCTGTACTTAAGAGGATAAGAGACTTGACACATTGTATGCATAAAATTTAAATCTGTATTTATTTGTCGGAGGCATAGGCTCAGCCTTGAGTCTAGGATGCCCCAGCTCAGTTTCCTTAGTGATGGGATTCTAAGTATATAACATTATTCTTAATAATATTTAAGTATTTAAGAGAAATATAGATACATATATTTAGACAATGAGGGCATTCTTTCAAGCTCACAAAACTGTCTCATTTACTTATTTATTGAGCAAACCACTCTGCTCTCTGCTTAGTTAGGATTATCTGTACTGCCATGAGTATATTGCTATTTCCATGATCAAGGGTAATTTATCACTGGCAATATCACTGTGGATATGAGTCCCCTGTACACCTTACCTGATTCTAGTTCCGCAGTGATAGGACAGATCTTCTGAGCTTCTTGCACGTATTTTGAAATGTTAATGGCCTACTCCTGTGCATGTCTGGCACAGGTAAAAAGCTCTGCTCTAAATTTGTGGGTTCAACAGCTATGTGACGCTCAAAAGATTGTCTCATGGCTCTCCACCCATTCTTCTGGCTCTTACATTCTTTGTGCCCCTTCTTCTGAGATTTTTCATGAGTCATGGAGGAGTACTCAATAGTAACTACTTCTCAACATGTTGACCAATCCTGAGTTTCTGCAGTAATTGTCAATCCCTGCAGAAGATGCCTCTCTCTCTCCAAGTCTGAGAGCCCCAATCACCTATGAGAATAAACATAACTGTTTTGAAAACAGCTTGTCAGAAGGTTATTTTCCAAAATAGTAGTAATTTTCCTACAACCTGTCCGATCATAAGCCCTTGAGCAGTGTCTCGGTACTAGGCATGAATTCTCTCCTTAATTCTCCTTAATTTCTCCATGGAAGAAAGTAAATATCGTCACAAAGTGACTGAGATACTCCCCATGGACAAGAAGTGTTTTAGATGAGAGGAAATCCTCATGAAACTTCTTTCCCCCATCCCATGTCCTGTGGTGATTTCTTTATTGAGAAGGAATATATGAAGAAATAATTTAATATTTTGGAATAATCTGGAAAAAACAGTATTTATATGTAGATGTGTGTACATTTAGATCTTTGCGTATTTGGAATTTGTCACCTTCAAACTTCTCTAAAGCAAACACAGAAAATGTCTGCTAAGCCCTTGTAAAGGTCCTTTCTCTGATTTCCAGGACTTGAAATCACACACTTGAGTTCCTCATTAGATGCATTTTTTTTATTTTGTTTTGTTTTGTTTTGTTTTGTTTTGTTTTTTGAGACAGGGTTTCTCTGTATATCCCTGGCTGTCCTGGAACTCACTCTGTAGACCAGGCTGGCCTTGAACTCAGAAATCTGCCTGCCTCTGCCTCCCAAGTGCTGGGATTAAAGGCATGCACCACCACCGCCCGGCCATTAGATGCATCTTATGTGTCCTCCCTTTCCCTAAAAGTTAACAGTTGTTAGTCGAAAGCATAATTCCTGTAGGATTTTTCAGTTCCTTGCATTTATCTCTGAATCCCATATGGTAGAAAGCAGGTGTCATTTTTATATACCTGAATCTATGTTTTAATTGATGTAATACTTTTAAATGCATTTATGAGAGTGTCCATGTATGTATGTATCTACACATATCTCTATATCTCTATACTTGTATCTATATATGTATATTGACAGTGAGAATGGCTTCTGCCATTCTCCCTCTCCTCCTGTTTGAGGCAGGATCTCTTTTGTGGTACTATGACTTTAGTCTAGCTGGCTCGTGTGCTTCAGGCCTATTCTCCTGCCTCAGCCTTCCATCTGACCACCATAGAATGGCTGGGAATATAGATGTGTGCCACCACATGGAGCTTTTTATGTGCCTTTTGGGAACTGAGCTCAGGTACCCAGGCTTGTATGTCAAGAGCTTTTACTCACTACGCCATTTTACTGCTTCAAAACTTGATATTTTAAGACTAATTTATTAGCAAGTCTTTCTTTATTTGGACTGTGTAATATTTTCTTATAATAAGGTTCTATAAGACTTTGCCAGCAATAATCTGGAGATGTTTTGCAGTATAAAACATTAGGAATCGTGTGTGTGTGTGTGTGTGTGTGTGTGTGTGTGTGTGTGTGTGTGTGTATGTGTGTGTGTGTGTGTGTGTCTACGTGTGTGTTTATATGTCTTTATGTATCTGAGGGTCTAACTATGTAGCCTTGGTTGGCCTTGAACTCACAGGGCAAGCTGGCTGCCTTTGTTTCACATATGCTAGGATTAAGGGAAAGCACCATGATGTTGGACTCCATATTTTTTCTTTACTACTGGTAATTACTTTGATCAATTAACTAAATAGCTGCACATGATACACTACACTGCAACATAGAATACTTGGCTGCTCTTTTGATTTGCTGTAACAGTCAACATGAACTGAGTCTGAGAAAACTCTCTCTATGCTCTCTTTTATCTCCTCCTCCTCCAATCTGGTGAGGATTCGTCTGTTTCAATTTGTTTTTTTATATGGTATTCTAAATTCTAAATGATAGGCTTTTGGAAAAAAAATGAAACAGGTGTCAGGAGTCTATCAACATATGTTAGAAATAGATAGATAATGTGGTATGTTGCACAATAGAGATTTATTCCAATATCATGGATGACTCACTGTATCTGTAGAAAAATGTATACAATTGGAGACTATCAGATAGAATGTAGTCATCATTTTTATATTTACTGCAATAAAATATCTCATAGATACAACTTTAGGAAGGGTGGGTTTATGTTGCCTCACAGTTTGAGGATGTGATCTGTCACGTCAAGGAAGTCATGTCACCAGCAGCATAAGGTACTTAGTCCCATTTTATCTACAGTCAAGAGGCTGAGAGCGATGAATGCTGGTTCTCAACTCACTTTCTGTCTTCTAGTCAGTCTAGGATCCTAACCCTACAGGATTGTGTCACCCATATTTACAGTGTCTTCCCTCCCAGTTAATGGAGTCTAGAAACCCTGTCAGAGACATGACTAAAAGTTTGTTTGCCTGGTCATTCTAGAGCCTGTTAAGGTTCTAGATCACAAAACCCAGCAGTCTGTTTGTGTTTCTGTTTGCTTTTGTATCAGACTGTCTATCTACTTATCATCTATCTATCTATCATCTGCATTGATATGCAAATTAACCCAAATCCTCTAATGATGTGTCTGAGAGAGTTGCTTCAATAATGTTTTTCTGTGAGTTTCTTGCTTTCTCTGAAACAAACCTGTGTGTTCTTCATTCCTTATTTCAAACTCAGCTGTCAGTCATGACTCCTCTTTTTGTTATTTTCTCTCTGTCTTTGTCTCTCTGTCTCTCTGTCTCTCTGTCTGTCTCTGTCCATCCCCCCTCTCTTTCTCTCTGTCTCTACTGTTCACTTAAATTGCCTTTCTGTCTGTGTGTATGTAAGCTGAGCATATCCTATTTCTGATTTATTCTGTCAAATCTTTTTCTGATTTGCACTTTGTCTGCCTCTCAATTAGACTTTACATTAAACATGGCTTCTTCCTTCTACAAATCAATTTTCCCTTAAAGGTGTGTACTAAGGATGTGTCTTTATTCAGGCCAGATGGATTAATGGTGTGTGGTCTGTCTGCATTCCAACTGGATCACACAGACCCAGATCTTTGGATATAATTCCTTGCCAGAGCAGCCATGCTGCTGGATTAAAATTCCTGTACACATTTTTCTCCTTCTTAGGCCTCAACACCTTTGCATGGTCCACCTGAGAGATATCTCTAATTTCATTCTCTGACCTATACCTTACCTATCTCTACCATTCATCTGTTAGATGTCAGAAGTGCCCTTGTGCTCAAGCCTTCCTTTTTTCTACTAAATTTTCCATATTTTGCAACAACCCCAGGTTATAAGTACTTTTTCCTCTGCAACAAAAAGAAGAAAAATGAAAAAAAGTAAATATGTTAGGTAGTTCAGTAGACTCCTTGCCTTGAAAGTATGAATGTTGAATTGATCCTTTAACACTCTAGAAGCCAGACATAGCAGTGTACATTTAGAAACTGAGTGTTAAGGTGGTGGAGGCTTAGAGTCCTAGAACTCACTGGACAGCCAGCCTAGCCAAACAGGTAAGGATTAGTCCCTGTTTCAAAAATAGGGTGGTCAGCACCTGAAGAATGATAATAAAGGTTGATGTCTGATCTCTGTACACACGGATACACACACACACACACAAACATGCATACACACACACCCTACAGACACACATGCACACATGTAAAATCAGTCTGAGGGAACTAAAATAACTTAGTCCTTAGACAAGTTGCAAGCACAGCATGTTGCTTTTATATGGATAATCAGAACCAGTGATTGATATTATATTTTATTTATTTCACAAATAGAAAAGCATACAAAATCATTTTCTAAGTTTGCAAAAACAAAAGCTTGTTGCTTAATTTATTATGTAAATAGTTAGCTGAAAGGGCAACAGTGGGATGAAGTTTATATGTAAAATGATTGCTGTTCTATAGTATCAACATTGATTTCAAAAATTAGTTGATAGTGAATTTGATACTGTAGTGATTAATTATGTCTGGTAGAGGAAAAGTGAGCAAATACAGAAGACATTAAAGTTAAAATGCATTGGTTTATTAAAATACACTTAAATCACATCTACGTGATAATGGCATATTTGGTAGAAGAATTATATGATGAAATGGAAAATTATCACTGAGGAATATACTTTTATCTAATGAATTTTGTCTAATTAGAGCCAGTGTGACTATAAACTCAGAGCCCTCCTTGTATGCCTCATACCTGCCCAGCCTGGAAGGCACTGTGGAGCCAAGTAAGCAATGAGGAGATCCTAAGAAGTGACCAATGTCTTATTGTGAGAAAGTACATTTGAAATTCCTTTACTTTTTAAAAATCAGAGTAAAAAATAATGGGATTCATGTGACTTTTTTGCATATATTTTACATGTTTTTCTTTTTTTATATTTGTGTTAATTCCTTTTATGTGAGCTAAAACTAATATGAAAAGACACTGATTGAATACTGTGCATACACTGTTGGGATTTTCTATTGTGCTAGCTGGTTTTCTTGTTCATCTTAGTTACTGTTCTATTGCTGTGATGAAGCACCATGACCACAGTAACTTATAAAAGGAAATATTTGATTGAAGTCTTCCTTACATTTTCATTGGGTTAGTTAGCTGGGAACATGGCAGAAGGCAGGTATGGTGCTGATGCAGTAGCTGAGAATTTACCTCTGATCTACAAGTAGCAGGCGATGGACATGGTAGTGGGGAGCTGGGCCTGGCTGTTGGCTTATGAAACCTAAGAGCCCACTCCCAGTGATCACTTTCTCCAACAAGACCATACCTCTAAATTCTTTCCAAATAATCTAATCAACTGAGAGCCAAACATTCAAACATGATTCTTTAGTGACCATCCTCATTCAAACCTCCACATGACTGCTGTGTATTTGACAGAATCAACTTAAAGAAGTGTTTATCTGTTTCATTGTTCTAGGATACAATACATCACAGTTGGGGAGGCATATATGATGTTACCCTGGTTTATTTACTCTTGTAGTAAGAAAGTATATAACTTATTTTTAAGTTTGCAGGAGCTCCCCTTTGAGAGATTTTGAAATTGAGATTTCAGAGTTTGGGAAAGACTGTAGTTTCAGAGAGATTTTGGATATTTTAGGGAAATTTGATATTTTAGAGAGGTTTGAATTTTGAATAGGACTGTATATTTAAAGAGACTGAAGTTCTAAAGTGTCTGAACTTTTAAATGCTATTGGATTTTAAGGGTTAGAATACTTTATCTTGTGATGGTGACATAAGATCTTAAGCACGGACAAGAAAAAGCGATGATGGTTTAATAGTTTTTGTGTGTCGAGATCTAAGGGTCAGTGATGGTAATAAATTTTATATCAACATGACACAACATTGAGTCATTTGGGAAGATGGAAACTCCATTGAGAAAATGCTAATGTCAAATTGTCCTGTGGGCAAGGCTATGATGCATTTTATTAATTAATGACTGATGTGAGATGACCCAGATGATTTTTGGTAGCATCTCTACAGGACAAGGGTCCTGGGTAGAAAAGAGAACAGGCTAAGCAACGCGGCAAGCAGCATTCTCTCATCCTTTTACTTGAATCTATGCCTCAAGGTTTCTGCATTGTTTGAGTTCCTGCCCTCCCTTTCTTAGATGACAGACTAAGGTGTATATAAGCTGAAACAAACCCCTTTCTTCCCAGGTTATATTTGGCCATGGTGCTTTATCTAAGCTACTGAAACTACATAACTATAGTAGCTAAAATTTCATGACGGAGCTGCCCAAATTGTGTCTGTAGTCAGGAAGCAAAGACAAATGAAAAACTGAAAATGAATCCTATGAAATTACCTAATCTAGGGTAAGAGAAGAAAATCTCAAGCTTGCATTTACCTAAACTTGTCCAAGCCTTGGAAGGCAGTCCTCTGAAAATATGATATTTCCCCCTGGAAGGCTTTGTCTGTATATTTAATCATGGGTGAAATATGTGGTTGGTACCTCTCATTTTAAATATTTGGTGCCATAAATAAAATCTGTATGCAAAAGTCTACTTTGTGCCTACTTGTTGTTATATGATTCAGATAGAATGCACCAAAAGAATTTCCTCTTAAAGTAAACAATGCTTCTCCATGTAGGTAAGCTATGAACTAATATGGAAAGTCCAGTCTCTTAGTTTTACTAGCATCTTTAAGGTCAGAGCCTGGGCCAGGAAGGTTTGACTAACCATCATCAATATGCCAATGAAAGGCATAAACAATAGTGGAAAACATAAAAAAGGAGATTTTTCAGTGTTGCCACATTGAACGGATAGATAAAAATGATGCCCAGTGGCATCTTTACTACAGTCTATAAAGATCTGACACAGGTTATGTTTACAGTGAGGACAAGAGCCTCACACAGCTAAAAAGTTCAGTCAAGGTGTGGTATAACCAGTCATCGTCATCACTGTTTCTGCTCCAGTGTTTTCTTCAAGTTTGTCTCAGAAATGTTAAGTGCCTTTTCCAGGAAATGAATGTCCTGCAGGGACTCAAACTTTTTCTTCTCTCATCATGAGATTTCTAGGGAAACTTTAATTTCTTAGTGGTCCTTGTCTCATTAGTCTAACAGTCAAAATGAGGGGTGCAAGAGTCTCTTTAGGATCGCCTCATTCATGCCCTGATGGTTATGAAATGTGACTGTCAGCTAACAGTGCATAAGCACAAAAGTAGAAAATTGGGTATGTGACTCAAGTTCTGATAAAAACATGAAGAGAGAAATGATTTTGTATTTAAGTAAGAAACTAGCAATTGATAGAATGATTCTGCATGACAGAAGCTCTAAAAGATAAGATCAAACAAGTAAGATTAAAAGCCACCACTAGGAATGCTGGTGTTCTGCAAATTGCTGGCTACCTTCATGCTGTGTGTATGTTGAGAATAGGGGGTTTGTATGTGTGGTGGGCATGTACACACAAGTATGGAACATAGAGGACAATCCTATATAGCTTCCTGAGCTATATTCCACCTTATTATTAGAGGCAGTATAAAAGTGTGGGCTTTTCTACATTCCCCCTTGTTCCCTAATAATGACATGGAAACCTTTATATTTACTAATAAGCTTCTTGCATTATAATTAGGCAAATACTGAGCTAGTCTAACCCAGACTATGATGATCTCACACTCCTTCCCAGCCTACTTCCAAGTCACAGGCACCATTGCCTGCCATCCTGGTTTCTTGCTTCATCCTTGTATCCATGGTGACTCCTTTCCAGAATTCTTTTCTCTCTCCTCGGATGTTCCATCTTACTATCCTACTATAGGTCATAAGCTTTTTCCAGTCAGAAGGTGATGGAGAACACTGCTTTCAAAATACTAAGGCAGGAGATGTTTAACAATACCAAAATAATCAGAGATCAGTATTTGAATAATACAAGGATAATCTTTACATAATTCCCCAAAACATTACTCCAAGACAGCCTTTTACTGGCCTGGGGCTTTCCAGTTCTGCTAAACTACCTGACCAGCAAGCTACAGGAATCTCTTGTTTCTGCATTCCTAGAACTGGAATTACTTTCAGCATTTTTACATGATTTCTGGGAATCAAAATCAGGCCTCATGGTTGCAGAGTAAATGCTTGACTGACCAAGCCAAACTCCCAGCCCAGGGATCATTCTTTGCAAATATCAGATCAATGTTAATGCATTGGCTCCCACGACACTGCTGAGGAAGGAGCCAATGTATGTGAGCAGCACTGTGGCTCTATCTGTCAATCTTCAGAGACCATTCCTTGCCCTGGGCACCTCAATACCTACTTAATGTTTGATGAAGCCAGAAGCAGTTCCTGTGTTTCAAATGCTCTGCCCAGCGCTATTTCCTAGACTTGCTCTGGAAGCCTAGTAATGAGATCCATGGAGATCCTGGGCTTCAGAGAAGGCAAGGAAGAAGCAATCATGGTATCCAGTCACCCTGCCTGTGATTCCTGCCACCATCGTTAATCTAATATACAGTGTGTAGAAATACAGAAGGGAGAGCATTGTCTTCCACAGGGGCACTCATCCTGCGTCTCTCTCCTCTGGTTTTCATAAGGATGCTGCCTAAAAGGGGTAGCATCTTTTTATTTTAAAAGTACTTGCAGATTATTGTACACTTTTTTGTTGTTATTAAAAGTATGTACTCAAATGAATAACATTAAAAATGGATAAATTTAAAAATAATTTTTATTTATTCTTTGACAAGTTCACACATGTAAACAATGTATCTTGATCATATCCACTCTTCTCTCTCCATCTTCAGCCCCTTCTAAGTGCCCCCAACAAATTTTCCTCCCAGCTTCCTGCCCTTTCTTCTTTTTACTATAATCCACTGAGGACAATTAGTACTATGTATAGAGTACTACACATAGGTGTAGGACCATCTACTAAGGTGTGGGCAATGCCCCTCAAGAAAATTAGCTCTCATCCCCCAAGCAGACAGAACTGTAGATGACTTCTCAGCTACGAGAGAAATCTGTGAACAACTTACACCAACATAGAGAGTGCTGTTATTGTTTTTGAATACAAGAAAACAAAACAAAAATCCCTGATAACTTTTAAACTCTCATGGAATGTTTAGAAGAATTTTTGATATAGTTTTCTTCAAAACCTTATGTGAATTATTAGGTATATATGTGTACATTTGATTGCCTGTATGTGTGTGTGTGTGTAAATGTGTGTGTGAATGTGTGTGTTTGTATGATTTCACATGTATGTACATGCGTATTTTATAAGTGAAACTTTACATTCACAAACGCAATGTCAGTTAAACCATTTTCACCTTTGAAAACTCACTTTCTAAAGATCACTCTTCCATCAGACAATCACATTCTTCCATCAGACAATCACATCCCTCAAGTTCAATACAGACTATTTTCCCAGCTATTGTCTGAACAAAGCCACCTTGTCTAATTGCAGTATTATATAGTGTACTCTTTAAAGGCTTGTTAAATTTACAGATCAGAGCATGTAACAGCACACCTGGGTTGCTATAGAGATGTCTAAATTTTATCAAAACAAACAAAGAACCCACATTTAACAATAAATGCATCTGTAATACGTCTGCTAAAAAACTTAATATAACTTAAACACCCACATTAGTAGTTTTGCATAAACACCCTAAGAAAAAGTACAGGTGCAAGATATTATGTGCTTCTTAATTGGGCACATTTCAAAGTCTTATAACTTTTATTCTGAGCCATCCTTTTCAGTGACTCATTTTTTTGAATTAAGACTGTAGAGAGAGAAACTTTGTTTAAAAGTTTTCAAACTTGACTTGTCAAATTACAGAGTGATGCCTATGCCCATCTTTTGGAATTTTACATGAGGCTTAGGCTTGAATAGAGAGCAAGAGGTATTCATAGGTAAACAGTTCTGGTCAAAGTATGATCCCACCCATTTTTGACATCATGGTTTGGACTCCATTCTCCTGTGCAAGGTGATTTGTATGTTGGCAGGACTGTGTTCCTCTGGGTGGAACTAGGCTTCACTCTTGCCTTCCCCACCTTGAGATGTCTAAGTACATTCTGGATGAATTGTTGTCCATTCAGCCTTTCTCTTTCTAGTTTAAGTTTTAAAAAAAATCCTAGCTTCATATATTCCATTGTTTCAAGAGTCTGAGAGTTAAGGGAAGGGCAGACATGTCTCTTTGGTATCTTTGTTCTTGTATCAACAGTTACAGGTTTACTTACTTCTACTCCAATCCCTGATGGGCTCCCTATTTTTATGATTGATTCACACCCTTTTTCATAAATAGTACTTCCTTAACACAGTAATACACCTCATAGAGCACACTGAGAAGAGTTTGGAAATATGGCTGAGCAGTTAAACCTAAATGCACAATGGAGAACCAGAGATCAGATCGTCAGAACATATATACCTTGCAGAAGTTCCAGACTTTTGTAATTTCAGACTCCTGCAAAGAAGACAAGAGATCTTCAAAGCAATCTAGCTAATGAAAGTAGCCACAGGTGCAAGTTCTAGATTCAAGTGAAAGACACTGCCTCAAAAATAGCCAATAGAGAGTGACCCATAAAGAATCTCATTAACAACAGCAGGCCAACAGAACCATCCATTCACATTGCAATGTACATACACATACACATGCAAACAACACACACACACACACACACACACACACACACACACACACACCATAAAAGAAAAAAAATAAATAAAATGATAAAAATTATTGCCCATAAGTTGCACCCACCTACTCTATTTTCTATCATCTCCCATGTTTTTATTTGGCATATATGTCGTCTAAGTGTTTTGTGATGGACGCCCTTTTGCAGATTTATTGCTCTCCCCGTGCTCTAACAGATTGGTTTTTTCTGTAGCTTCAGCTTAAAATCCTTCACAGATTGAGACGCTCTTCCTGTTATCTTTTAGTCTATCTTCAACCGAATTCTCAACACATAATTGAATGTTCATTTTTCTCATGAAGAATGTTTTAATTTAGTCTTTAGATTGTTTGTACCATATGTTGTAGTCAAATTTTTTCCCTTCATCCAGCTCTTCCCAGATCCTGTTTTCCTACCCATCTCACCTCATATTCTTTCTCTCTTAAAGAAAAGAAAACAAGTGACAACCCAGATAGCAAATGCACGTGCGCACACACAGAGAAAGAGAGAGTCTCTCTCACACACATAGATAGATATAGATAGATAGATAGATGATAGATAGATAGATAATCTCTCTCATATACATTCCACAAAAATATTAAACAAAAAGAGAAAAATCAAAGCATAGAGTTTCTTTTGTTTTTGGCCTACTATTTCTGAGCATGTCTCTTGTCTTCCAATGTTGGTAATATACCCAGGGACACTCCACTGAAGAAAATTGATTTGTTTTTTCCCTCTCATCAGGTATTAATTGTAAAAAGCTTCTTGACTGTTGGAGTTTGTTCCCATTTTCACCTAGCACTGCTGAATTTTTTTTGGTTTGGACTTGTATAGAAAGTATAGGTACTATTGAGACTCTTTGAGATTACTGTTTACATTGTATCTTTCCTGATGTGTCTGGAAACCTCTATTCCCTTGAAATGATATACTTTCTCTGTCTCTTACTTCTGCCTCTTCTGAACACGCCTCTAAGTTTTGCAGGGAGCAGCATGATATAGATATCCCATTTATACCTGAGTTCTCCAAAGTCTCTCACTCTCTGTGTTTTGTCCAGTTGTGAGTCTCTGGATTATTTATCTTCTACTACAAGAAGTTTCTTTAATGATGAGTGAGTGAGGTACTATCTTCTTGTGGGAAAATATGGCTGGGGAACCCAGGGTTCCTCCTGCCATGCTGTGAGTAGTTGGCTGGGAACGATCTGGGTTCCTCCAGCTGGAAGTTAGGCCCAGCTGCCGCTGCTCATTAACTAAAAGCCTCTCCACAGTTCCTCATGGCTCGGCCCCAACACATGAGGAAGTCCTTGGGTTTCCAAAACCGGTTTATTGGCATGGATGGTGGATGGATCTGGATTCATACCCCACAAAAACCCAGGCCATGCCTGAGTGAAAAAGGGGAGAGGGAAAAAGGGGGGAGGGGCTGGGGAGGAATGCTAATTGGCTCCACTCTCTGTCTTCAGGTATCTCATTAGTATGTAAATCTCTCAAGGGCCTGGGGGCTGTTTATCATGCCCACTTGTGTACTGTGACTGAATGGTAAATGTGGATCAGAGATTAGGCCTCATGTCAGGAGCCTGGGTTCTGGGGACATGGCTGAACCCACAGTCCAAGAACCGGGATACCCTTCCATGGCCCAACATCTTCTGGTTATGATTATATGTCATTGGGTGTCATTTTATTGCTATTTTTCCTTAGCATAATAATAATAAGTTCTCTCATAGAGACCATGGACTATCTAGTCTGGGGACCATGGTCTCATTAACAGTGTAAGATATGGGTTCTATCTGATGGAGCCGTCCTCAAATACAATAAAAAAGTGTTTTATTACTCCAATACCATTTATGCAACTATTGCTCCTGGGGGTGTATTTTACAGGAAGATCACTAGTGTAGCTCACCAGGTTTGTAGATTGATGACCACTTTTCTAGTAGTGTCTACAGTGCTTCCCAGCACTATGAACATCACCCAGAAGGCTGGGGCTTTTAATTGAGCACCATCCTGTTTCCAAATGTTTGGTGACATAGTCTGTTGTGTCTTCATGAAAACTTTCCTAAACATGCTTATTTAACTTTATTCCGGCTTGTACATCTGTGTTTCTGTAACTTAGAACATATGGTTATCTGCTGAGCAAATGGTGCAATTGTCTAATTAGGTAAGGAGCTCTTTGGAAATGGGGACTATCTTAGATTTTGCACCACGACTGAAAATGCTTGGGATAGTTCATTAACGAGTAACTATATGTCTAGTGAATGCACATTAGGGAGTGCAGTCATTTAGATTCTAATGTCTTCCAGAAGTCTCTGGCAGTGTCACCTTTGTCCCATTTTTCTCTGTAGCAAAATTGAACTTGGAAGTTTATCTACTGGATATTCCTAACACCATTTGTGGTTGTCACTGTGCCCATAAGGTTAGAAAAGAACATGCTCAGAAAAGTTTCTAGTGGAGCCTATGTATAGGATAGTGAGTTGAACTCTTGCATTGTTTCTGTGAGAGGTGATGCTTTTAAAAACTTCTTAAACATATATTTATTCATTTTACTTACGTATATGTTTATTTGTTTATTTTTTTTTTCAAGACAATGTCTTGTGTAGTTTAAGCTGCCCTCTAATTTCCTATGTAAGAATGACATTCAACTACTGTCCTTCCTACATCTAGTGTCCCAGAACTGTAATTACAGATACATAACTTAGCACCTGGGTTTTGCAATGCTGTGAATCTAACTGAGGAACTTGTATAGATGAGTCAATCTGTCTGCTACGTGAGCCACATACTAGAGACATGCATGTTTATTTTAAATTATCTCCAAATTTACCTTCTACAATTGGCCATAAATTTAGAAAAAAAACCCTTCATATTTTGCTTCTTATCTTTTCTTCTGTGTCAAAAGAACATGAGAATTATGTATTTTGATAATTGGAGACTGCTCAGAGAAATTCAGAGCAAGTGCCATCTCTTTCGTCAAACTGTTCATAGACAGAAAGACAATAACAAACAAAAATTCTCCTACATTTTCTTAAGTGGTTGAAGCCATTTGTACTCCTATAAAGAACTACTTATTTACGGTCACGTAAACAATGCTTATGAAACTCCTTGATATGGACACACACACACACACACACACACACACACACACCATGAAAGTAAAAGATATATTAATTGAGAGGAGGAAAAGGAATATCAGGAGTAGAAAGCGAGTGAGAGAAATTAATAGGGATGAATGTAATAAAAACGTATTTCCTTTTATTTATTTATTTATTTATTTATTTATTTATTGAAACTATTTGTTTTATATTTAAATTCTAATTTATATATATTTGAGACAGAGTCTCATGTACTCCAGTACTTGCTATGTAACTGAGGATGGCACTGAACTTCTGAACCTCCCACTGCCACCTCCTGAGCCTATATCATAAACATGTATGAAAATGACTTAATACAACCTCCTATTCTAGATAATTAATGTATGCCAATGCAGTAAATAATAAATTACACTAAATGTTAAGAAAAAACTGCTCTTACCCTTTATATTTAATTTTGATTTATTAGATGAAATTCAGCTTTAAACTTGGTTATAGAAGAATGAAGTCTCCAGGCTGCTTTAGAGTTTAAGCTTGAAAAGGGTTTCACATTTGTAGAACTGGCCTCCTCTAGGGCACTTCCTGTTGCCATCATTAATGTCAAGTGAGAGTGCCCAGAGCTCTTTTGCATTTATAAGCTTTATTCCTGATGAATCAAACATGGTTGTTGTTTGTACACATGGTCTCCCTCTGAGCACGCCACTTCCCTGGGAAATTTCAGTTTGCTGTCTTAATTCAATTTGTGCTCAGCACCACATGAAACCATCTCAGAACTTACCAATACGAAACCTACCTGCCGTTCATCCAAAACAAATGATGGTGGTGGCAGGTAGGGTGATCCCCAAAATGATTATGTCACAAACCCCGGAACTAGTGAATATGATCTATGACAAAGTGAATTAAAACTGAATACCAGTTGATCCTTACACCAAAGGAGAACAGGGATATGATGAATGAATAGGAATTGTGGCTTTTCATAAGGGAATGTGAACAAATTCCTTGTTAACCCCAAATTGGATTCCAGTGACAGGCTGAAAAAAAATTACACACAAATCTAGCCTTTGGCACACCAGTAATTTTATCAGGGCTCCTTTACATAAACATGGGTTCCTTAAAGGCAGCTGCATTACTTGAAAGCCCACCCAGACTGGGTGATGACTCATAAGACCTGCATTGCTTGTACAACTGACAGAAAAAAAAAACACCACTGAAGAGAGATACCTCTTCCTGCATCTTTATAGCTTGTAAAACTTTGGGTATAGGGAATTGGGACCTTGGGGACTTGGGAATTTTGTACTTTCCAATCTTCTTGAGCCCTCTGGGGATATATACCTCTGTGAGAGTATGTCTCAATTTAAAGCAATAACAAAAATTGCCTGCAGAAGATAGAAGGAGAAAAATGACTCTAAGAGATGGGACAAATATGCAGAAAGCTCACCATGATCCAGTCAGTACAAACAGACTCTAAAATAGAAGGGAGATGCCTTCAGCTTGTACTGCCCCAAGCAGGAAAGAAGATATTCTAGATGGCTGCTTATACCTCTCATTGGCTATCACATCAGTGAGACAATAGATACTCCCTCGTCCCCTGACTTCACTTCCTCCACAAATCTCAGACTGGGAGATAGGAAAAAAAAAACCACCCGTATCCATGATGTTAAACAGGAAGGGAGCTTGTATCTTCAAAGAAGAGATTCTAGGATAGAGTGAAGCAGAGATCATTATGATGGGTAAGACTACACTTTAACCAGATCTTAATTATGCTGCCTTCTAGTTAAACTTAAACCTTCTCTAAGCCACCTAGGAGGATAGGGCTGTTGGTCACTGGAATCCTTTGTTCCCCTTCTCAGGATGGCCATATTGAATAAATCTCCCTTTACTGCTTTTCTCTTTTACTGTCTCCTCAATCATAATTTTGGAGAAGGGTAGCTGGGTCCTGCAGCTTCCAAAGCCCAGACTCTCACAGCTCTATGAACAAGCTAATAGTTAGCAAATACAGAGCGTGTAAGCTCTGAAACAACAAAGAGCTGAATGCTGCCCATGATAAGGAATGACCATACTGGGGAAATTGAACTTTTCCCTTTGAGTTATTTTGGATAAAAGAATTTAAGAACAGGTTCAGAAGGAAGCTCAAGGAAATTTTATTTTATTTGTTAAAAGAAAATCTCCGGAGCAATAAGGTGTATATCTTGGCAGCTGCCCAGAAGAGGAACATGGGTAAGGAAAGAGAAAAAGCCACATCTTTTGAGTTAAACAGAAGTCATCCATGTGACAAGCAGTTACAAAGTGAGTAGGGGAGTTTAGAAGAAGAATCAAAATCTGAACATGTCAGTGAAAACATGCTTAGAATAGCAATTCATCGGACAAGAAAAGTTAATTTTTTTCCATTTAAACAAGTATTTGTATTTACAAAAATACAAGTTTGCAGATCTATAAGCAACTGAACAGAAAAGGTAGGACTCTGTGAAGGAAAAATACATTATTCAATTAACAAAATAAATATTTCTGCCAAGTCATTAGCATGATTTTAGGAAGATCTACATTTCTGAGGAGTGCCCCCTTAGCCAGGTGACTGACCCGCCCAACTGGATTGTTAAGTCTCCACCCAGGCCAGGGGTTCCATTCTCTTGGCTAGAAGGAAAGATTTCCCTTTGTGAGGTTTTAATGTTACTGTAACAATAGGAAGTATGATCTTTCTTGTCATCATCCAATAATCTTCCCATTGACAGGTCAGTGAAAGGCTTGTTGGATTTCTGACCTTTAAGAAAGTAGATGTGTATCATTTAAAGCCACTAGACTTTTGGAAAAATTTTATCACCATATAAAGATTCAAGATGGTAGTCTTTCAGAAGCCTGATTTTATAGTTCATTTGGATAAAATACTGATAGAGTACTACTGCAGTTTCAAGGGGAAAAACACAAGTGATGAGTGGAAATTTTCACACTGATAGAAACATTAGGCAGTATTTCAGGACAGTAACTTGTTTGCATTGGTCTCTGATTAATATAGAGTTCTGACAAACTTATAACACAATCTTAATAGATAGGTAGAGAGAAAGCTTTAGGATTTTAGTGTTAGGAATCTAGATGCTACACAGAGTTTTCCATCTCCTGAATGGCACTTTCTCAGAGGCTCACTGCTAACAGACTCGTTGTACATTCTGAGAATCTGAATTTAGCAGTCTCAACAAATTCTGTAGTGTGGTGTTTTCAGAAAAATATTATGAGAGAAATTAGATTAAAAGTAGGTATTGCTGTGCTTTTTCCCAACCAGCTTGGTATCACCAAAGGTATGAGGAGACTGCATAATGCATAGGCAGCCTTCAGGGTGCCTCAGCATGATATTTTTGTAGGACTTACAAGAGTTTTGATTCACTTACCAGAAACTCAACCTGTCTACTGAAGATGACTCCATTTCATTGCAGGACCTGAACGGAAAGGCAGTTTACTGTGAGCAATGGACTAATAATCTTCATATTGACAGTGAAATGAGAGAGAGTGTACTGAGAGCCAGTGTACTGAGAAACTGTACACTGACAGACTGTGTACTGACAAGCAGTGTACTGAGAGAGAGTGTACTGAGACACAGTATACTAACATACTGTGTACAGACAGGCAGTTTCTAGCGTATTCTTGTTCCATGGTTCTAGACAGAAAAATTCTTGTATATCTGGAGACTCAAGAATGCTACCCAGGATAATGAAAGATCATGACACAGTTAGTATAAAGATAAAGATGTGGCTAGAATTTTTGTATTAGAATTTGCTAACAGTGACACTATTTACCCCTAGCCTGAACCCTTTGGGCTTTAATGTCTCTTTTTAGTAAGTTTTGAAGATGTATTTATTTTAATGTAACTAATTAATTAATCAATTAAGTGTGTATGCACATGTGCACATGCCAGTGCATGTGCATGCATGTATGTGTGTGTGTGTGTGTGTGTGTGTGTGTGTGTGTGTGTGTGCACGTGTGCACACGTGTGTTTACATGCATCCAAGAAAGCCAGAAGAAGGCATCAGATTCTGTGGAGCTGGAGTTACAGGCAGTTGTGAGCTGATTGGCCTGGCCAATGGGTACTAAAGCCCAGTTTCTTGGAAGAACAGCAAGCCCTATTAATCCCTGAGCGACCTCTCCAGCTCCTCTTTCTTTTTCTTCCCAATGATACTATTGTGTGAACTTTTCTGTAGATAATCAAATGACCCTTTCAGACAGGACACCAATGGCAGATAAAAGAAATAACTCCATGCAGTCTATCTTGGTGAACCAACTAATTTTGTTTGGGATATTTAGAGGTCCATGAGTTAGGAGTTACTCACAGGAACATGGTGGTGGTGGTGGTGGGGTGCTTGATGTTGGGTAAAACACAGAAGGAAAAAGGAACATCTTGCTCACAGCAACCATTAACTGACTATAATTCCTTGTGAAGCTATATGAGTTCTCTTCATGGGGTGAAGTTAATAAGCCCAGTCTTGTGTGATCAAAATGAGTAATTATATAAGCTATTATTCAAAAAATAAATGGTGTCTTATAGTGTATTCTCCTTAAAATTTTTCGTGTGAGTATGGATTTCATTGAAACCATACAAAGTAATTTTGTTGGAGTGATTGTTACTATATTAACGTGTGAGATCTTCAATAACAATTTCTTGAAAGCACAATGACTTCGATAACAAGTTTATTTCCTCATTGTCTAGAACAGTGGTTTTCAACCTGTGAGTTTTGACCCCTTTGGGGTTTGCTTATTTGATCTCCTGCATATCAGATATTTACAATTCATAAGAGTAGCACAATTATAGTCATAAACTAAGTATAAAAATAATATTATATTTGTGGGTCATCACAACATGAGGAACTATATTAAGAAGTCACAGCATTAGGGGAGTTGAGAATGAGTCAGGATGTCTAAGGTCACCATGTCTGCAAGAATGGTTTCACCAAATGCTTCACTTCTTGGCTTCTTATATGTCCAAATTGTCCTTGTTCTTTCATGTGACTTCTCCTCTGTGAGGCCACTAAGCACATTGGAACATGGCACACTAGAAAAATATGATTTTAAATATTATCTTTAAAGAAAAGTTTTCCCACCACACAAACACACATTTGAAGTTAAAAGTTCCAACTAGTTTTAACTATCAACTTGAGGAGACGTTTAATGAGAAATTATCTAGATGAATTGTATTTCAAGTACATCTGTTCTTTCTGAGTTGCTTTGGGTTGAGATATTGTATCACAGAGGTAGAAATGAAATTAAAGGTCTAGGTCAGGCTTCCACATGTGGGCTGGGGAGGACACAGTTTATCCACAGTTATGATTACTATGAAACTGTGAAATCCAATTCAGTAGTAAAATACAATTTTTTGCATTATAAAACCTTGAATTGTCATGTATAAAACCACGTAGCAATATAAAAAGAGAACGGTGGCTGGAGAGACATTTTAGCAGTTAAAAAGTGTTGGCTGCTCTTTTTTGTATAGGACCCCTGTTTATTCCCAACAGCTACGGTGGACGGACTTGCTTACATTATCCTCTATACCTTCAGTTAGAGTAGATCAGAGACACTTTTTTAGAAGGCAATAACACCCAAATGCCCTACCCCCTACACATACATACAAAGTAAATAATAAATAAATAAACAAATGTCTACTTGTTTACTGGAGGTTTCTTGGAAGTCCTACTGTCACAGATTCCCTGACCTAGGACAGGTCCTAGCATCTAAACTTTGATCCAACAGCCACTAAAGTAGGCACTTCTGCCTTCTTAGATTTGGTCTCCTTACATGCAAAAATCTGGTCTGGAATATGATACAATTTTAAAAAGACTTACTTTTAAAAAAATTATTCATATGAGTATTTTCCCGGCATGCGTATTTGTGTATGATGTACATACCTCATGCCCCAGGAGGTCTGAAGACAGCTTCAGTTCCCCTGGACCTGGAGTTCCATACAATTGGGAGCTGTCGTGTGGGTGCTAGGAAATGAACTAGCATCTTCTGCTAGAGCAGAAAGTGCTTCTAGCTGTTGAGCCATCCCTTCAGTCCCTATAGTCCTGTTTTGTATGCTATGAAAAGTCCAGTAAAACTGAAAATTGACTCTAATGACAAAATAAATATGGAAAAAGTAACAGATTTTACATCATTTCTAAATTTCTTTCTGGAGAAAAAAAAAACATTGTAAAAAACTCATGAACAACTGGCTTTTTTCTCCCTTCCACCTCCAAAAGAATGAAACTGTATTTTTGTATCAGAGCTTTTGTCTTCCTGGATATAATGTCTGCACTAGCCTTTTAGTAAGCTGAGATGTATCCCAAAGTCTCAGTGGTCCCAGTTACATAAAAGCTTTAGATATGGAAATATATAGATGGAAATCTGCCATTATCCAGGTAAAACTGATAATAGAGAAAAGTTACCTAGTTATAAGCTGAGATAAGCTGTATATTGAGATCCCTCATTTTGAGATGCTAACCACTACAGAAATATGCTTTATTGGTTCATTTAATTAGATGTGCAGGGAATCTCCCATAAAGATTTGGATTGTTTGCAGCTATAAGGCTCTAACATATACTTTAAGTTGTGTTTTTCTATATTAACCACACTGAAGGTTTCAGTTCAGCTCATGGGATAGAATACCCAACTCTCAAGAAACCTGAGAAAGTGAAGATTGGAAGTCAAGATTGTCCTACCTCAACATATGTGCTGTGGTCAACACATCTGCATTCACACACTTGAATGTAACTACAAACACACACACGCACACGCACACGCACATACACCATAAACAGAAAAAGAGACAGAGACAGAAAAACAGGGGAACACAGAGAGAGAATTCTAGTACATTCAGTCTTTAGTAGGACCCAGAATTAGCTCTGCACCAAATCCTTTTGTTCCACCCTAGGCAATATTAATTATTCAGTCTAATACTTTGACTATTTGTTACATATCAGACATCTTTATAAATATTTTATAAATGTTAACTTATTTCAAGTCATGAATTTCTGTATCCTTGCTTTAGAGGAAAGAGCATATTCTTATGCTAGAATAACAGGATCTAAATCATCCTGATGAGCTCTTCTGTATACAGCATTGGCCACTTCCTCATTCTGATGCAAGGTTTCTCTGGGCACACTTTGAAAGTTATCAGTAAAGACCATTAACATAGATGTGAAAACTGTCCCAAAAGAAACGCCTGATGAGTGACTGGAGAGATGGCTCATGGGCTAAGAGCAAGTACTACTATTTAAAGAGATATAATTTCCAACAGTGCATTAGGTGGCTCAAAATTGCCTATAACTTAAGCTGCAGGGACAATGGAGGTCGAAAAAAGGTGTGAGGTTCCTATAGGAGGATTATAACCTATGTTTGCTTGTCAATCATAGCGAGATTGTCTAGAAAGAAATTTGCAAGCAGAGGGGAATAGGGGACAGAAAAGAAGGGAGGTAAAAGAGCAAGACTAGGAAGAGTATGAAGAAAGCAGATGGAGGAACTGCAAGAAGAAGAAGAGGAGGAGTTGAAAGGAGGGGGAGAAAGATGAACTGGAGGAGGAGAGGGAAGACTAGGAGAAGGAGCCAGAGAAGAAGAGGAAAACAATTTAATCAAGAACAAGCACCTTTGTGTGATCATATCACTCAGTACAGGCCAAGAGCTACCTACAAGATAAGGACATAATTTTTGAAATTGTTGAGCTGCCTGTGTTTACACTATAGGATAAGAAACTGTAGCCATAAATGATTCAATTTGGATAAAAGATGACTAAATATCAAATTCTGTTTTCTAATTTGTATTAGTTGTGTTTTAGGTATCAAGTGGCACTACTCACTACAGGCACTGTAATGGATTTCATAGAATAAAACTCTTCTATATTCAAAAACAATCACATACTCTTGCCTCAAATAATAGTAAAAACCAAATTGATGACTAACCATCAAATCAGATTGATAGACTGATATGTTTTTGTTTGCATTCCACAGCCTAAATTAATTTAAGAAATTTTAAATGGAGAATGAGGGAAGGAGAAAGAGATAGAGGGAGTTAAGAAAGGAGTACAGGGAAAAAAACAGTAGATAACAGAAAGAAATAAAGACAAGGGACAAGAAATGGAAGAAAGATAGGAAGAATAGAAAGAAGAAACACAAAAGGAATGAATGATAAAGGTAGAAAAAATGATAATTTAATAGAGTATATATAGCTATTAGATCTTAAAATATTAGTCCCTAGGTAAAAGTGTGATGATCACAGTGGTGGTATGGTTAAGTGTAGACCGGTTTCTTCGTGTATAAACATCCTGGATTAGGAGCCAAGCACCACATCAACTATGCAGTGTTGACTCTTATTCCAGCCATCATTGAATGGCTTTCTTCTGTGCATAGAACACCTCTACAGTTTGGCTGCTGGGATAGGTGTGTAACAGTTGTCACATTCCAAAGAGACTCTGGATTTGCAGCAAGGCAAAATAAGGTTTATAAAACCCCACCAAGAGTGGACCTGGTGGCATAAATTTCTGTTCACAAAGATTTCAGATGATCTAGTTTATTAAAACAATGGTCTTCTTGAAAATTCCAGGGTGGCTGGATGAGAGTGTTCTGCTCAGCAGGATGTAGTTGGTGGGGAGCTGTTGGGTAAGGAGCACAAGATGGGGTTAGCTTAATTAAAATGAATCAGTTGAAAAAATTAAGAATTTAAAGTTATCTTAGATACAAGTGAGTTCAAGGCCAGCTTGGGTTACATGAGACTGGACTTCAAGAAATCAAGAAAATTTAGTAGCCATTGTTATAATATCTACAACATTCTTACTTTTTCCCCCCAGTGATGCGATTTGGATTTGTGTTGATGTTGGCTTAGAAAGCTGAACATGACACCAACTGATAATCAAGATCTCATCTCATAGTAGATATATGTTTCTAAGCAAGTGTTATCTAGGCCAGAAATTATAACTTTGAGCTTAGGCATGTAGTTGTTCCATGAAAAAAAGTTCTTACTAATAGAAGGTGAATTATAGGTTTAATTTTGATTTATGTGTGATTAACTATTGGCTTATGATAGTGTATTATTCCTTCTTTCTATTGCCCTTTTGCTTCAAATCCCAACCTACATCATAGTTTATTATGAAGAGTTGTAAGCTTTATAAATACACATCCACTAATTTTTATCATTTCCCATAAGCTATAATTATATTAAAATTTCCTACACTATCACTGCTATCATAGTAAAGCAATATTGGAGCTCAAGTATTACTTGGATCTATCTATATATTTTTAAAAATGAGTTGTTAAGGAAAAAAGGTGATCATTCCAAGGCTCTGAGGACAGAATATGAGTTACTAAATTCATTCAGAGAATATTTCCTAAGTCCCCAAAGCAGATGTGGGGCAATGAGTAAATTAATCATCAAAGATTATCATTAACCAAAGTTCTAATGGCCTTCACTGTAATAAATTGCCATGATTAACCCAGACATAATTTCTGCTGCATACATGGGTAATCCAGATAAATGAGATCTTGGAAAGATACACTAAAACAAAGGCAGCACTAAAATGAATAGGTACTTTGATATTTTATTAAAACAATTCATCAAGTCTTCTATTAGTGGGCCAATTACAGTGCTATCTATGGACAATAGTACTGGGCCTAAGATATCAGTGAAGTCTCTTGACAGGGGAGGAGGGTGAAGGATAAATACATCTTGTTCCATTCACTTTTATTTAAATGACATTTGTTTGAGGACTTAAGAGAAAAATCAATAACCACAAGTCCAACTTCTAGTTCCTAAAATAATGGTGTGGGTATGGTGTGTACTTGTATGAGTGCATATATATGGAATGTTTATAGAAACCAGAGGCCAGTGCTGGCTGTCTTCCTTTACTACAATATAATTTGAGACAGGATTTCTTGTGTTTGTCTAGGATACATGGATTCAGTAAGGATGGCTGGATAGCAAACACAGGATATGCCCTGTCTGTGGCTCCTCATGGATTCTGGGACAAAGACCCAGATCCTAATATTTGTGTAGTGTGGAGTTTACACATTGATCCATGTTTCTATAGCCCCTAGTTTCTCTTTTTTGATGATTGCTGTGTTAAGATATCCGTTATGACTACATTGTACATTTTGATTTTGGTAACAGATGCCATGCTGTCTTTAGTATTTAAGGATGATAAATAAGTAATGGATTTGAAAGAATTGAACTGATATTTTGTGAGGTGGACTATACAGCTTCCATGGGAACATAAGGTTAAGATTAATCTATGAGAAGAAAAATAGAAGGGCTCAGAAGATGACTCAGAGGTTAAGGGTGGCTACCACCTAACTTGGCTACCTGATTTTGATTTTTGGAATACAGATGATAGAAGGAAAGAATTAACTTGTGCAATTTATACTCTGATCACTTTTGCACCACAGAACAAACATGTACATGTGCACACATACACAGGCATACACATACATATTATGGTGAAACACTAATAGGATCACATTTGGGGCACTCTGATCAGCCTGTGAATAGCCTTGATAAGTGCAGAATGGAACCATAAATCTGAACAATGGTGCAATTCCGAAGATTTCAAGAACCACCACTCATAACAAAAAGATTCAGTTGTAACAGCAGAGCTAGAGAGGTGACATGTAGTTGAACTCTAAAGGATTGATATTGTATATTTTAAAAGCATGATGTGCCAAGTGCCCATGTATGAGAAGATGCAATCAGAGGTTCATCATCAAGGGTTTAAACAGAATACTAATTTATACTGATGTCCAATAATTCAAAGCATATACTGTAAGGGTGTTATTGACCACTGTCTACAAAAGATGCAGTGTTCTGGTTGATCATCTCTGCCAAATGACTCACCCAGCAGACACAGATGCACATGAGCACTTTACTCACAGATACACATTGAAGATCAGGAAGTATGTAAAAATAGGTTTCACGCTGACCCCAGTATGCTAACGTTCCATTGTGCTTAAAGAGACCTCCTGCACTTGTCATATTTTGGTTTACTGAAGATTAATGATAAGATTTTATTCCTTTAACAAAACTAGATGGTGGTGGTAGTGGTTGCTTGCTTACCTGTCTGACTTCGTTCCCTTCTCCTTCCATATCCCTCTCCCTCCCTCCCCCATTCCTTCCATCCTCTTTTCCTCCCTCTGTACTTCCTTCCTTTCCATCTTTTTTCTTCCATCCTTTCTATTCCTTCCTTCCTTCCATATCTTCCTTTCTTTCTTCTTTTTTCCTCCATTCCATCTTTCCTCTGCTTTTTTCCCCTTCACTTTCATCGCTATTCTCCCCTCCCTCATTCTCTTTCCTCTTACTTGCCCCTCCTTTCTCCGTCTTTCATTCATTCACATCTACTTTCTGCCTTTTTTCTTCCTGCTTACTTCCATTTTTCCCTCATCTGCTTCTCTTCCTCTTTATCTATCTTCTTTGATATTTTACATTCCCATTCTTGTCTTCTGTTTTAATAGACTCTATGGATATATATATATATATATATATAAAAAAAAAACATATTTCCATATTCCTATGAAACACATTTGATGACATTTATGTATTTAATTCAGTTCTGACATATTACTTTGTTTCTTATTTAATTGTCTAAGTACTCAAGTGATTTCCTGCCACCATCAATCACATTTGGTTTATTTTTTGGGACAGTGTTTCTCTAAGAAGCTAAAACTGACCTTAAATTACTGTGTTACCCAGGGTTACTTCAAACTCAGCATCCTTCTTTCTCTGCCTCCAGAGTGCTGGGATAATAGGTGTTGATACTTCTTCAAGACTCAACTGTGATTTTTTTAATGGACCTTCTTGCACACGGCTATAGAAGCTAATTTTGTATATTTGACATTCATAGAGTTCTCTATAAATTGTCAGGTCTGTTATACCTTGGCCTTCAATATGGGTGATACTTTTTTTTTTTTTCCAAGACAGGGTTTCTCTGTGTAGTCCTGGCTGTCCTAGAACTCACTCTGTACACCAGGCTGGCCTCGAACTCAGAAATCCACCTGCCTCTGCCTCCCAAGTGCTGGGATTAAAGGTGTGCGCCACCACCGCCCGGTCGGGTGATACTTTTAAATTTGGACTATACTGCATCAGACAGGATTATGCTATAGACTCTAAACCTCTACTTATTTCTGTGGATTTTCTAGAACCCTCCCAGGGACCTGATCTCAGTGTGTATATTTTTCGCTCAGTTCTAGTTAGTAGTCTTTCTTATCCTGGAGTTATTGAGCTACTTATTCTGGTCAGAAGTCCTTTTAGCCTGTCTAGGAGGGCATAGTAAACCATAGTTCCATGCTAGGCTGTGTTAGGTGTGACTCTCTAAAGGAACAGAACTGATAGAGCAGTTGTGCATTACAAAAGAGAATTATGAGACCACTTACACAGTAAGAATTGTGAAGTCCATCATTGTCTGTCTATACACTAGAGAGGCTGGGGCCTCCATAAATGTTCAGTCAGTAAAGCTGAATGTCCCAGTAATTTTAAACTAGTACTTAAGGCCTGAAAAAATCCTAGAGATACATTGATCTTTAGTACACACTGGAAAGCAAACACCAAGTTGGATCCATTGTCAGCAAGGATGGAGGCAGCAGCAACAGCAGATTAGATTCACTTATCAGCAAAATACAAAGATGATTACACAACTGCATTGTGGACGTTTCCTTCAGAATATTTTACATATAGATCATTGCTTTGGTTAAAAATCTAGCCAAAGATAGTTTACATAGCTAGGTTGGGTATTAAGTTACACTTCTGATTGAGCATTACCATACTTATAAAGCCCTTGATTAACATTTTTAAAAAATTGTATAAAAGCCAAATGGAAAAGGGGGGCATGGGATAGGGGTTTTCTGGCGAGGGGAAATGGGGAAAGGGATTGGCATCTGAAATGTAAATAAAATATCCAATAAAAAAAATTAAAAAAATCTTCTCCTTGCAATTAATCCTTCCTAAAAATACCCTGACATACCCACTGAGACAAATCTCTTAGTATGTTCCAGATGCTATCAAAATTAACCATTGTATGGTTTAACAGTTGCTTAGTTTTTTAAATTTTCCTTTGGCTGCCTGGCAAGTTTTCAATGACCATTAGGAAACTTCCTACTTCCTTCATTCTCCAAAACTCTTGAATTTTATTCAGCAATTTAGAGCTGTTATGTGTGAGAATGAATCTTGTGGAAGCTTATTCTCACTCTGAAATGCACAAACTTCACATTCAATAATCTTTAGATAACTAAAATGACAATGTAATAAGCCTCCTCTGAATGATACGTGTTTGAAGACATCTTATCAGAAATTCATTTTGACAAGCAACAATAGTTTCCACTCTTTTCTGGAACTCTCATTTATGTATCAATCCTTTTGAAGGTGGTATTTGATTTCGTTGGATGTATTATAAAAACCACAGGACTAGAGTTTTCAGGTCATTCGTTCTGATACATTTTTTTCAAAGGGGAGATTTCAGGTTGATTGCCTCTACAGCATGCCTCATTCACATTTAATTGTCTTAAGAAGAGGACCCTTCCAACATTAATCCACAAAGCTGAATGTGTCATTTATAAGAGATGCCAACTTTGAAGCTGACATTTCTTTGGTATCAATGAGATCTCAGCTGCAGATGAACCACAAATGGCAAATTATGCAAAGTAAAAGTTTAATTATGAGGGAAACTTCAGTTGGATATTTCTGTTTGATTAATAATCTACAAGGAGATACCATCTAATTTAAATTTATAAAAAAGTAATGACGACTGTTCAGAAACTGCTGCCATTAACAATGAGTAACCCTCCCCCACCCTGTGTTCTAGCCAGCTGCCATGGTCAGCTCCCACATGAATTAGCTTTTGCAGAATTAATGGCTGGAGAATTGAGGAAAAAAAAATAAAAGCTTTATTTTAACTATGCTATTTATACCCACCTCAGGAATTATTCTTTTCTAAAATCTTTATCAGTCTTTATGAGGCTGAAATTATTTTTAACTTTTTTCCCCATCTATATATACAAAAGGCAAACAATCAGAATCTTCAAATTTGGCTGATATTGTCTGTGAGAGTTCTACTTTTTAAAGAAACCATCTTCATGTAGTCAGTAGGATTAATATAGAAATTTAGTAAGGAAATAGTTCTGATTTTTTTTTAACATTTGAACTTCAAAATGTCATTGCTAAAACTGGTATGAGGATATATCTCCATTGGTAATCTGCTTGTCTAGTACGTGAAGCCCCATGTTCAATAATCAGCACTGTATACACCAAGTGTGGAGATAGAAGACTGTAATATTAGCTCTTGATACGAGAAGGCAAGGGAATCAGAAATTTAAGGTCATCCTCAGCGTCATAATGAATCAAAGGTGGGCTAGGTTATAAGAGAATTTGCCTCAGAAAGAAAACAAGAAAGCAAACAAAGTGAGAAAAAAAAAAGAATAGCTGGACTAATTGTTTGCACTGAGCATCAGATGGTAATCTAGTTTTGAAGATTTCCTAATTGTGCAACACTCAATCCATGCAGTGTCAAGTCTGTTCTTTCAAATATAACATTAAGTATTTTTGTGTATGAAAATAATCGATGGTGAAGTGCTTAGCCCTGAGTGAGAAAGTTCTTACTCCCTTTCCAAAGTGTAGGGAACACTGAAGAAGAGAGATTAAAAAAAAATAAAAGAGCTGAGAATGGTGAGCTATAGAGTTAGAAGATGTTTTTAGGACATGACACAACCATTGTGCTCAGGAACTCACCTGTACAATTCAGCACAGGATTGGGCCTCTGAGCATTTCATTATGGATCATTATAGACTGTGAAGCCTCAGCCCTCCACGAGGGATAATATCAACAATTAATGGTCACTTTCTTTAGTGGTGTTACCTCCGATATACTGGTCTTCCTATAATACATTCCTTCCTACCCATGCTCAGATAATATACCCATTAAATTAAATACAGTGAGCCATAGACATAGAAGGTGATATAAGTAAGGTTGCAGAGGTGTTGTAAAAAGAAGGTTTACAGCCGGGGCGGTGGTGGCGCACGCCTTTAATCCCAGCACTTGGGAGGCAGAGGCAGGCGGATTTCTGAGTTCGAGGCCAGCCTGGACTACCGAGTGAGTTCCAGGACAGCCAGGGCTACACAGAGAAACCCTGTCTCGAAAAAAAAGAGAAAACAAAAAACAAAAAAGAAGGTTTACAGCAGGAGGAGGAGGGGGATGGTAGGTGAGACTAGAAGAGTGAATAACTAACATTAATATACATGTAGGAAACGAACACATAGAATGACTAAAAAGTATTATATGTGAAAATATTATTTGATTAACATTATTATAAAATCCCTTGCAAATAAATAAAATCATTACACACCCAAAGTAACCAGACCGAAAGTCTGTGCAACCCTCTGGATTTCTATACAGTTGGAATAGGTACTCACAACAGCAACTGCAGAGCTTTGCGTTACATTTTACACTTTCAGTACTGAATATATAAAATGCAGAAGATGGTTGTTTTAAATCACCTCTAAGCTCCATTTTGTCCCTTAAAAATTGACTTCTATAAATAACATCCCTGAGCACAAGGAGAAGCGTGATAGTTGTCAAATAAATGGCTGTCTGGCAGTGGGTTAAGGGCTGTAAGCAATAGTTTTTCTCATGGTCAGGTTAACCTGCATACTATGTGTATGCATGTGTGTATACAGTGTGTGTGTGTGTGTGTGTGTGTGTGAGAGAGAGAGAGAGAGAGAGAGAGAGAGAGAGAGAGAGAGAGAGAG